>JADBJO010000676.1:458970-496470 GCA_016801955.1 Conus betulinus | reverse complement strand
GCGTGCATATATGCAAGCGTGTGTGCGCGTGCCCGAGTACGTGCGGATGTGGGTGCATACCTATATGTTTATGCATACGCACGCAAATGGGATAGCGCTCAGCGTATTAATATATATATATATATATATATATATATATTGAATTATAAACAAAGCTTGCTCTTATGTATCAGATTGTAGAAATAGGGGGGTGGTAAGCCTTCATATCTGCGGGTGGTAGATGATTCTGCCTAACTGACAGTATGTGCTTGAGTGGGTGAATGGGGAATAAATAAATGCTTCTCAAAATGAACAAGAACAAAGCTCACATGCCTGTCAAGATTCAAAGGGTTTAGAACAATGTTCACAAAGTTTTCAATAGTTGAATCGCCACATTCTCTCCATGTTCTAACCCAACTCACCAACATTACCCAGCTACCAGCCCACCCCCCCATCCCCCTCTCTATCTCCATCTTCCCTCCCCCTCCCCTCCCTCTCTCTACAGCAAAGTGTAATTACATAATATAAGTACAACAACTATTATACACACACACACACAACACACACACACATATACAAAAAGATTCACATGAAAAAGCCTAGATGAAACAAGCATACATAAAGGCATATTCGTTAAGCGACCTCTCCCTCATATCCATCTTTAGCACTACCCTCCCCCCGCGCGCGCACACACACACACACACACACACACGTGTGCACAAGTGTGTGTGTGTGTGTGTGTGTGTGTGTGTGTGTGTGTGTATATATATATATATACACACACACACACACTTGTGCGCACGTGTGTGTGTTGTGTGTGTGTGTGTGTGTGTGTGTGTGTGTGTGCGCGCGCGCGCGTGCGTGCGTGCGTGCGTGCGTGCGTGTGTGTGTGTGTGTGCGTGTGTGTGTGCGTGTGTGTGTGTGTGTGCTCGCGCGCGCACGCGCGCGCGTGGGTGCGTGTATGTATGTGGTCACTACTTAAGCTTAAGCTGACACGCAATTCCTCTCTAATCGGATGAGGGGGGTGAGGGGTTTAAAAAGCTGTTAAGGAGGGTTTTGGAGTAAACTGTTCCGGGAAGCCGGTTTTTCCCCCCGCTTTCCACTCCGAACGTGTCAAACCGGACGATCAACTAACTATCCGTCCGCCAGCGGCAACCGCCTATTCGGACCTCTAACAGCTCGCTTGGTTAGAGCAACGGAATTCGCATGCTTATACAAGGTTGCCAGGTCGAATCCCAAAGCGCCCGACACGAGTCCCAACTCAGGGTACTGGTGAACACAGGTCAAACAGATCCTGGATTCTGCCCTGTAATCTGGATCCGTACCGAACTTTGGTGGGTTCATCCTTTGGCCGCGTTCGGTCTTTTCAGAGCGTCTCGTTAAAATGGGTTCAGTTTTTCCTTGGTTACCCCCCCCCCCCCCCCCCCCCCCAGCTCCATCCCCTGCCGCGCTCCTTCACGAGCAAGTCCCTTTCCTCCCTCACTCTTCCCATTTCTTTCTTTCCCCTTGTCTGTCTGCTTGAATGCGAGGAGAATCAGTCGAAGGTTACTAGAAACTGTAGCAGTACTTCAGTTGAAACTGTTTCTTTTTTTAGGTGATGAAGAACAGGAAAAGAGCTACAGGAAAACGAGGATGTATGTCTGCTCCTCCCCCCCCCCCCCCCCCCTCCCCCTTATCTCCATTATTTCTTTGTTCTCTACCGCGCGTGTGTGTGCGCGTGCATACGTGCGGTCATCAGATCTAAAGACGTTGTACAAAAGAAACGAATCCCCCACCTTCATCCCCCCACCCCCCAATAATTAATTCCAATACATGTATATGTGACAAAGAAGACTGTTCCGTCTCGTTGGTGATGAAGTCAACAACAGGCATTCCGTCCATTTCATGCGAGTCGTTCTGGCGACGGCCATGTGTCCTACTCGCCAGGTCCCCTCTCTCTCCGTCCACTGTCGTGTCCAGGGATGGTCAAGCCATTCCCGTCTGACCATAGCACCTGAGGTGGCTCAGGACGATGTCCCTGTACACCTAACCCAGCCGGTCGACCGACGTGACCCTGACACACTGTTGTCTGGTTCATCTTGAATCCCTCTGTATCAAGTCGCACTGATGAAGACCGGGCCAATGAAATGATTTCTTTTTCAGATAAGTTCTGGGTCGTGGAGAAGAGGGAGGTGGGACAGACAGGGGGGGAGAGGCTTAGGAGCAGGAGGGGGTCGTTTATGCTATGATATACATTCACAGTACACTGAAAAAAAAAAAGTAATCAGCCTGTGTCATCCATTCGACAATAAACAATTCTGATTGATGAAGAGACTGGACCAGGTTAGGAAACAGGCCTCGGACAACCCCACAACAATGGGCCAAGTCAGACCTGGTTACGTTACAGACCGCCGGACAACCCCACAACAATGGGCCAAGTCAGACCAGGTTACGTTACAGACCGCCTGACAACCCCACAACAATGGGCCAAGTCAGACCAGGTTACGTTACAGTCCCTTTCTGTTGTACCAACACACGCACATCTGTCCGATAGTTTACATCGATCAGCAACGATCATTTCCACAGGCATCCCGAGATCACACGCACTCCAAACTGATTGGGTCATTTCTCGTTGGACAGCAAAATTCAAGCACAAGAAGACCACCTCCGACAAGCACATTCATCAACATACCACGGTCTCACACACACACACACACACACCACACACACACACACACACACACACACACACACATGTTTGCGCAGTTTTAGCACATTATACGCCAAAGAATCTTTTCGAGTCAAAATCGGGTTTACTTCAATCACCCTTAAAGAACATACAAACAACATCACCCTTTTTCTTTCTTTAAACCGACACCATTATCCTATTCAGTTTCATACGAGTCAGTCCCCCCCCCCCCCCCCCCCCCCCCCCCCCCCCCCCTCCGCCCTTCTCCCCCATCATTTAAATCCCCATTTAAAACCATGAGTCACTGACGTTCCATTGTGTGCACAGATGGTGGTGGGTCGTGTGATACCTGCACGTACACATACTAGCGAATGAAAACAAGGAAATTCATTCCGCATTAATTCACATGACTACATAAGCTGCAAGCTGAAAAGAATCTGCCATGGCCATCACTTTCCATGAAAATTTATTTGCGTAACATCAGAGAGAGAGAGAGAGAGAGGAGAGAGAGAGAGAGAGAGAGAGAGAGAGAGAGAGAGGAGAGAACTGGGAAACGGAAAGCGGAAAAAGTTATGAAAACTGAAGAACAAACAAGAAAGTATGGCCAAAAAGCACTACATACTAAGCGGAAAAGGTGGTAAACAAAGGTAAAAGGTAGGGTGCGACGGGTAAAAAGTAAGTTAAGGTAAAAAAAAAAAAAAAAGGTGGGGAAACGACGGTAAAGGTAGAAAAAGGTAGGCAAACATTAGAAAAGGGTAGGCAAACGTAAGTAAAAGTTGGAAAAGGTAAGCAGAAGGAAAGGGTTAAGGCTGGGTAAAAGTAGGTAGGTTAAAGCGGGAAAAGGTTGGCAAACGTAAGTAAAGTAGAAAAAGATAAGGCAAAAGTAGGAAGAAAAGGTAGGAAAATGTAGGTAACAGGTGTGTGTGTGTGTGTGTGTGTGGTGTGTGTGTGTGTGTGTGGGTGTGTGTGTGGGTGGAGGTGGGGTGGGGGATTGGTAAAAGTAGGATAAGGCCAGGGAATCGTAGGTAAAAGTCGGAAACGTAGGTAAAAAGTCGGAAACGGAAGGCAAACGCAGGTTAAAGTTAAAAAAGATAGGTCTTAAAGTAGGAAACGCCTGGGGAAACGTTAGCAAAGTTGGAAAAGGTTGAGAAACGTACGTAAAAGTTCGAAAAGGTATGGAAAACCAACAAAAAAGGTGTTGAAACATAGGCTAGGGCTGGAAAAGGTAGGTCAAAATATGACATGGTATGGAATGGCACGTAAAAATGAGAAAAGACGGACAGACGTAGAGAAAAGGTAAGAAAACGGAGATAAAAAGTTTGGAAGGGGGGGGGGGGGGGGGGGGGGGGGTTTTTAAAAGAGTGGGGAAAAAGCGGTGGAAACGAAGAAGGTAAAAAGTTGAAGATGGTGGGGACAACTAGCGAAAGAGTGGTAAAAGTATGTAAAGGTACGCAAATGTAGATGACAGGTTAGGTGTAACTAGGAAAAAACAAAAAAATGTAGGAAAAGGTAGGTAAAGCTAGCTAAGGTAAAAACTAGGAAAATACAGGAAAATGTAGGTGATAGAAAAAGACATGTAAAACTTGGAAAGTGTATGTGAGAGGTAAAGCTAGCATAAAAACTGGGGAAAATGTAGATGACAGCTCAGTTACAACTAGGAAAATACAAGAAAATGTAAGTAAGAGGTAAAGCTAGGGAAAATCTAGGAAAATGCAGGTGATAGGAAAAGACATGTAAAACTAGGAGAATACAGAGAAGGTAGGGCAAAAGCTAGAAAAAGATAACTGAAAGTAGGAAGGAACAGACGAAAGCAGGAAAAGCTGCCCAAACTGGAGAAGGCGAGGACACCTGGCTGAAACGACAAGGTAGAGAAACGTAGGAAAACGGCAGTCAATGTACAAAAGATGGACACGGAGGATGGGGAGGTGGGCAAGCTGCAGACAAGAGAGAAAATTAGAGACAAGGTGGGGTAAAACTGAACAAAGGGGAAAAATGGATAAACACTGGTAAAAGCAAGGACAGCCTGGTGAAAGTGTGGTTAATGGTGGGGGGGGGGGGGGGGGGGCTAGGAAAAGGTAGGGTAAAAGTTGAAACAGGAGGTGAAAGAAAAAAAAGTAAGGTGGGAAAGTAGGAACAGGTAGGCAGAGGTAGGAATAGGAATGACACGTCAGGAAAAAAAAAAAAACAACAACAGGAAAAGGTAGATAGAGTTGGAAAAAGGTAGAAAAACGTAAGTAAATATTGTTGAAAAAAGTTTTTTTTTAAAAGTAGGTAAGAAAAAAAAAAAAAAACACGAACAGAGAAAGGCAGGAAAAGTAGACACAGGTGAAAAATAGGAAACGCTCGAACATGAAGGTAACAAACAGAAAAGGGGGATAGAAAACGTTGGTTTAAAAAAAAGAAAAAAAGCTAGAAAAGGGAGGGAAGAGAGCGGGGGGAATGGCAGGAGAGGGTAAGAGAGGTAAAACACAGAATAGTAAAAGCGAGAAAAGGTAGCGCCGGCTGAAGCCAGCCTTTCACCAAGCCAAGCACTGCATGAGCCATGAATTCATCTCCCATCCCGAGGAGTTTCGCTTGTAATTTGGCTAATTGGTGTCGCTTCGCCGTAACTTTATAACAGGCATCCCCCTCGCTGACGAGTGTTAGACATGAACTGATAGGCCGGGGATGAGTCTCTTGCCCCACCTCTCCCCATCCCCTTTCCATTCTCTCTCTCTCTCTCTCTCTCTCTCCTCTCTCTCATGTTCATTCACTCTATATTACTGTTCGTACCTGACCTGGCCGATTCCCAAGAAAATTTGACTCAGTCGCTATGCATTTTTTTTCCACTGGGGAAGAGGGGGGGGGGGGGGGGGGTCTCTATCCTTCTGACCCCCACCGCTACCCCTCACCACCTAGCTCCTTTCCCTCTCCACCCTCCTCCAGACTTATTTCATTTGCACCTTCTGACTGTTTTTCCAGTTCTTCATCGTCTGGGAACTGGTTACAAAAAGTGGAGCATTTGCGTGCAAGAATGTGCATGTGTCCGCATGTGCGAGCATGTGCATATGTGTACGTGTGTGCACGCACATACGCACGCGACTGCGATTAGGGTGTGTCTGTATACTGCGATCAAAACATTGCAGTCATGTTCACGCACCTGGGACCAACAGCTTCATCAATGGGATACTTCTATTACAAAGATGGTCGGCTGTTTTAGGCTCCATTGTATGCCAGGGCGTATTCCCAATTTTCACGTTTCCTTCTTCATTCTAATATTGCATCTGCTGCTTTCCTTCTACGTTATTTTGAGATCAAACATCTTTCTTTCTATCTGTCTATCTATCTTTCTGTGCGTCTGTCTATCTATCTATCTATCTATTGAAGACTCACGAAGCGAATGGAAACACGAACTGTCTCCTTTCAGCTAAGTGTGTCGTGTTAGGTATCAAATCTATACCACAACCGATCTTTTAAATTCACCCCCTCAACGTCACGAAAGTAGCAGCACAGTTACCGGGGCCTGGACTCGACTTTCTCGTTATTGTGATGTATAGTGCGTGCGTACGCGAGTGTGTTTTCCTTGCATATACGTTTACTCCTCCTCTTTGTGTGTGTGTGTGTGTGTGTGTGTGTGTGTGTGTGTGTGTGTGTGTGTGTGTGTGTGCGTGTGTCACACACAGAAGCGCGCGCTCTCTCGCTCACACACAAACATCTACACACACACACACACACACACGCGCGCGCGCGCGTACTCTCCTACTCTACCTTCAGTTCCCCCCCCCCCCCCCCCCTTTCCCCCACCACCCTACCTCTCTCTCCCCCCCCCCCCCCCCCCCCCCCCCCCCCCCTGTTAAACTGGCGCCGTAGTAGTATACCCGGCATGGACTACTGAACTTCCATTCCCCTACCCGCCGACCCCCCCCCCCCCCCCCCCCCCTTCCCTGACGCCAAGATGATGGCACACTTTTCTTCTTGGCATCGTGCCTCCTTCGTTGCAACCCCCTCACCCCCCCCCCCCCCCCTCCCGTCTCCTCCGCCTTCCTCCACCGTCCAACATTGACCTTCTCGACATATACCTGGGCTTTCCCCCCCTCCCTGCTACCACCACACAAGCAACAAGATCAGAGGCCCCCGATGTTTTCTGACTGACTGAACCCCACAACAATAATACACTTCCAGCGCACGCGCCGCCCTCCACTGCGATAGACAGATAAGCTATCGTGTGGTACAAACGACCAACTAACCAACCAACCAACCAAACAACCCCCTCCGCAGAGAGGTAGGTTAAGATAGGCCAGGTACGGTATTGTGAAACAGCCTAGGCATTGTTTTTAGCTACTTGCAGAAAGACAAGACAGACCTCAAGACGGCGTTGTTTCAACAGTGGAATGGGGTGTTTCGCTGGCATGGGAATGGGTGAGGATTGGGGAGGGAGGAGAGGGGTGGGAGGAGGAGGAGGAGGAGGAGAAGAAGAAGGGCTGATGAACTGTTGCGGTCTGTTCAGTTTGATCACTTCTCTCCTCCGTGGCTGAAGACTTTTCGTCAGTTTCTCCACGGTGTGCAAGTTGACGGAGTCGTCTCCCCTAGTGGTACCGTTTTAACTACCGCCCTCCCCCGGTCCCCCACTCCTTCCTTCCTCCAATTCTGGTGGCTGGGTACGCAGGTAACGGTTGAAGAAGACCCATGAAAGTTACGGTCTGTTCTGTGGGCCAACTAGCTGTGTCCTTCGTGGAGAGAACACTTCGATTACCGCCACTGCTTTCGTTTGTTTTTCTAGCGAGTCGTCTTGATTAATCTTTCTCGCGTGTGTGTGTGTGTGTGTGTGTGTGTGTGTGTTGTGTGTGTGTGCGCGCGCGCGCGCGCGCGTGTGTGCGTGCGTGCGTGCGTGTTTGTGTGTGTGCGTGCGTGCGTGTATGTGTGGTGTGTGTGCACGTGCGCGCACGCTTTTACCCTATAACCCCGAGTGATTGATCAGTCGCCTCTCCTGTTGTGTGACCAAAAACAAGTGCTCTCTCCTCCATCATTTTTCTTGTCACTCTTTTCCTGTTCTTCACCACTTTAAAAAAAAAAAAAGAAACTAATTCAACTTAAGTATTGCTATAGTTCCTAGTAACTTTCGACTGACTCTCCACTGACCTAAACATTCATTATGAAGCTCGGGAAAAAAAAAAAAATGTGTTGCCACATTTCAGCATGTCTACATGTGGAGAGAGAGAGAGAGAGAGAGAGAGAGAGAGAGAGAGAGAGAGAGAGAGAAGAAGAAAGAGAAGAAAGAGAGAGAGAGAGAGAGAGAGAGAGAGAGAGAGGGGGGGAGAGAGAGAGAGAGAGAGAGAGAGAGAGAGAGAGAGAGAGAGAGAGAGAGAGAGAAAGAAGAAAGAAAGAAAGAGAGGAGCTGGAGAGAGACATGCAGAGAGAGACAGACACAGACAGAGAAGCAAAGAGACAAACGGACAAAGACAGACAAGACAAACGAATCATCAGACACAAGGACCGACAGACAGACCAACAATGAAGCTACCCAGGTCCCTCCTCTCAGTCTCACCTGCAGTTGAAGGGAGTGTCGCAGAAGCCATGGTCAGGATGGCAGCCCGCCAGACAGATGGCTGCAACAGACAGAAACAAAACAACAACATCCGTCAGATCTCCATTCACAGCTACTGGCGCAGCAATCCACATCATCATCAGTTCATCCAACTAACAAAACTCCATCACCCACGTCCCCAACACGAAGAGGGGTCATCCCTGGCCAGCCATACCATCCGCCCCCCCCCCCCCCCCCCCCTCACATACCCCCCCTCCCGTTACCCACCTATTCGCCCACACATCCAGCTAGATCCTCGCCTTCGAAGCGCTCGCTCTTCCCTCCGGCAGTTGCGCCTAATCAACACCCTGTGTTTACTAATTAATCCAGAGAGAGAGGTTGGGGTAAAAGAGAGAGAGAGAGAGAGAGAGAGAGAGAGAGAGAGAGAGAGAGAGAGAGAGAGAGAGACAGAGACAGAGACAGAGACAGAGAGAGAGAGACAGAGAGTGCAGAGGAAGAAACGGGGGATAGGGCGGGGAGGCAGTTGAGATGGTGACGGAGGAAGGGGAGGGGGTGGGGGGTGGGGAGGGAGGGAGGGCGAGGGGTAGCGCGCTAATTGATGGGACCGGTGATCAATGGAAATGGGCGAACAAACCAAGGAGAGTGTCAACACCTTGTTTTGTCCCACCAGGTTCCATCATTCACGAGTCTGTCTGTCCATCTCTCTCGGCCCCCCCTGGCGCCCGCGGCGCTCGCCGTCTTTTCTGTTCAGCTTTCTCCCACGAACCCCTGGAGCCTCTTTGGAGTAACCCCAATCTTCAAATCATCTCGTCACGACCTCGTGTGGACTTTTCTATCTGGCTGGCTATGTGTATACATAGACAGACAGACAGACAGACAGACAGACAGGTAGACGGACAGACAGACAGACAGACGGAGCAACCTGCCTCGCTGAAGGGAACGAAGCGGATACAGACGGTAGGTGCTCGAAGCAAATGGCTGGGGCGATAGTCAGCTATTTACCTGGAGTATATATTGAATCCATCTGTTATTTCTGGCCAGCGAGTAAACACAGAGGAGTACTAGCAATCAATACCATAACCTCCCAGCAACCATCATTTAGACGCCACGTTTGCGTTTTTTTTCAATTTCTCTTTTTCTTTGTCTCACCTTCCTTAGTACCCTCACCCTCCCTCCACCCCTCGCTTCTGCCACGTCGTTCATTCATTCCAACTCCCAATACCCAACCCACATCCACAATCGTTCGGTCGCAGCCTCTACATCGCAGTGCTCAGGCAGCAGTAACTACCATGCCGTCATGACGACGATAAGGCACCCAGCAGAGGAGACGCCGCTCTGCTGCTGTTCATGTTGGTCGTGGTTTCAGAGGTGCGTGTTGTGTTGTAGCCTACGCAGGCACACGGATTTGTGTGTGTGTGTGTGTGTGTGTGTGTGTGTGTGTGTGTGTGTGTGTGTGTGTGTGTGTGCGCGTGCGTGCGTGCGCGTGTGTGTGTGTGCGCGTGCGTGCGTGTGTGCGCGTGCGTGTGAGTGTGTGTGTGCACGCGCGTGCGTGCGTGTGTGTGTGTGTGTGCGCAAGTGCGTGCGTGCATGTGTGTGTGTGTGTGTGTGTGTGTGTGTGTGTGTGTGTGTGTGTGTGTGTGGTGTGGGGTTAGGAAGTAACAACGAATAAACGACCTTAGCCTGGGAGGAGGGAGATCCGACACACTGCGCCTTGTCCACTGTGTATAAAACGGGGATGCCATTCCTGCTCACAATGACGATTTGTGTGTGAGCATTAGGCATCCGCTAAGCGTCCTTTTCAAACCGACTGCCTGACCAGATAGAACGCTCTTTGAGAGGCACAGCAGACAGGGACTGAGACGACATCGGTGAACTAAACATAGCGCAGAAGCCTACGTTTCCTGGTACGCTCATGTCCGTAATTCGTAGTTTGATGCTGGTTTGGTTACGTTTTGAGATCTTTTTTTCCCTCTACATGTCTGGCTTATCCTTTTGATTTTCTTTTCTTTATATTTTTTTTTCTTTTTCTTGGTATATTCATAGTATGTATATGCATTTTTGCCCACAAGGTTGGTTGTGAAAAAAAACAACAAATTGTTTCCCCCTTAGTCCACAACTCTCTTCGAATGAAATTTCCCTCTCCAACTCGCTGACCCCACTTTTCTCTTCTACTGCGTTTTACTCTTTGTCCATTCACTGTCTGCGCTCGTCTGCAAGGCCATTCAGACAATCCCATTTCGTCTCACAGACCAAGTCAGACATTCCACGTGTGTGTGTGTGTGGTATTTGTCTTCTTGGTGCAAACATTCTATCCCTCCCCCCCAGTGGAAAAATGGATGCAAATCCTGCTCCGTGCAGTGATGAAAACTACGTCATCGCTACACTACTGAAAACTACGTAAACCCTGAACTGGTGAAAATTACGTCATCCCTGCCTAAATGAAAACGTCTCCTTTCAAACTTCGATTTCTAAGGACGTTCTGACTTCGGACAAACAGAAACCAAAACAAGCCCCTGCTCGGCAGCGTTTCACTCGCGAGCAGGATAACGACAGAGACTGAGACGTAAGCGCGCGCGCGCGCGCACACACACACACCACACACAGTGTTTAAAAGCATTTTCCTACGTCAACTCGTGCTCATATACACGCACGCAAGCACGCGCGCGCGCTCGCTCTCACAAACATGGCACACACATACGCACTCAAGCAAAACACAACACACATACACGCGCGTCAACGCCAACTCCCCTCAAAACATACAGCTCCAGTAGGGAAAACCCATCTACCTCCACCGCCGCCTTCCTTCCCCAAGACGTGTACTCGCAGTATAACAATAAAGCCAACACACCAAATGCGCGCGCACAGCGCGTGCCGAATGCCAATAAAAACACCGAACTGTACGAGTGGCGCGTGTCGTATCCCCCTGCCTCACCTATCCCCCTTCCTCCAGCACCCAGTCTCTCTCTCACACGTTACCTGCCCTTCCTGCGAACATTCCACTCTTGTTGGATCGTCTTCCATCACAACAGCGGGCCAACGTTAATTGGCCTCGTAGTCGTAGTAGTGTTAATTAATAATTGTACCACCCTATGGTTCAGTGTTCGATCCGGAGACGCGAGGGAAAATGGATTCAGTCAGGCGCAAAGCGTTCTCGTAGCGAGGACGCGCTTGCGCTCCGCGTGCGTTTCTGTGTATGTATTTGCGCGCTTGCGCGTTTCTCTCCCTCTCTCTCAAAGTGAGTGAGTGAGTGAGTGTGTGTGTGTGTGTGTGTGTGTGTGTGTGGTGTGTGTGTGTGAGAGAGAGAGAGAGAGAGAGAGAGAGAGAGAGTGAGAGAGAGCCTCTGCGTGCAGTAAGTTACCTTGTTTGCGCAGTAATGCGAGACGTTGAAGAGAATTAGGGCACGTAATGGCGGGGGGACGTGGAAGTGGGGGGGGGGGGGGGGGGGATTGGGGGGGGGGGGGGGGGGGGGTGGGGGGGGGGGGGGGGGGGGGGGGGGGGGGGGGGGGGGGGGGGGGGGGTAGATCGGGGGGGGGAGCCCTGCAAAAGGTGGGAAGCTGATCCACTGAATCCCCCCCCCCCACCCCCCCCCCCCCCCCACCCCCCCCCCCCCACCCCCCCCAAGCATTGGCCGGGGAATCCCCACATCCCAATTTCAGTGTAGATCGGGGCTTTTTTTTCTTTTTGTCTTTACCTTCCCTTACCACCTCAGTGGCATTGCGCCCCACACTGTGGGAGATAGTCCGGTGTCTCCCCCCCCCCCCCCCCCCCCCCCCCCCCCCCCCCCCCCCCACCCCCCCCCCCCACAGCCTGGCCCGTCCCGCCACAGCTCTGGCACCAGTTATCCACTGGGAGCAGCCATCGCCAGGTCGTCACGTGGCACCCCGGCACAGGAGACACTGCACTGCTGCCGAGCCACTTCAGTGATGTTCAGTGGCGCCTGTTCCGTTCCAACGCACGCACAACACTACCGACAAAACCTCTTATTGACGGCAATAGTTGCTTAGCCATGGAGCCAGCGTGAGTGAGTGAGGATACCACCACGTCCGTCCAGCGATAGATCCCATGAATTTGCCGACGCCGAACCGACAGTGTCATGTCATACGTCAAGCATCCAAGTTGTTTTTTTTTCTTTATTACCGACTTGACCGCAAAACATGCTGTTTTGGATCAGAGCTCCAGCAACGCATGAAACTCCTTTTTCGGCTCTCTTTCGTAACATGTGCGTCATCCGCAAATCCGCGCTCAGATACGTATTCAAACAGAAGTATCTAATTCTCTCTCTCTCATGAGAATGTGAGAACACGTGCGCGCGCGCGCGCGAAATAGAGAGAGAGAGAGAGAGAGAGAGAGAGAGAGAGAGAGGAGAGGGAAGAAGGGAGAAAATCAAAGCGAACTTTTTACTACTGCGCTGCTTTCAAATCACTACACCGTTCCCCGTGGTTCTCCCCTGCCCTCCTTCCCACCACCACCTTCCCCACACACACCTCCCTCCCCCCCATCTTTCCCACCACCACCCCTCCACCACAAAACACACCTCTGTCCCTCCCCCCTTCCTTACTACAACTCCGGTGGTTTCAAGGCGTCTGCTGAGGTGGGCTGAGAGTGAGGGCGGGGTGGGGGTGGGGGTGCGCAGGAAAAGCCGAATGTAAAAGCTGTGATTTGATTGGCTAGGATCGCCACCGGACCTCTTGTCAGTAATCACACTTTTCGGTCTTCAAAGGGTCGCCAGTCTGCAGATCAAAGCGAGAACGGACAGTTAAGTCCCCCTCGGGTAGCACCGGCGGTCGTTGACGACACCATGACAGCAGCTGTCGCCTCGCTCTCCGTGCGCCCCCCCCCCCCCCCCCCCCCCCCCCACCCCCACCCCCCCCTTTCTGCCCACTAACACAACGCTAAGTCTCCCTCTTCTCTCCTCAACGTCAGTTTGCATGTGCCGGTGCTGGGTGCCAAGAAGCGAGACCACGACTGAATATCCCTCCTCAAGAGAGAGAGAGAGAGAGAGAGAGAGAGACAGAGAGAGAGAGAGAGAGAGAGGAGGAGAGAGAGAGAGAGAGAGGAGAGAGAGAGAGAGAGAGGGGGGGGGGGGATAATGCATGTCAGTTTGCGTGGAATTCAGACATGTGCCCTCTATGTTGGTAGCCTCACAGAGATTACAACCAAGTCATAAAACGCTGTTGTTTTTTTTCAACTTTTCGTCAACTCACTTGTTGCAACCTTTGTGGAAACACTTCTTTTGGAATTAAACAATGTTGGAAATCGGAGGGATGATTTCTGAATATCGTGTCCCCGTTTGAATTCCTCTTTCCCCTAACCGCTTCCAAGTCCCCAACACACACACACACACACCCCTCCCAAGCGTAGGGAGCAGGAATAATCCCGGGTTTTTTTTTCTCCCACCTCTTCACACGCAAGTGGCCTCGTCCTATCTTCCGCAACTTCGTAAGAATTTCAAGTCAAAATTAAATACTGGGCGATGCTAATTTTTTTTTTCAGGTGATAGGGGGGGGGGGGGGGGGGGGGGGGGGGGGAGGGCAGGTGTGGCCGTATCTCTGTAGATGGCAGGGGATAAGGAGAGGGTGGGGCAAGACAAACCTCAACCAACGTCTTCTGGAGAAGAGGAAGTTGGAGTTTTCCAAAAACACAACATGCGTCTCCCGTTTCCTCTTGTGTGCATTCATTTTCAGTGTTCTTTATTCGTTGAGTGTGTTTGTTATTGTTGTCGCCAGGAAAGGGCGGTGGTAGTACAAAACCCGACTGCGAGACACAAAGCAGGAGAGAACCTCTTCACTCAGATTTTTCAGGAGTTCACGGGGGAACATGGGTCTTAAGTCGTCCCATCGCCATCCTTGGGATCGTTAACATCAAACTATTTGTCTGAAAGAGCTGAACGACTTTTTACTCGGGCGCATACACACAGACAATGGTGGGTTTCTGCCTCCTCGCCGAACTCTTCTTTCCCGATCTCCACCAACAGTTTCAACCGATTCTCACCACCTAAAACATTATTCCTTATTCTTGTTCGCTTTTCTCCTTCTGCTGTTCAAGATGAGCGTGGGTTTTTTGAATGAAACAAGGTCATTTCTGGCACATAACGGGGTTGTTACATTTTCTCGCAAACAGCACAGGTTCCGTCCCTCATCCCAGACCGCTACGCCTGCCCTCCCAACATCCATCCATCTCTGTCATTCTCCCCCGCCCCTCCCTCTCTCTCTCATTCATTCCCCCCCCCTCTCTCTCTCTCATTCTCTCCCCTCTCTCTCTCTCATTCTCTCCCTCCGTCCCTTCCTCTCTCTCTCTCTCTGGTCTTTTTCCCCGTTCATCGATATTTCTGAACAGAGCGGCCTCCGACCCCCGACGATTGACGCCTTTCGAATCATTTCAACAACCGGTAAGCCCTCTTCACCTTCGCATCGTCCACCTTTAACCCCAGTTAGCCCCACTGGTTAGTCTGTCACGCAGCAAGTGCTGCCCACACGCCTGACCACGCTGACTTGTGCTTCAAGTGCGCTGGTTCAGCTGATTTTGTGCTGACTGGGAAATGCTGTACTGGTGTTAAAAGTAACTGGGCCTATACACTTTGCTCACACGGTGGAAACGTGACGACGCCGCGGACTGAAGTTACATCCAGGTGATATGACAGACGGGAATACTCATCCGAGGGGAGGGAAATGGTGAAGTGGGAAGGGGTGGGGGGACAGGCTCTGTGTAACGCGAACACCAACACCAACCAGAACCACACCACGTTATTTAACAAGACCAGCGAATGTGGCGAGTAAATCTGTCGGGGTCCAGCCGGATCCGAACTCGGAACCCGTAACATCTTGCTGCGCATTGGGTGCTCCCTATACCCCCGGCATAGGTGGACCTGTACCCTGCTTTAACCGTGGTATGCAACCGTTAGCCAGGTACCGGCGTTGTGAAATCAGTTCGCTCCATCAGTCCAGAATCATGGCGCGTCACCGGTAGTTGCCCCATGGCTGCTATTGAGCACGGTCACCAACATGCCATGGGGATCCACTGGAAGAAGCTGTGGCACTGCTGCCGGGTCAAATACGCCGGCAGCAACGACGAAACATGTTGGGAGACTTTCCAGGTAACGTGCTGTTAAAAGCAAGTTCTAATGTATCAATGATTATCTTTCAAACGAGACCCCTACACACAGACGCATACACATGCACACCAAGCGCGCGCGCGCGCGCGCGCACACACACACACACACACAACACGTACGTACGCATGCACGCACGCATGCACACACAGACACGCGCGCGCGCGCGCACGCACACACACACACACACACCCTCTGTAACTGCGACAAGATACCCAGCTTTGGCGGCGTCTGACAGAGTTATGCTTATAAAACAACCACGTTTCATCAACAGCGAACTGGGTAAATTACGCACAGCTGTTGAATCGACCGCATTCCTCAGAAACAGCACCCTCTTCATCCGCCCAATACGAGTCTTGGCACAGCCCAGCCAATGCGTGGCAAACGAGTGGCAAGGATCGATCAGTCGATCCCCAACCCCCTTCCCACCCCAACCCCTCCAGCCTCCTCCTTCTCCCTAACTTTTCTCCACACACACACACACACACACACACACACAGAGGCGAAGTAGATACGACTACAAGATAAATGGTATTGGTTTGCAGGCTGTTTGGATACGATACAATGTATACATGCACACAGATTGCCGACTCGTGTACCGGGGAACGACGACCCGAGGCCCCGCAGTAAGCCATCAAGAGCCTGCGTCATAAGACAAACACAGAGTCCCTGAGACAAGATGCGTGTTTTTGTGCTTAAAGATACATCTATTCTGGCTGGCGGGGGGAGGGGGGGGGGGGGGGGGGGGGGGGGGGGGGGATTGGGGCGGAAGTTGGGGAAACTGAATGTTCTGCCGCACTCCCTATCTCTCTCACTCACTCACTCACTCACTCACTCGCTCTCTCTCTCTCTCTCTCTCTCTCTCTCTCTCTCTCTACACACACAGAGGACAGACAGACACAGATGGACACAAAGAGACAAGAGGCAGAGAAGGTGAAGGTGGAATGAACAGTCTTCTGTTTTGTTACAGAGAACGGGAAGGAGAGAGTGAGAGAGACTGGTTGACTGATCTTTAATGAATAAAAGTTGAAGATTTTAGGGCGGAGGCCACCACCTTTCCCCCGAGATCCATCGTGTCAGTTGTCTGCACTGGCTTGTGATCACAAGCAATCATGCCCCAGCGTGGGCGCGCGCGCGCGTGTGTGTGTGTGAAGCTGACTGCACGCGCGCAGCGCATTGTTACACTTACACACTTTGCCGCAACTGGCTGGTTTTTTTTGTTTTTGTTTTTTAAACTTTTTTTTTTCTTTTTAATCTCTACACCTCTCCGCCGCACTCATGGGTTACATTTTCAACCACCCCCAATTCAGTACTTTACTTTACCATCTGCATACATAGATGTATGTGTATGCGTTCTACGTACAACATATGTATGTTTACGTATGCATGCACACGTGTGTGCTGAGTTGCCTGGTATCTTTGCTGAAGAGACGAGAACTTGAATGCCTGGGTGTGAGTACAAGTGTGCCACGGGACGAGGGGCTCTATACAGGAAACTGACATGATCATGACTATTATCCTCAGCAACAACAGGTGCAGATGGTAACAGCGGACAGAGGCAACAATGAGTCACATCACTAGCAATACAAGGGCAGCTTCGGCTGTTGACAACAAGCAAACACGCTTCCGCCCAACAAACCCGGCGATGACATGTAGCCAAGAAAAAAATATAATTCGCTGAGATGATTTTATTTACCGATCTTTAACCACAGCTTTTTTGCAAAACGTCACATTCCTTTCTTACTTCCATTCACAAAATGAAGATCATCATCCAAGTTGAGATGCGCACTGGTTTAGCAACTTTGACATGATCAATAAATATAGCTATACTATATTCACCAGACTGACTTTATGATCGACACAATGAATTAGATTTGTATTACTGGATGGGGTCTGAAAGGAAATATCACCTAAATGGTACCTCAAGCCCACATGAACCTGCTGACAAACTGTTATCCCCCGTCCCATTTCCAACGTTCACCCCGATTTTCATCATTTCAGTCAATCAATCCCATCCCACTGCAGACAAATTTTCACAACTGATTTCACGTTTTAAAGAAAGTTAAAGTTCGTGGTGCTTATAGTTCATTTTGCTGTTGCTTCCACGTTTTACAAAGGTTTTTTTTTTTTTCCCTCTGAAGTCACTCCGACCCTACCCTACTGATTTCTCATAGCAATGCAGAATCTGTCTACATGCTGGCATTGTTGTCGCTATCAAGATACAAACATTTTCGGTGTCAACCAAGAAAGAATGCTGGAGCTGACGCACGGAAGTGTAAAATGCCTCTTTCTTCAACAACTGTTGACATCGCTGTCTTTACCATTCGAAACCAAACATTTTTGTGTGTGTTAATTTTGAAAGCTGAAGCTGATCGACTGTCGAGTACATAAAAACGCCTTCTTGTAAAAACGAGTTGATGAACTGCCGACCAAGTCGATTCCCAGTGCTGAAACTCGCGGGAAACTGTTGACATCCATTAATCTTCCCCAGCCTCGGCACACACACACACACACACACACACACAAACACACACACACACACGCCAACTGTTGCTACGGGCGCCCCTCCCTGGTGATGGGTGAATCGGGGTCCAAGGAAGATGTTAGTCCACATCAATGATGCAAATGACAAGCACTTCCTCCTCACACCCAGACGCTAATTGATTCCCTCGGGTGCTCCCTGTGTCAAAGAAGGCACTACGAGAAGGATGAGGATGCAGAACCAACAAGCTCCTTTTGGTGGAGACACTACTCTCCCGTAGTGTTCCGAACATCTTTTCAGGACTCGGGGAGAGTCGAACCCTGCCGCGAACTAAAACCCAGTCAGCCATTGTTGTTCAGAGAACAGCGGAGGTTGTGTACAGTGTCACAATGCCCTTTTCTCTCCCCGCCCCCTCCCTTTCCTTTCCTCTCCTCGGGCCACCAGCATCTCGCCACGTCTCCCCGAATAGCCTCCCCTTTCTAGCAGTTTGTTTTCGTTGACAAGGAAACGAATCGTTTACCTGCCGCAGTCATGCTAGCCAAATAAACACGGGAGAGTCAAATGAAGTGGGGGAAGCCAAGAAATAGTGCCTTGATCACACGCACACGACAGGACAATTTTCGATCCCTCGTTGATCCCATGGTCAGCCCGAGACACTGACTTAACGGCAGTCCCTCACCCCCCTCTCCCCGTCGTCCTAAAACAAAAAAACACCGCGCACGCACGCACGCATGCGCACGCGCGCGCGCGCGCACACACACAGCGCATTTCCCCTCCCCTCAACCCCCATCCGTTTCACTCAACAAAACGTCGATCCACAGTCGATCTAAATGTTTGTGATCGGACTTCCTCAGCGAGCCGTGATGTGCGTGCGTGCATACATGTCTGTGTGCGTGAACCGTGTGCGTGCATGTATGGTTAAGTGTACGTGCGTGCGTTAGAGAGAGAGAGAGAGAGAGAGAGAGAGAGAGAGAGAGAGAGAGAGAGAGAGAGAGAGAGAGAGAGAAATGGGGAGAGGGGGGAGCGGCGGGGGGAGGGGGGGGGAGACAGACATACAGACAGACAGACAGAGGGTAGCAACAGCTCAGTTGTTGTTCTCGTGACTGACTCGTATCGTGTGGACGGGTTTACTGCTAACTGGAGGAGAGAGCTTGTCTGCAACATAATTGGGTCTGATTTCACGACTGCACGAACTGCTTGTTGTTGTCTTGAACGTTGATGATAATTGGCCGGCAAGTGTGAGAGCAGAGTGGTGTTTCACTGATATACAATTGCAAGCGCGCGCGCGCGCGCGTGTGTGTGTGTGTGTGTGTGCGTGTGTGCGCGCGCGCGTGTCGCATAAATTTGTCTGCATGCGTTTGAAAGAGCTGAAAGAGGACGGGAATGAGAGACGGCGGACAGAGGGCTGTGCGTTTGTGGAGAAAACGGAGTGTTGCTATGGACAAGGACGGGAATGGCAGAGTACGAAAAAGGATGTTTACAGAAAGAGATTATAATGATACCATACTGATTGTTTACATAACACTATCTTCTTCATTATTCCACGAGGAGGGGAGAAGGTGGTTCTATTTCTTCTCTCCCTTTCATTCGGACTTTCCAACCGTCTGACTGCAACTGATTGTCGGTGATGCCTCCTGGCAGCGTCCTTCTGACGATCAGGCTGACAGGTCAGCTGACCCGAGCTGCTTTTCTTAACCACACGATGTCACTAGCATCCTGCCGCGTGGCAGTGACAGCGCGACCACCCAAAGAAAAACGTCAAATATGACGGGAGTAAGGCGGTAGTTAATTTGACTGGTTATTCTTAACGAAACTGATTTCTGAATCTGGATCCGGACTGATGACATAATACTTTCGCCTTAGATGCGCGACTACGTCAGCAACCGGCAGCTGTCTGACACATCGCATACAGTGAGATTCGTCACACTGTATTCCAAACATGGCCCCATCGCATCATTCACCATGCCGATCTGTGGAGTCACCGTCTTTGTCTAGGAGACAAGACAGTTCCAAGACAAGCCAGCCAAGCGAACTCGCCCCGCGAGTGAGTGGTAGCAGAGAAACGCCCTTCCCACTCGCCAAACCCGAGCGTGTTCTTCTAGCCTCTAACGTCTATGAAAGACAAGACACAGATCCCGCCGTCTTTGACTTCTTACCCATGCGACAGAATGATGAACTCGGGTGAAGAAATGATGCTTTTGAAGTGATTGTTGCCCCTGTTTCAATCTGTACGCACACTGGTATGGTTTCTCATAAAGTTCAATTGTTATGGGATTAATTGCTTTTAATCTCTGTCTTGGGGCTCCATCTGACATAGAGACTGCAAGCTGCCCCATGGGTGTGCCGCAGATCACTAAGAGAAGTCTGGTTCATGGAGTGGTTTCATTAGCACGCACACTGCATCCGTTTCGTTTTGTCTGTAGTTCCGTTCCTGTGATATCAACGCGCATGCATTGTGAGGATCCATCTCCGTTTACCTGACCTTATCTTGCTGTACAACACACGCAAGCACGCACGCACGAGCGCAAAATCTTTCTCTCTCTTTTCCTCCCCCCCCCCCCCCCCCCCCCCCCCCCCCCCCCCCCCACGCACAAGCACAAAATCTCTCTCTCCCTCCCCGACGCACAAGCGCAAAATCTCTCTCTCTCTCCGACGCACAAGCCCCCACGCACAAGCGCAAAATCTCTCTCTCTCTCTCTCTCCTCTCTCTCTCTCTCTCTCTCTCTCTCTCTAAATACACAAAGCCCCAAAGCTGCAACAACTTGTATGAGCTCAGACTCGGCCATTTTCCGGCACGCGCGAAACGCCTTGTGCTGGTGTTTACAAAAACAAGAATTAAACAGGAGACGAAGACCCAGCACAAGAACCGGCGTGCAGAGCCTTCTGTTCCACCATTCTTCACATCCGAGAGAGCAGTCCTGACAGGCACTGCCGACTAAAGAGAGGACAGAGTGTAGGAGGAAGCCGCCGGAGGCTGGTTTTTACGGGGGAAGAGAAACGGGGAGGGGTGGGAATGAGAGAGCGAGGGGATGAAGATGGTGCTAGAAAGAGACAGAGAGTGGGTATGGCAGACCGTACAAGTGACAGAGAGACAGAGAGAGAGAGAGAGAGAGAGAGAGAGAGAGGAGCGACGACGCCCATAGGAAATTCCGATAAGTCTGGCCGAAAACGCAATAAGCGTTACATGTTCACTTCCCAATTTTGCCAGCGCCACAAAAAAATGCCAGAACAGCCAGAAATCTGTCCGTGACAGAGAATCGATCGATCGATCAGCCGGTCCTAACAAGCCGCCCTTTTTCGCTCGATAAGATCGATGAACTCTTTCAGACACTCACGAAACCTTCCATGCGTGGAATCGATGGACGGTTTAGTATCCGACACGGCCCACGCCTCAATGACTCTGGCCCGCGCGATCACAACCCGGCATCCAACGCCTAAAGTAAGCTGGTACCAAACCCAGTTCACTGCACATTTGTGTTATTGTCGCTTCCGCGTTCGGTCGCAAACGGGAAGTGAACCGAAACACGCGAACAGATATAAACTCAAAATCTCAACTGAACTTGCTTCCATAAATGTGTTTACTTCGTTTCTTTTTTTTCTGTCAAGAAAGTAAAGTAACTATTTTCACGACGAAAAAAGAAGCCCCGACCAGTTCTCAATCCACTCCTTCCCGGTCTGACGTCAGATCTGTATAATTAAGCGTCGTACACCCATTACGACGCTAGTTCCCATTAGCGACACAACGCACGTCCAACGCCGGTCACCACCAACGCTCGGCGTAACAATCGATGGAGTTGGCTTATTCAAGTCAGGCCTCGGTTCATTGATCTTTGTCCTCTCCCCCCTCCCTCATTTGCTCCCCCTCCATCCTTCCCTCCCTTTCTTCCTCCTCTTCTTCCCGTCCAACTACCCCCCCCCCCCCCCCCCCCCCCCCCCCCAAAGTCGGTTACCGTCGGGGTTTCTGGTCAGCTCAGCGGTAGAGCTCAAGGTTCGCAGTCAGAGACTAGGCGTTGGACACCCGTTGGCGCCTAACACAAACACTGCCAGTTACGGTGTATCCATTGAACGGACTGTGTGTTCACGGGGTGTCAGTGTGGTGTTAGGTTCCTAGTGCCGTACTCTCCCTGATGACTGAAAATCCCTGTCCGCCGCACCACTTCTGGCGGGTGTGGAAGTGTCGCTCGACTGTCACCGGCTAACCGTTGCTTCTCACACATCTCCTAACGGTAACGGGGGTAACGTCACCTGGGGTTGGGATTCGCGTTGACCCAATGCAATTAGACTTACGCCAGGCTCGCAGGAGTGAATACGCCTACAGTCCTGCACTCTACTCACACAAAGTTGTCAGACTCCGAGAAGAGAATTCAACTGCAAACACAGCGACTTCAGACGCAACGTTACGATTTCGGATGCAGCATAGCAATTTCAGATGCCTACGTTGACGATTTCTGGAGCAATGAAGCAATTTTGGATGTAGAGTAATTTCAAATGCGGATGTGGCTATTTCACAGCCAACAGACACTTCCGGTGTAAAGTAACGATTACGATAACAACGTAATTCAGAAACAAAACAGCGATTTGGATGCAAGATATCAATTTTAGATGTAACGCATCGATTTTAGATGATATTAATCAATTTCAGATACACTGTATTATTTTCAAAAGCAAATATACAGGTTTCGGACGAAACGGTTGCGATTTCCCGTGCAACGTACCGATTTCTGATGCAACGATGCGATTTTACATGCAACGTAACCCGTCCCCAGCCCTTAACCGAACCATTCTCCGCCAGACCCCAGCACCCCGACAATACATACATATACAAAAATAGGCATGTCCTCTTTCGCTCCCCCCCCCCCCCCCACCCACCGTCTCCTTCTACCTCTCCAAAGAACACAAAGCGCTCTACTTCCTCCACCCTGCTCTTCTCTCTCCGTCCCACCTTCCCGTACCCTTCGCCCCCTCTCCACTCCCTATCCCCAACCCCTTCCTCCCCCCGTCCATCCCTCCACCCATAGTACGGCACACAAAAAAACCAACCAACCAACCAACAAACAGCAACAAACAAACCAACCCAATAAAGATAACAAAAAAAGAAACATGATTTAGTCTTATCTTGTACAATGCACAGTTCAAGGCACTTGCACTCGTCATTCGCAAACAAGCATACCATAACGTAAAAACATACAGCTGCAAAATAAAACAGTAAACAAACATACAAAGAAATAAGGACACAAACAAACAATGAATAACTAATGATTAAATACAGACCTGAACAAGTGGAAGGGGTATCTGATAGGAATGAAAGGGGAACGTGGTCTTAAAGTGCGTTTTAGAAAATGTCCAGCGTTGTTTTACGACGAACAGGACGGAGGAGCTCATTTCAAGTTGGTGGGCCAGAGACAGAGACCGAGCGGCGGCCGACAGGTTATGGTTTAATTCTGGGGACTGGGAAGCAGAGTGGATCTGACTCGGAACACCGAGAACGGATTGGGGTGTAAAAGTGAAGACAGTCACTGAGCCGGGAAGGGGGCACAAAGTTGTGAAGGCGTTAATATAGCAGAGAGCGTTATAATCTTATATTTTATCCTAGGTGGCACATATGGTCAGTAGTGAGACAGCAAGACCGGGGTATAATGCGTTCAGATATTTTCTTTCTGTAAAGGTCAAGCAGCGGAATTTTGGACTCGTCTGATGATGTTGGAAGGATGGAGCACACAAACCAGACAAGACAGAATTACAGCCGTCGATACAAGACAGAAAAAAAAAGAGAAGTAACAAGTTCAAATGTGGTGTCGGTGGACCAGTCTTTTTCGGAATACAGCTATGACTCCGTAGTTTAACATTAGCATGACTGACTAGTTTGAGTAACGACTTACCTGCATGGCTAGTGTGCTGTCGAAGGAAACACCAAGGTTCTTGACCAAGCTGGATAGGGGAATGGATGTACTGCCGAGTTTGATCGAACTAATGCTGGCAGAAGAGAGTTTTTTTGTCTTGTTTTTAAGAACACAGTTTCGGTTTTGTTAGGATTTGACTGTAATTTACCCCGGTTATCCAGTATTTGCTGTCAAGGAAGCAATTAGATGTTCTTGTAGAAAAGGGTACATAAATTATTTTTAGGTGTGTTTGCCTGAAACTGAGTGTCGTACGCATAGGGATGGTGCTTGACGTAACGATTGCTGATGATATCGTCACGAGAAGCAGTGTATAATGTGAAAAGAACAGGACCGAGAAAGAAATCCTTGTGAGACACCGTGCTCGAGTTTCACTGGTTGGAGTGACAACCACTCATTGAGAAGGATTGAAATTAGTCGGCATATTATAGGAACTGAACCAAATGAAGCCAATATCTTTGATTCTAAATGTATTTTGTAGGTGGGGAAGAAAGACTGAATGGCCACCAGTATCAAAGGCAGCTGACAAGTCAAGAAAAGTGATTAATGAACTTTTTCCCCTCGAGTCAGACGCTAACAAAATGTTACTCGAAGTGTGGAGAAGAGTAGGCCTACTTCAGTGCTGTGACCCGAACGACTGGCAGACTGAAGTGGTTGAACCAGCTTGTTGTGTTCAAGCTTTCTCTTGAAGTTTACACAGGAAAGCAAGATTAGACAAAGGCCGTGTGTGTGTGTGTGTGTGCGTGTGCGTGCGCGCGCGCGCGCGCGCGTGTGTGTGTGTGTGTGTGTGCGCGCGCGCGTGTGTTTTTGTGTTAGTATTTTTTTTGGGTCGAGGCTGGCTTTCTTCAAAAGAGGTAAACGACTGCAGTTTGGAAACCAGAGTGAAATATTCGAGAGAGAAGAGACGAATTAAAAATTACGGTAAAAGCGGAAGGGTGCTGTGGACGCATTTACAACAAAAAAAAATCCAGAAACGGGTCTAGGATCGAGTTCCCAGGGATCTGAGCGTCATTTCCCCTCTGGATGTTCAAGATTTCAGGTTCAGTCATGGGGACAAAAGAGAAGAGAGGTGTGCCAGTAAACCGGGGGTTCGGGCAAGGTGGGCAGGAATGGTGGTTTGATCGAAGTTTGTACGAATGACTTGAACTTCATCAGAAAAGAATGAGAAAACAGTGAGGAGATGAGATGGACCACAGCCGGAAGGAAGACAGGTCTTCTCTTTTCGTTTTTCAGAGCCGTTATGACGTGATGGGGCACAAAGATTTAAAAAGAAAGAATAGCATTCTTGATGTGAGAACAAAGTATCCGCTCTTGATGAGGAAAATTAAACAGATGACTTTGTTAATTTGTTTATGGAAAGTTTGCAAATGGTTATTTAGTCCGACTCATCGCCAGCGCCGGCCCAGCTGACAGCCCTGCTGTTTTACAAGGATTTCAAGAGAGTGCCGCGTTGCAGGAGGACTATCAGGGAGGACACAGATGGTGCGTGCAGCATGTTCACCGGGTAGTAGAAGCAAGACAACATTCTAGTGTATAAAGACATTGGTTGGGGAGGGCTTTGAGAGACACATCCTGACACTCAAAAACAGTGACAACGCTTGCACCACCACCATTCTCTCCCACCCCACCCTACTCATCCCAGCAGTCTCCAACCCACCCTGATCCTCACCCCTACAACACACACACACACACAACACACACACAAACGCGCGCGCGCGCACACACAGACCATCCACATCCACACACACACAAACGTCACACCGACAGGCAGCCTAGACAACTCACCCTCATCGCAGTACTCGCCGGTCCACCCAGTCCGGCAGACCTTGGTGCCGTTGTCGCTGCAGTAGTAGTGGCCGAAGTGGTCGTCGCGGGCCCTACAAAGCACCGTGCACGCCGGCCCGTAGTAGTAGTCGTCGCAGACGAAACGGTAGGAGTAGAGCAGCTCCGTGTAGCGGGTGGTGTAGTTGGAGTTGTACCAGTCCCGCCCCCGCCGCCGCTGACCGGGGCACCGCCAGGCGGGAGATCAGCTCCCGAGGGCTACCTGCAGGAGGAGACCAGGCCACAAAAAGCTGTCTTTAGTTTTTTTTTGTTTTTTGTTTTTAAGTCTTCGGATCAAAATGTAAGATTAACAAAAAGGTTTAAACATTTAGAAGAGAGAGGGGGGAGGGGGGGAGGGGGAGAGAGAAAAAGAAAAAGAGAGAGAGAGAGAGAGAGAGAGAGAGAGAGAGAGAGAGAGAGAGAGAGAGAGAGAGAGAGAGAGAGTCAAACAGGGAGTTTTAAAACAAACGAATATGCTACTAAGCTTTAGGAGACACGGAAAGGAGAGGGAGGAGTTGGGGTGGTGGACGAGTACAAGGTGTTGGAACGAGGACGGCTAAGAGCGGGGACAGGGAGAAACGGGGGGAGGGGGGGATCATGGGCAGGACAGGAGGGAAGGATTCCAGAGACACCGGCTGGGAGAGTGGGGGTGAGGAAGGGTAGAGGAACTTCACTCTGAACCCACCGAGCGTTGAATCGGTACTCAGAACTCCTAAGCATCTGGACAGGAGCTTGATGCACAGACCGATGGAATGGCGACAGAACCCCCAAATCTCTAAACGACTGACAAAATATACACTGAATGTCACACACCTGTCCCCCCGACTTTCTGAACAAGACTCGTCAGTCTGAGCATCGTTACAAGCAGAGAAAAAAGGGCGTGAACGAGTGAAGCAAGGAAGGCAGAAAAAAAAAAAAAAACGACCAGCCGCCATGACGCAATGGGAAAGCGTCGCGCGATTCCTGGATGGGCGGTCGTGGATTCGATTCCTATAACCGCCATATGTACTTGTGGCATGCTTGGACCCACGTCTGGCCCCGACCAAGAGCCGAGCTTGCTATGGGCGCAACTGGGAAGACTGGGACCGCTCAATCAATTTTCATCCACTGTAATGAACGCACCTCACAGAGTGTTGTTCCAATTTCCTGATCAACGTTGGTGTCTTCATCTCCCGGTCCTGGTTGACGATGGTGTATATCATTGAAGAGAAAAAAAAAAAGTAGAGTACAGCCCTGTCGCGCAGTCTCCCCCACCAGAGTGGAACTCCATAAAATTTTGTTCATCGATCAGCATAAAAATAAAGTCTCAAATTCTGCGGCCCCCTCACGCCCTGCTCTCTACGGTGACCTCAGTTTCGATTTCCTCTTCAAACCTATGCCCTTGTGAGTTTGTGTCGAGGTCGCCGGTATTGTTGGTGAGTTCACTGGAGTGCCGTGGGTCGGTCTTGGTAACGCCTAGGGGAGAGGACGCTCATGCGTCAGGCTCCGCGACTAAACACTCACTGTCTTCAGTAGCGGGCTCATACGGTACTTGGTGTCCCGCTTACGTTAGATCATAACTGGGACCAATGAATATCATCGAGGTGATACGTTAGTGTGTACTGTTTTCCGCTGGCGGTTGCCTCATGACGACTTAATACTGAATCTCCACGTGGAGTTAACAGTGAATCTCCCTGTGGCTTGCCGGTGCCGTGACGGGGCAGACAGAAGGAGCGCTGTGGGGTTAATAGTGAATCTCCCTGTGGGGTTAATAGTGAATCTCCCTGTGGGGTTAATAGTGAATCTCCCTGTGGGGTTAATAGTGAATGAATCTCCCTGTGGCTTACCGTGCAGTGACGGGACAGACAGAAGGAGCGCTGTGGGGTTAATAGTGAATCTCCCTGTGGGGTTAATAGTGAATCTCCCTGTGGGGTTAATAGTGAATCTCCCTGGGGTTAATAGTGAATCTCCCTGTGGCTTACCGGTGCAGTGACGGGACAGACAGGAGGAGCGCTGTGGGGTTAATAGTGAATTTCCCTGTGGGGTTAATAGTGAATCTCCCTGTGGGGTTAATAGTGAATCTCCCTGTGGCTTACCGGTGCTGTGACGGGACAGACAGGAGGAGCGCTGTGGGGTTAATAGTGAATCTCCCTGTGGGGTTAATTGTGAATCTCCCTGTGGGGTTAATAGTGAATCTCCTTGTGGGGTTAATAGTGAATCTCCCTGTAGGGTTAATAGTGAATCTCCCTGTGGCTTACCGGTGCCGTGACGGGACAGACAGGAGGAACGCCGTGGGGTTAATAACAATGCAGTGTGCAGAAGATGAGACTGGGGGAACAAAACCCTTTGGATGAATGGGACTGCGCAGGGTGGTGGTGGTGGGGGGGGGGGGGGGGGGGGGAGAGAGAGGGAGGGATGGGAGGAGCGAGAGAGGGAGCGAGGGAGAGCGAGGGAAAAAGAGAGAGAGAAGGAGGGAGAGGGACAGGGGAGGGAAAAGAGAGAGTTAGAGAGAGGGGGAGGAGAGGGTTGGGAGAGGAGAGAGAGAGGGAGAGGAGAGAGGGAGAGAGAGAGGGGGAGGGAGAGGGGGACGGGGGATGAGGAGAGAGAGGGGAGAGAGAGAGAGAGAGGGACGGGGGGAGGGGGAGAGGGGAGAGAGAGGGGGAAAGAGGGAGAGGGAGGGGGAAGAGAGAGAGGGAGAGAGAGAGGGAGGGGGAAGAGAGAGGAGAGGGAAGGGAAGAGAGGGAGGGGGGAGAGAGCGAGAAGGGAGAAGAGAGGAGAGAGAGAGAGGAGAGAGAGAGAGAGAGAGAGAGAGACGAGAGAGAGAGAGAGAGAGGAAGGAGGAGAGAGAGGAGGGAGAGAGAGAAGGGGGAGGGGGAGGGAGAGGGATGGGGAGAGAGAGGGAGAGAGGGAGTGAGGGAGAGGGGCGGGGGGGAGAGAGAGGGAGAGAGGGGGAAGAGGGAGAGGGAGGGGAGAGAGAGAGAGGGGAGAGAGAGAGAGAGGAGGGAGAGAGAGAGGAGAGAGAGAGGGAGAAGAGAGAGGGAGAGAGAGGGAGAGGGCTTTTCAGAAGAGAGAGAGAGAGAGAGAAAGAGAGGAAAAGGGAGGGAGGGAGGAAGGGAGGGAGGGAGAGAGGGGGGACGGGAAAGAGAGAGGTCTGTGTGACGGGTTAATTCATTCACTGTTGACAAGACATTCTCTTCAAACAGCGCGTGTGTGTACTCCACACAGCTTCTCATTTTCATGTCTCATGAAGTAAGACGGTGCAATTCACTGTGTATGTTTACTCTCTTCGCAATATCCAGGCTCATCATAAAATGATAAATGCAAGATGCCCATTCGGAAATATATGATACTGATTACGAGAGAGAGAGAGAGAGAGAGGAGAGAGAGAGAGAGAGAGAGAGAGAGAGAGAGAGAGAGAGAGAGAGAGACAGACAGACAGACAGAGAGACAGAGAGGGGAGAGAGGAGGAGAGGAGAGCTGGGAATAGGAAGGAGAAGGTAGTCAATAACGGAGACTGATTCTATTCAAAGTTCTAGTTCACTTGATATATTCTGATAACACATAACAACAGTCTGTATTACTACTTTTTTTTTTTTGTTGCTGTTAAATATTTTTTGTTTAAAACGATTCACTCATCGGAAATGTGCAGTTGGTGGTCACTGTGGGAAGAACCGGACCTAACTGTGAAAATCGTGGCGAACCCACAGTGACGGTCTTCGATCACACGCACGTAACGTTATGTCCATACCGGACAGACTTCCCAAACGGTAACAAACACTCGCATGGTCGAAAGGCCTACGGCGTTGCTACAGTACACGGTAGCGCACGTTCACGTATCCATCGACCCGTCACCGAAGCTTACCAATTTGCACCAAAAGGGAAAGATCGTTCACGACCATCGCCCCCCCCCCCCCCCCCCCCCCCCCCCCCCCTCCCCTCCCACTTCACCACCTACACCCTCACTACAAGACATCCCCTTCCGTGGGACGCCCGTGAGGTGAGACCTCAGCGAGACCTCAGCGATATCCCTTTTTTTGTTTTTTTTTTTTTTTTTTTTTTTTTTTTTTTAAAAGAGCTGGTTCTCTGGAAAGCACAGGAATCGACATTACACACTCCATGCTTCTTCCGAGAGTCCATTTACGTGCACGAAGTGTCTACTTCGCGCGCGTGAAGAGGGAGGTTAACAATGGGGAAACGCTGCTTCGTGGCGTTCGTGTGCGAATAAACCTTCGGGTCAAGAACATGTGTGTGTGGGTTTTCGATGGGTGGGGGTGGGGGGGAGGGGGGGGGTGGGGGAGGTAGTGAGTTGGGGATGAAAGTTCTTGAGTGGAAACTGGGCACGGCAAACCCGAGTCGCCGACCTCTTGAAGTTACAAGTGTCATACTGGAGTTGAACGTCGATGCAAAAAACATGTGTAATGAATGGCTCTACTCACTGGACTGTGTTGGGTTAACTTCCCCATATGCTGTTAGGGAAAAATTGAATATCTGCATTCAATGCCCTCTTCTTCATCCCCATTTTCCAAATATACCCTATCCCCAAGCTTCCCCCCCCCCCCCCACCCCCCCGTTCTTTCTTTCCGCGCTCCCCATCCCTTTTATCTTCGTTTCGACACTGTCATGATGGGAGCAATTGGTTGCTTTGTCCTTGCTAACATCCACCCCCCACCCCCCTTCCACCATGTGTACAGACCGTCCGACTCACTAATTCAGGCAACTGGCCACGTATCAAAAACTCTCCCCGTTAATTCTTTTCCCAACTCACCACGGGCGTAACAGTCGTGAACCTCAGAGTTCTATGGCTTCAACACGCTGCCAACAAACTGTGTAATATTCACATTTTAACTGCCTCTTCATTATGTCCCCCTCCCTCCACGTCATTCCCTTTTTGTGTTTGTATAAGATGGCAATGTCAGCTGTCAGAATTGTCACTGCGTTAGTTTCCCCTCCACGACTTACTTGTTTCATTCTGATTATTCGATGTACGATAGACTACAACGCATACCTTGTTTGTTACTAAAAATCGGGTTTCAATCCACGCTGAGAAGAGGAAGAATAAGACAAACTATTTACTATTACTTTTACTATCTAAAGTCATCCGTGACCTTGGAGCCACGAGAAAATAATCGTAAATTAAAGCGTGTCTGTACAACTTAATTTCTTCGAATGCTACACTTCGATGGAGTCGATGATTTAAGTAATACGTTTTATAACCCTGCATTATGTTTGTGTACATTATTCGTTATGTGTGCCCATTTAAAAGATAAAAATTCTAGATTAGGGAAAAAAGCCCTACGGTAGCAAGATAGTCGTTACTGTACAATTATTTGAATAGTTGGTATTAAGAGTTCTTATTCAAAACGACATGCAGATTATTTTTAGGGTGGGGGGGGGGGGGGGGGGGGGGGGGCGTGGAGGGGGATATTTTTTGTTGTTTTCGTTTTATGTGATCTTTGTAACTGTTTGAAATGAAATAAAAGAGCTCTTAAAAAAAATAAGACTAACAAGTGAAGAAAATGGTGTTAAAAGAGAAGAAAAACGGAGAAGACTTAGGGAAGAAGGAAAAACCTTCCTACATGGCAAACACAAAGGCGTGGGGAGGGAGAGAGAGAGAGAGAGAGGAGAGAGAGAGAGTGTGTGTGTGTGTGTTTAGTACTCTGTTCAGTAGTTTAAAAACAAATTCAAGGGTGGGGAGAAGAGAGTAACGGGGTCGAGATGGGAGGAGGGGGAATGCGTGGGAGGTTGAGTACTAACAAATAAAGGATTATTCCTCCAAACAAGCAAGCTTAATTGTTTGGATAACAATACGCCAAAAGGGAATGAGAAAGAGAGAGAGAGAGAGAAGAGAGAGAGAGAGAGAGGGAGAGAGAGAGAGAGAGAGAGAGAGAGAGAGAACAGACAGACAGACAGACAGACAGGAAACTGAAGGTCTCTGAAGGTTCAGAGAAAACTTCGTTTAAACCCTCAGCTCAATATACCGCTTCGGGCACCCGAAGCATGGCTGGATGTTGACACAGTTCGCCGGCCACGACCTATCGACTGCTATCCCAACCGCCGGCGACTTGTTTGCCAACTAATGGGTGGCAATCCAAACGGCAGAACTGTCTCAACAAAGCCTTATTGTTGGCTACCCGCTTCAGGGATCATGACCACCCGGCAAAACACGCGGCTAATGGCAGACACAACAGTTCCGAGACCGGGGAAAACCTAGCCCAGGGCTTGTTTCACGGCAGAACCATTATGCTCAAATACACACGCCTTTTAGTTTTTAAGTGAGCTAATGAACATGGAAGTTAGAGCTTGACTCTGTTTCTCCCGAGACTGGCACATTTAGAGCTGTTCTCCACTTCTATTGCACTTTTCCCCCCCCTCATCGTCACTTTGCCTCGTCAAAAAAAAAAAAACAAAATGTGCATACGAGTGTGTATGTTTTTAGTTTGAGCGCGTGCACACGTGTGCGCGCGCGCGCGCGCGCGCGTGTTTGTGTGTGTGTGTGTGTGTGTGTGTGTGTGTGTGTGTGAGAGAGAGAGAGAGAGAGAGAGAGAGAGAGAGAGAGAGAGAGAGAGAGAGAACGTGTGCACGCACGCCCGTGAGTGTTCACCTACATGCATGCCAAGCAGTACGAGCGGGCTTGACATATGTAAACAAACGAAATGATCTTACAAAAACTGTGATCCTTCATCTCGCGACCGCCCCCCTCCCTCCCCCTCTCATAACATCTAATTGGCAATAATGTACAATTTCAGACACAACTGATATTATGGGTTACTCCTCTGAAAAGACATCTGTCCACATAACAGCTTTTGTTTCAGAATAGAAAGGGAGCGGAGGAGTGAGGAAGGGGAATGGAGGGAGAGGGGGGTGGAGGTAGGTCTCTCTCCTCTCTCTCTCTCTCTCTCAGTCATTCTCACTCCCACTCAATCACCCTCCACCCCCGTTTCTCTCCCTCTGTAATGTCTCTGCCAAAGAACACAAGTTGGGCAATATCTCCCGTGTTATCTGGCACTCTGCCCCCTACACACACACACTCTTCTTATACACACACACACCTTCTCGAGGGTTTTGGCCCCATCCGCATATCCTCCTATATTACGTTTAACAATGCTCTTCCCATCCCGATTTCTCTTCCTTTACACACGTATCTCCCCCCCCCCCACCCCCCCCCCTCAACAAACACACACACACCTCCGCTGCCTCCCACTGCTTCGCCCTCCCCGTCCACATTCCCTTCCTTCTTACCCGAACTAAGATGTAACTGGGGCACACCAACGTGCGCATGTGCACCATCTCTCTCTCTCTCTCTCTCTCTCTCTCGCACGCGCGAGCACACACCCACAGATTACGTATTACACACAAAGAGCCGTGGGTGAACAGGCAAGCAGAACAGGTTGCCAGGTAAACAAAAAACAAACACAGAAAACCCCAGCGAATACACAACAGAAACTGGGGAACTGCAAGGCCAATCCCTCTGGAGATCTCGTCATCAACAACAGTCACTACTAGCTGTGACCCGACAAAGCCGTCCGTAAACACAGGTACTTCTGTACGAGTGTCGAAACGACGGATCAATTTGGAGCACATAGCAATTTTGTGTGTAAAAGTCAACAAGTTTATCTATGTGGGATGACGTGAAGTTCCTGCGGGTTTAAATCACACGGTGGAACCACCTGGTCACGCTATTGTCAGTATCTTGTTGATTTCTCTCTCTCTCTCTCTCTCTCTCTCTCTCTCTCTCTCTCTCTCTCTCTCTCTCTCTCGCTGTCTCAAAAGATCATACACATTACAAGTACTAGAGTTCATCAGTGAGTTCCGTTGAATGGGATGTGCAACGATGCAAGATCTCCATCTCAAGAGAGAGTGACGCTAAGTTGGCATTGTTACGTGTAGACAAGCGGGAAGGAGGAACGGGCCCTGACATGTATGAGGCGTGCGGGTGTAAACGAGTGCATGACGGGTCGTAACGTGCGTGAGGGTGAACTGTGCACGTGGTGATGACGCCCCTCAACTGTCCACTCTCCAACATCTCGGATGACGTCTGCCGCTCTCTGCATGTCCTGCGGGAGTCGTCGAGCTTGGCGGCCAAAGCGGTCCGTGGTGGCCAGGGCGGTTCGTGATGGCCAAAGCGGTCCGTGGTGGCCTGGAAGGTTCGTGATGGCCAAAGCGGTCCGTGGTGGCCTGGGCGGTTCGTGATGCCCAAAGCGGTCCGTGGTGGCCTGGGCGGTTCGTGATGGCCAAAGCGGTCCGTGGTGGCCTGGGCGGTTCGTGATGGCCAAAGCGGTCCGTGGTGGCCAGGGCAGTTCGTGTTGGCCAAAGCGGTCCGTGGTGGCCAGGGCGGTTCGTGATGGGCCAAAGCGATCCGTGGTGGCCAGGGCGGTTCGTGTTGGCCAAAGCGGTCCGTGGTGGCCTGGGCGGGTCGTGATGGCCAAAGCGGTCCATGGTGGCCAGGGCGGTTCGTGATGGCCAAAGCGGTCCCGTGGTGGCCAGGGCGGGTCGTGATGGCCAAAGTGGTCCGTGGTGGCCACGGCGGTGTGTTCGCCAGCGGTTCGTGATGGCCAAAGCGGTCCGTGGTGGCCAAAGCGGTCCGTGGTGGCCAAAGCGGGTCGTGATGGCCAAAGCGGTCCGTGATGGCCAGGCGGTTGGTGATGGCCCAAAGTGGTCCATGGTGGCCAAAGCGGTCAGTGGTGGCCAAGGCAGGCCGTGGTCAGAGTGGTCCATGGTGGCCAGACGACTTCCGTTTTGGCAGACCCTCTCCGGTTCCCTGCATGTCTTAGGCAGTTCTGGAGAATATGTTCTGTTGCCTACATCCCTCTCCACAGGAACACTCGCCGGTCTGTCCACATGGAGGCGCAGACGGTTATAGCTAGTCGTCTTCTGACGAAGGATCTTCGCCTGCTCCTATCGGTGTTGGAGTTGGCATCTGTGGTTTAGTGGCGATGAGGGAGCTGGAACTGCCGTCTCTTCTGCTGCTGAGCTTTGATGATGCTCTTTCCTTCACTACAGGACACCAGGTCGTCGATTTGCTCCTTCTGTGCACTCTCCATGGCCAGTGTGTCTGCTTCCTTATTGCCACCGTTGCCGCAGTGTGCTGGTAGCCACCGTAGGACCACCTTCTGCACTGAAGCGATACGTGCAACCCGTGCCCGACCGACAGGTGTCCGCTCTTTGACACTGGGATTCCCATTGGCTTTGAGCGCAGGGAGAGCCGTCAGAGAACAGGGCCTCCTCAACCGGGGTTCTTGTCCCAAATCTGCGAGGCTACTTTGACAGCTTTGCGAGTGAAATCCGCCTCTGCTGTCAAAATGGTACCCGACTTTAAACCTTTCTTTGGTCGCAGTGAACCTCTATGTTTGACTCCGACTTGAATAAAACCTTTGATTGGACACTAACAACTTCTATATGCGATTCCAACTTCAAATCTTGTTTCGGTCACCACTGACTTTCGGGTATGATCTCAGCTTCAAAGTTTTAATTGGTTCCAACAGCTTGAGGTATGATCTCAGCTTCAAACTTTTATCGGTTGCAACAGCTTTCAGGTACGATATCAACGTCAAACTTTTATTGGTTCCAACAGCTTTGAGGTATGATCTCAACGCCAAACTTTTATTTGGTTCCAACAGCTTTTAGGTATGATCTCAACGTCAAATTTTTATTGGTTCCAACAGCTTTTAGGTATGATCTCAACGTCAAATTTTTAATTGGTTCCAACAGCTTGAAGGTATGACCTTTGCGTCAAACTTTCATTTGCTCTCAACAGCTTTCAGGTGTGATCTTAACGTCAAACATTTAAATTAGTCACCAACAGTTTCTATATGTGACTTCCAACTTCACACCATTGTTCGGTCGCTTCAGAAAGTGACGCAGTCTCCACTTCCTGGTCGTCCCCAGCGATAAAGCAATTATTCTTAATGCAGTCAAAACAGTCTCTATCCACCACTCTGTCCCTTTGTGTCACTGGCTCATTATTCACTCACTCGCGCACATGCATGTAAGGACACATGGAAGCGCGCACCTGCGTATGTTTGCTCGCTAGCTCGCGCGCGCGCGCCCGCACAGAGAGAGAGAGAGAGAGAGAGAGAGAGAGCGAGAGAGAGAGAGAGAGAGAGAGAGAGAGAGAGTGTTCTGGAGGGGGATACGAGAGCGAAGGAGCTCTATCTCCACATCACACTGATCTGATGTGTGTCACAATCCGCAATTCAAAATCTTAAAAGATGTTTCGGAACAGGTGAGATGTTTTGTAACCGAATGAAGTCTCGAAAAGCAAGGGATCTAATAAAATGACAGGGTTGGAAAGAAAACCATTAAACTTTTTTTTGCTCTGTCTTTCTATGCTTCCTAGGAAAAGAAACTATCTTCTTTTCGCATAACATTCTTTAAAACAACAAACAAAACCAACAGAAATCCGTTTTTGCGCTCCTTTCTTTGAAAAAAGAAAAAAAAAATGCATTTTGTCCCCCCCCCCCTGCCCTTGTTTTCCCGGAAAACAAGCCTGCATCTGGTCTTCGCCATCATTTCTTGCTTTCTTGGAAAACAAACGTAAAAATGCCTGCGCTACTTTTTTTTCTCCCTGAGTTTAAATGAGCATAAAATTTGCGCTATCTTTTCCTGGAAAACAAGCATAAAATATATCTGCTCCGTTTCCTCGTTTCCTGGGAAAACAAACGTTAACACTTTGCGCTGATTTTTCTCGTTTCCTTGGCAAACAAACAAACAATCTGTCAGCGCTGTCTCTCTTTGTTTTACTTCGAGAACAAACATAAACCTTGCTTGTGCTGTCTTTTTTTTTTCTATTGGTTCGTCGGAAACAAAACAGAGACGGTTGCAACTTAGTTGACTGTCCTTGCTCCTTCCTTTCATTCACTGACTTGCCTGTTTGTCATCTTAAATGAAATAAAGAGGTCATGAACAACACAGAGGCGGACACAACTCCATAAAAAAAGAGAAATATGAAAGAAAAAAAAAAAAGAATAAGAATTGAAGACAGACAGGAGAAAGGTGAAATACGAACCTACGGAAGGACGAATGAAATGGAAAGATGATTCAGGAAAGGGAAGGTCCAAAAAAAAAAAAAATAAATAAATAAATAAACAAAATAAAATAAAAAAAGAAAAAAGAAAAGTTGCGGCTGGAGGGGCGGGAGAGGAAGGCTGTTTTATCTATTAAACGGTTAATGAGGCCCTGTGTTTCTAACTTCTCCGCAAGCAGTTTCCATCTTAGCTTGGCAAGCTGTAAGTAAAAGGAACTGCGTGGGTATGTGATTAGTGCAGAGGCAGGGGAGGGGGGGGGGGGAGGGGAGGGGAGAGGGAGGGAGATATATGAGGGAGTGGAAGTGCGATAGGGGGGGTGGGGGTGGGGTGGGTAAGAGGGTGCCTGAAGTAAAGGGTGGGATGGGGGGGCAGGGGGGGGGGGGGGGGTGCGGGGGTGAAAGGGAATGAGGTGGCGTAGAGTTGTAGGACGGGAAGTGGACAACTGTGGCGGAAGGGCGTGGGGTGGGGTGAAATGGTTTCACAGTTTCACAGTAAACTTGCCGAGGGTGATTTTACCCAGAAAATCTGAACACGGCGAAGACGTCAGATTCGACCAGTGCCCTCGCGAAAGCACTCGACTCGCGTCACGATACTTAAAACCTAGCGGATAACGGTGGCCACATCAAGCCTGAAAACAAGTTGACAACGGAACCGGCTGTCTTCAGGATTCGCTGAAGACAGAATACCGTGAACGTGTTTCATACGACAACGCACAAAAAAAGGTAACCATATCCATCCAGAACATGAAAGTTAAAGACATGTATGATATCGGCAAACTTTCTTTCATGATAATCTGAGCGAAACCGAGCACTCTCCTCTTCCCTTCAAAGACGGCTAAACTATTTCAAAAAATGAAACGCTGGTAAATCGATGAATGAGAAGTTTCTTTCGTAACGCATGGATTTTTGGACATTCCATGATAACGTGAAATTCCCCTTCCATAATGTTGGTGTCACATTCTGCAGACAACACAGCGTTGCAGCGCACTTCAATGTGCACTCAATGACTACTGCATTAG
>JADBJO010000676.1:448970-453970 GCA_016801955.1 Conus betulinus | reverse complement strand
AGTAACGAAGGGGTATCTTTTTCGGTCTTGACACGGTTCAGGAGTCCCGTCTCAGCAGAAGCGGATTCGGACTGTGAAGTAAACACTATGACCGCACCAGTTCGCTGAGCTGTCGGTCTCTGCGAACAGTGGACCATACCTGTATCCATGTATACATGTATACACAACAAGCGTCATGCGCGTGCCTTCCCGTTACTCCCCGCCCACTCCTCACGGCGACTGTACACAATTTACACTGGCTGGCAGCAACAGCTGAGGCGCACTCATATCAGACTACCCAGTGAGCTTGCTCACAGCGCACTGTCTGACCGTCCCGTTCACGTAATGCTCACTGACATCCTCGGTACACAACCGTCAGCGACTGAAGCAGAACGCGTTCGACGACTGGTTCTAACCCACCCCTGAGAGAGACACGAGAGGACCACCAGCTACTACAACGAAGGGAAGACAACCACCATCGAACAACAACACCGACCAACTCCACCATTGAACCTGTAAGCCAAGGCAAGGCATCCAAGACTACCGGGAAAGAACAACCTGCCCCTAAAAGTTTTTGCTGAGGACGTAAAACTCCACTGTTCCGAACAGAACGAGAGAGGCTGAAAGGGAAGCTTTGGTGATCATGTACATGCTCTGCAAAACACACACCATCACTAACTGAACTGAAAGAGAAAGAAAGAGACGGTCATTGGTCTTGCCACCATCTTTTCCTTCCTTCCTAAAACTGTGTGAGGACAATCAACGTTGACTGCTCTGTCACCTGTGTCACTTGTGCCTCACCTGTACCTCTTGTTTCTGTGTCACCTGTCTGTCACCTGTACTTGATGTTCTGTCACCTGTCCTTGACTTCACCTGTTCTGTCACCTCTTTGATTGTTCTGTCACCTGTACCTGTACTACTCTTGATTGTTCTGTCACCTGTATTTCTTGATTGTTCTGTCACCTGTACCTCTTGATTGTTCTGTCACCTGTACCCTCTTGATTGTTCTGTCACCTGTACCTGTTTCTGTCACCTGTACCTCTTGATTGTTCTGTCACCTGTACCTCTTGATTGTTCTGTCACCTGTACCTCTTGATTGTTCTGTCACCTGTACCTTGATTGTTCTGTCACCTGTACCTCTTGATTGTTCTGTCAACCTGTACCTCTTGAATTGTTCTGTCACCTGTACCTCTTGATTGTTCTGTCACCTGTACCTCTTGATTGTTCTGTCACCTGTACCTCTTGATTGTTCTGTCACCTGTACCTCTTGATTGTTCTGTCACCTGTACCTCTTGATTGTTCTGTCACCTGTACCTCTTGATTGTTCTGTCACCTGTACCCTCTTGATTGTTCTGTCACTGTACCTTTTTGATTGTTGTTCCTGTCACCTGTACCTCTCCTGTACCTCTGATTGTTCTGTCACCTGTACCTCTTGATTGTTCCGTCACCTGATGTTGTTCTGTCACCTGTACCTCTTGATTGTTCTGTCACCTGTACCTTTGATTGTTCTGTCACCTGTACCTCTTGATTGTTCTGTCACCTGTACCTCTTGATTGTTCCGTCACCTGTACCTCTTGATTGTTCTGTCACCTGTACCTCTTGATTGTTCTGTCACCTGTACCTCTTGATTGTTCTGTCACCTGTATTTCTTGATTGTTCTGTCACCTGTACTCTTGATTGTTCTGTCACCTGTACCTCTGGATTGTTCTGTCACCTGTCACCTGTTCTTCTTGTATTTCTTGATTGTTCTGTCACCTGTACCTCTTGATTGTTCTGTCACCTGTACCTCTTGATTGTTCTGTCACCTGTATTTCTTGATTGTTCTGTCACCTGTACCTCTTGATTGTTCTGTCACCTGTACCTCTTGATTGTTCTGTCACCTGTACCTCTTGATTGTTCTGTCACCTGTATTTCTTGATTGTTCTGTCACCTGTATTTCTTGATTGTTCTGTCACCTGTACCTCTTGATTGTTGTCCGTCACCTGTACCTCCTGTTGTATTTCTGGATTGTTCTGTCACCTGTACCTTCTGGATTGTTCTGTCACCTGTATTTCTTGATTGTTCTGTCACCTGTATTCTTGATTGTTCTGTCACCTGTATTTCTGGATTGTTCTGTCACCTGTACCTCTTGATTGTTCTGTCACCTGTATTCTTGATTGTTCTGTCACCTGTATTCTTGATTGTTCTGTCACCTGTACCTTTTGATTGTTCTGTCACCTGTACCTCTTGATTGTTCTGTCACCTGTACCTCTTGATTGTTCTGTCACCTGTACCTCTGGATTGTTCTGTCACCTGTACCTCTGATGTTCTGTCTGTCCCTGTACCTCTTGATTGTTCTGTCACCTGTATTTCTTGATTGTTCTGTCACCTGTACCTCTTGATTGTTCTGTCACCTGTACCTCTTGATTGTTCTGTCACCTGTACCTCTTGATTGTTCTGTCACCTGTATTTCTTGATTGTTCTGTCACCTGTATTTCTTGATTGTTCTGTCACCTGTACCTCTTGATTGTTCCGTCACCTGTATTTCTTGATTGTTCTGTAACCTGTATTTCTGGATTGTTCTGTCACCTGTATTTCTTGATTGTTCTGTCACCTGTATTTCTTGATTGTTCTGTCACCTGTATTTCTTGATTGTTCTGTCACCTGTATTTCCTTGATTGTTCTGTCACCTGTATTTCTGATTGTTCGTTGTCACCTGTATTTCTTGATTGTTCCTGTCACCTGTATTTCTTGATTGTTCTGTCACCTGTATTTCTTGATTGTTCTGTCACCTGTATTTCTTGATTGTTCTGTCACTGTAATCTTGATTGTTCTGTCACCTGTACCTCTATCATTGTTCTGATCACCTGGTACCTCTTGATTGTTTCTGTCACCTGTATTTCTTGATTGTTCTGTCACCTGTACCTCTTGATTGTTCTGTCACCTGTATGTCTGATTGTTCTGTCACCTTACGATCATTCTTGATGGTCTGTCACTGTACCTCTTGATGAGTTCTGGTATGTCACCTGTATTGTGATCTTGATTGTTCCTGTCACCTGTATTTCTGAAGTTCTGTCAATCCTGTATTTCTTGATTGTTCTGTCACCTGTACCTCTTGATTGTTCTGTCACCTGTACCTTCTTGATTGTTCTGTCAACTGTATTCTTGATTGTTCTGTCAATTGTTCGGGACTAATTTCTTGATTGGTCTTGTCACTGTACCGATTGTTCTGTCACCTGTTTTGTAGCTGACTTGTTACTGTCACCTGTATTTCTTGCACAGGTGTGTACCCCCCCCAATTGTTCTGGCACTGAGAGTCTCTTTATCTTTGGGTCACTTGTATGGGACCTACATTTAAGCCTAGGTCACCCCCGATCGGCAGATTGTCCGCCACTCAGATTGTAGCCACTTTTCTACTGAGGGGGGGAAACCCTTGGATCTACCGGTGGGGGCGGGGAGTTTCGGTGGGGGGTGGTCCGAACCCGAGTAGCAAATCCGCTCGGGGATGACCGCAATCGTTGACCAGAATAGACCGGCCTAGGTCAGGACTCATTCCCCGACTTTTTTTAAGGGGAGGGGGGGGTGGTGGACAAGGTGGTGGGTAACTTCAAGTCGCAGCGGTGGAAAGGTCGCCAAAAAGAGTATCAATCTGTTCCAAATGCTGCGTCACCGTGTAGAACACGGGAAACTTTTACGTCGGATTAATATTTTAAAATTACGGTTAAATGCTGCGTTCAGCTTGCCGTTGTTTTTACGACGACCGTATTCTTCCGCCTGGAAAAAACTTGTAAGGTGTGCCGCTTTCAAAGTAATGTGACCGTATTTTGCTGCTGCGGCCAAAAACAATGTAACGGTGATTACGTTCGTTACATAGTAAAGGACAGTCGCTGTTTTATGGACCATGTATCTATGTCATTAACCAGGCAGCGACACCCCCCTTCGTTACCATACACTCGAGTCCCTCTGGCACCAACTGACATCATAGAAGGTCATTGGATCTACCGGGCAGGTTCGGTCATTGACCCGAAAAAAAAAAAAAAAAAAAGGTGGAGTGGCCCTGGTGACAAGAATCGTAGTTCCAGGAAAGACTCAGCCCGGCTTTTCAAGTAAACGCTGGTGGGATGATTTAAAAAAAAAAAAAAAAAAAAAAAAGGTCGCCAACTCAGATTCGTCTGTTCCAACAGAATCTCGTCACGCAGACACAAGCCAGCTGTTATTCGTTGATTGTGTTTGCTTTATTTGTTTCTCTGTCCCGTGTTTTCAGTTGACGTTAACGGTGAAACTTCGTTTTGCTTCCGTTTATTTCTCCTCCGTTCGCTGAAAACACTTGCAGAAAACGGTGATTCGTGTGGGTTTGCCTGCAGTTTAGTGTGTTCTTATCATACGTAAGTGAGGAGCGTGTGTGGGTGTGTGTGTGGGTGTGTGTGTGTGTGTGTGTGTGTGTGTGTGTGTGTGTGTGTGGTGTGTGTGTGGTGGTGTGTGGGTGTGGCGGGGTGTGTGTGTGTGCGCGGGTGTGGTTTTGTGTGCGTGGTGTGCGTGGGGTGTGGTGTGTGTGGGGTGTGTGTGTGGGGGTGTGTGTGGATTGGGTGTGGGGGGGGGGTGGGGGGGGGGGGGGGTGGGGGGGGGGGGGGGGGGGGGGGGGGCGCGTGTGGGGTGGGGGGGGGGGGGGGGGGGGGGGAGTGGAAGGGTTAAAATCCAATTTGAACATGCACTATTCAAGCCCCCAAAATTCTGAACTTGCAGTTGTTCTCGACTTGGGAAATTCCATTTTGGGCTCAATTCTGTGAGTGTGAATGCTGGAAATTCCATCGCGTAAAGTATTTTATGACCGATGATCGATTGTCACTCTTCCTTAAGGGGGCAAAAAAAAAACATTCACAACACCACCTTTACACAGTGCAACAGGTGGAAATTACCTTCGACGTGACCCTATATACAATGGTCGCTTACAAACCAAAGTGTATATCTGAAAATGTTCCAGATACAGCTTATTTTTCATTGACCATGGACTCGATAGATGGAGGCTAAGTAATGGAATGGCG
>JADBJO010000676.1:438970-443970 GCA_016801955.1 Conus betulinus | reverse complement strand
CCTCGAAAGGCGAAAAACTGGAAATCCCAACCACTTAGGGCATGTCAGACAGACAAACGGAGAGAGAGAGAGAGGGGGGAGGGAAAGACAGAGAGAGAGAGGGGGGGGGGGGAGAGAGAGAGAGACGGAGGAAGGGGCAGAGAAAGAGGGAGAGATAGTGGGAGGGAGGGAGGGAGGGGAGAAAGAGAGAGACAGAGAGAGACACACAGAGGATGAGAAAGGGGGTGGACGAGTGCCTAGGCGAGGCAACAGGTGATTCGCAGTTGTATCAGGTACCAAAAGCAAGGCAGTCCACAGAATTCGGAAAATCTCGTCGCCCGACACACGTAGATATATATATCTATATATATATAATGCTGAACAATTAAGTAGTGGGGGAAAACAAGTGCAGGTTAACAATTCTTCCATCATTATAGTAATGATTTGGCAGAGATTAGAAATTGAGAGGGAAAAAAAAATTGAAGATGAATTAAATGAGAAAATGTATATCATAAATATGAAAACCCCTTCACTAGCTGCATGAAGAAACTATCGCAATCCCTCCCGAAGACAGATCTATATGTGTCGCCTGCTCCGAGGCATTATATATATATATATGTGTGTGTGTGTGTGTGTGTGTGTGTGTGTGTGTGTGTGTGTGGTGTGTGTGCGAGAGAGAGAGAGAGAGAGAGAGAGAGAGAGAGAGAGAGAGAGAGAGTGTGTGTGTGTGTGTGTGTGTGTGTGTGTCTCGAACTGTATGTATGTATGTATGTATGTATGTGTGTGTATGTATATATATATATATATATATATATATATATATATATATATATATATCCAAAAGAATATATGTATATATATATATATATATATATATATATATATATATATATATATATGTCTCCAAAAGAATATATATTTGAATATTGTTTTTTTTTGTCTGTCTCTCCCTGCCTGTCTCTGTCTCTGTCTGTCTGTCTCTCCGAATCTCCAATTCAGCTTCGTTTCGTTCAAAACGCACTTCACCTTCACTACAATCAAAAACAAAAACGTCAGAGAGCAAATCGTCTCCATGTACCGCCATTATCAGCAATCATTACCCCCTCCCCCCTGTGCACCATGAATATTTGACAGTAACGTCCTGCGCTTGGTGCATGAAATGATCGGAATAATCACTCTCGAGGAACGCGGGAAGGGGGTACAGAGAGCTGGGGGACAGGAGTGTTAACTGTAGTACAGGCTCATCATCGACTGACAAAGGTGAAAAGACATCCTTCTGCCATAACCCCCCCCCCCCCCCCCCCCCCCCCCCCCACCCCCCCCCCCCACTCCCCCCACTCTCTCTTGACTGTCTCCCTTTTACCATAAAAATTATTTATTTTCTCCTTAGAAGTCTTTTTTTTTCTCTTCTAATATATATATATATATATATATATATATATATATATATATATATATATATATACACACGTATATAAAAATACAAATTCTGAGAATGTCTTAGAAACACCATCTGCACTACAAACAAAATAACAACAATAAAACAACAACAACAACAACAAGAAACGGCCATGCGAAGGACCATACGAAATGGCCGAGTCTGTCCACACAAACATCCAAACTACTTGACGGGAAGAAGCTCTCCGGAATGGGCTGAGACAACCTTCGACTAAAAAGCAAACAAAAACAAACAGCGGTACCACCACTCGCAACTGTTCAATCTCGCACCTGCCGTTCATTGCACGCGCGGGTCAGACGCATGCGCACAGGTGGAGAGAGAGAAATGGGTTCGGGGAGGAGAGAGGGGACTGATGAGAGGTGGGTTGAGAGGTGGAGGTATCTAATACAGGATCATATCAATGAACAAAGCGAGTAACAGACCAATTTTTTTTTCTAATAGGCCAAAGGAAAAAAAGTTTTGGTTACGGCAACAAGAGAAACGCAAGCAAGCACGCACGCACGCGCGCGCGCGCACACACACACACACACACACACACACACACACACACACACACACACATCACACGCACGCACGCGTACACACACACACACACACACAAGCACGCACACACAAAACAAAGTTGGCAGGTTATGTGGAACAATCCATCCTGCACACTGTTCGCTTCTGAGTCTGTGTCTTTGAGTTAAATCAGGACTCGAGGCGACGAAAAGCAGTAATCATCCGCCCCTCCTTCCCTCCATCCCCCCTCCGCCCCTTCCTCTTTCCCTTCCCTAAAAATTTTTCGAAACTTCCAGTCACTGTGACGCAATCAATGTGCCGAAAATCTAAGCCTCACGTGGTGATGGTCCACCTTCCGGTCCAGCAGAGCCATTTGTTCAGCTTTCGACGATGTCTTTCGCTTCTGTAGCGGTATTTACCGAAGCGAGCAGACGAAACGGCCACTGCCCCTTCTCGCGAAGAACAACATTGCACGAGGTCTTTTGTGATGTTAGTTTCATCTGCTACAGTACCGAAAACGCGACTTCTGTTAAACGGATTCATAGATTTTTTCCCCCCCCTGTCGGTTTTTTCCCCCCCCATTTTTTTTTTTTAAATTTTCTTTTTTTTATTATTATTATTTTTTTTTTAGTTTTGAATTTCCATGAACCAGTGGAATATGACAGCCGGTCAAACATGCACGAACTATACTTTCTCATTGTGAGTGTAGCGTCTGGACGCTATTTTCGCTCGGTTTCCGTCATCAAAACACAAAAACTTTCCCCTTCCTAGTTCCAATGATCGGTTGAGTTGGTTTTCTGTTACCATCAGTTTCTCTTTTCTGTTTTCTTTTAATATTTTTTTTTTTCCCCAAAGGAAAAAAAAGGTTTTGGTTGAAGAAAAAAGAAAAAACAGTGTCGACAGAAAACAAAACAAAACAAAAAAAAACCCCGGGTAATCAGGTTACGGTAATTTTCAAGGAAAGAGTGTCTGAGTGAACACATGAAGCAATCGTGTGTGCGTTAGTGAGCCAGAGAGCCAGAGAGAGAGAGAGAGAGAGAGAGAGAGAGAGCACGTAGAGAGAGAGAGTTCGCACGTGGATACGCGCAGGTGCGCGCTGGTGACCAACTCGTTTTTGAGTGAACCCGTTTTTTTTCAGGAAGAAGACGAAGAAGAAAGAGACATACAGAGACAGTTGTAGAAACATGGAGAGACAGAGAGAGAGAGAGAGAGAGAGAGAGAGAGAGAGAGAGAGAGAGAGAGAGAGAGAGAGAGAGACTACATGCAAACATACAAACAGCACAGGCATGCGTGGATATAAAGCACAAAAAAGCACAGACAAACAGACAGACATGAACGGATATACAGATACAAAAACAAACAGCACACACAGACAGACAGACTGAGCGGTAAAGAACAACACGTGAACCATGGTACTCACCTGGACTCGGTCCGGTCAGCGTGTTGTCGTGCCAAGCCTCGATAATCAACGAAAAATCCCCCTGCACACCAACAGACAGACAGAAATCAATTTCAATCAACCCAAGCCATCGATCCGCCAGTCAGCAACTCCATCATCTTTAATCACTGTGTGCAATGCACGAGCAGGCTTTACGACATGTGATTTGGACTGGATATGATATTACATGGGGGGAAAACATTGTACGTTCATGTATACATGGCGTCTAAGCACGAAGCATGCTTATCCAATCTCTCTCTCTCTCTCTCTCTGGCACGCACGCACATGCACGCGCGCGCGCGCGCACACACACACACGTGTCTGTCTGTCACACACACACACACACACACAAACGTGTTTCTCTATCACATAGACACAGACACAGGCACGCGCGCGCGGAGTGTTGGCTATCAATATTACATTGACGCAACATGTTATTGCTCTCGGTTGAAAGATCTGCCGATCATTCACATTCGGAGTTTTGTGTGCATAATACCTGTCAGTGTATTCTTTCTGACTGTTCGTAATGGGTGAGTGGGAGGGGGAGGGAGGGGGCATGATTACTGTGTATACTAACAAGACTCCCTTTGGTTTATAGTTGTATCTCCTTCAGAAGTCTCTCTCTCTCTCTCTCTCTCTCTCTCTCTCTCTCTCTCTGTTGCGCATGTAAACACATGCACCTTTTTCAAATTACTACTGTACATGCACGAGTACAGACAGACGGACAGACACAGACAAACGGACAGAGAGAGAGAGAGAGAGAGAGAGAGAGAGAGAGAGAGAGAGAGAGAGAGAGGAGAGAGAGAGAGAGAGAGAGGGGAGAGAGTGTGTGGGTGGGGGGGGGGGGGAATTCTGACTTCCCCCTTCCACCCTTCACCTACAAGCCTACACACACGATTCACAACGACGCTGGGAAAGCCGGCGTTATTGCGGTGCGCGTGCCGAGCGCGTGCAGTGGAGTGTTTTACGTCACTATGACTACCACTGGGCTTCCCCGCTGCCACCTTTCTTGCCAAAACATCGATCACACCCGCACAGAACCTCTCTCTCTCTCTCTCATTCCCCCACTGCTGTCGCACGTGTACAGTGTGTGTAGTAGTAGTAGTACTTTAATTCACAGTGTGTGTGTGTGTGTGTGTGTGTGTGTGTGTGTGTGTGCGCGCGCACGCGCGCGCGTGTGAACTACACATTACTAACAAAAGGGGCCAAAAAAACGACGGCTTAACGAAGTTGCTCTACTGTGCTAGTGTTATGTGTCGACCTTATAAAAATCAGGCCTTGCTTTCGCACACAACTCGGCTAGTCTGCACCTCTACCACACCCCCACCACCACCCCCCCCCCCCCCCCCCCCTCCCCGCCGTCCCCATCCCCTCCCCTAAACATTCACATTTCTGAATCTTTCTGCCCTTGCTGTATTTTTTCACGTGAAATTTCCTTGTGAACAAGAATGACTTGCCCTAGAACTTCAAATTCGTTGGCTCGCCCACACCATTAGACGAAACATTCGTTGAACTGACGCGTGGTGTTTTAACCACCCATCCGATCGATGTCAGACCGTTGGGGCGAGTCGTCATTAGCATTTAACACAGCAAGAAGTCACGGGTACAACATGAGTCTAAAAC
>JADBJO010000676.1:421470-431470 GCA_016801955.1 Conus betulinus | reverse complement strand
AGGAGGATGTCTTACCAACCAAATTGTACTTTCCGATGAAAATGGATGGAGGAACTTACAACTCTGTCTATACAACCTGCTTGTAGGTAGCTGGGTACCTCTTAACAAAGATCCAGTGTAAAGGGGATATCTTCCACAGTGACCACGTCATTGTATTTGAGGAATGTGGATATTTTGAAACTGGAAGGAGAGAGAGAGAGAGAGAGAGAGAGAGAGGGGGGGGGGGGGGGGAGGGGAGGGAGAGCACAGAGAAAAACAGGAGGATGAGGGAGGGAGAGAGATGGAGGGGGGAGAGAGGGAGCGGGAGAGAGAGAGAGGGAGGGGGAGAGATAGTGGGTGAGAGAGAATGAGAGTGAGGGAGCGAGCGAACGAGAGAGAGAGAGAGAGAGAGAGAGAGAGAGAGAGAGAGAGAGAGAGAGAGGGGGGCAGTGAGTGAGAGAGAGAGAGAGAGAGAGAGAGAGAGAGGGAGAGGGAGAACGGGGGGGTGTGGGGATGGCAGAAAGACAGAGAGGGGGGGAGGGAGAGAACGAACAGATGGGCAGAGAGAGAGAGAGAGATAGAGAGGAGAGAGAGAGAGAGAGAGAGAGAGAGAGAGAGAGAGGAGGTGGGTTTTTCACAGTGTGAGATCCAGTCTGTTGCAGTTGCCGTAAAAAATCGTTACGTAATTGTGGCAATTTATCCCTTCATAAAGCTTAGACTTCCAAAATTGTTTTAACACAAAGTGGAGCTGGTGAACAATTACACACACACACACACGCGCGCGCGCGGCGCGCGCGCACACACACACACACACACACACACACACGCACACTCTGGCAGAGACAAAGGGATGCATCAGTATCAATGTCTGTCGGTCAGACAGTCTAGTTATCTATTTCATGGCCGAGGATAAACTAGTTACGGTTCTTTCTATCTGTATATCTGTCCTATATCTTTCTGTCTGCCTGTCGACCTATCTATCTACTGTACTGTTGAGGAGGAACCAGCTAAGGCCTGGACGGCTTGGGAATGATCTGGTTCCTGTGTTCACACACACACACACACACACTGTCCTGCACGTCAGTGCAGTCCTTTTCCCACGGCCCCGGAGAGCTCCGGAATCAATGACAGAAACAATCACTAGCACGCGTTGGACGCACGCACGCGCGCGCGCACGCACGCACACACACACGTGCACACACATACTGAAGAGAACACACACGCGCACCCGCAATCTATCTAACATGACTGCCTACAGCTTTGATTCAAGTATACCCGTCTACTGATGTCCTCTGCATATATTCACACGGCATTGATCTGGGCACTTATCCGACTAGGAAAGAAGTGTACTCTATTAAGACAAACCAGCAATACAAGATGCGACATGGATAATCGGTCAATATTCACCTATGGGCACACATTTAGGAGAAAAAAAAGAGGGGGGGGGGGGGGGGGGGGGTCCGGATGTGGGAGGGGAGAGTGGGGGTGGAGGAGAACTGAGGGAGGAGTTCTCTCTTCACGATATCCTGACCAGACAGAACTCTCTCTCTCTCTCTCTCTCTCCCCCCCCCCCCCCCCTCCCCCTCAAAATGTTTCCTTCTCCTCCACCTTGTTACTGATGCTGTGAAGCTATTTACCCGCACCTGCTGATTACATCTCGCGCGCACACTCCCGGGTCGCTTTAAACCCCCCCCCCCCCCCCCCCCCCCCCCCTTTTTTCCCCCCAACCCCGCAAGTTTTGGCACAGGCATGTTGAAGAATGTTTTACAACTCCCAAGTCATCTCGTGCAGAGGGATGGATTCGTTCCCATAGGCTTTTTGACTCTGACTGTGGTACATTGTGCTCATTCAGATCATGACCCGCGGATATCCTTTCAACACCGGCCGTCGGCCCATAAAAACGGGTTTCCTGGTCCACTTCAACAGACATGGGTCTGCAGTGACGTCAGAAGCTTGTCCAGGGGCTCCATTCCATCACTGATTGTCGTGTTCCAACAGCTGCTATTAACTTCTTTCAAAGGCTTTAATGTCTTATTCCACCGGTCACTGTCTTATTCCGCCGGTCATGGTCTTTATCCACCAATCAAAGCATTCCGCCAATTACTATTCTATTCCAACAAGCATTGCGTTCCACCAGTTACTGCATTCCAAAAGTCGCTGTTTCTATTCTAAGTCTTTGTATTCCACCAGTCACTATCTTATTCCACTAGTTTACGTGTTCCACCAATCACCGTCTTGTTCCACCAGTCTTTGTACTCCACCAGCTATTGTCTTATCCCACCGTTCGTTGTCGCATTTTCTCCAGTGGTCATTGCCACATTTCGTCAGCCATTGTCGCATTTTTTGCAATAGTTGTCGCATTCCACCACCCATTGTCTAGTGCCAAGAACCAATGTCAAGAGCAAAAATACCGTGTTCCGCTGTTTCTAGTCCCCTTTTCCCTCACCCTTTTGAAACTGTGATATTACATGCTGCGAACAGGTTGATTACCTTAACAGAATTAACCTCGCTCTATCGACCACTTTCTGGTCGAACAGAAAACTAGGTTTTCCTTTTTCAACCCCCAAGGTTGAAAATCAACTACCAACTTGGCCCACGCCAAGCGCCCTGTCCTCCTGTCTGGCAACTCTTGGTCTGCCGTACATGCCGGGAAAACTCACTCTACAATCCTAGCATCCACGACTGTTTTTATAAACTCTCTGACAGTTCTTTCGAAAAAGGACGCCATGATGATCATCTCCTGAGTGATTTACGTCCACGCTTCGATCTGACTGAGGGCGATTTCTACCCGGGAAGTGTAAGGCTGGAGAGGTGACCTCTACCGTGCTGCTTCCTGTAGGTCGTCAAAGTCACGAGGGCGGCGAGGAGACCAGATTAAAACGGCGGTGTACTCTTTTTACCGGCATCCCCGACCTGACAGCACAGCACAATGCTTGATCAAACCATTCTGTTGCCTTGTAATCTAAATCAATGCCAACTGCCCTTTACGTCTTTCATCGCCCACTGCTCTACAGATACCCGTTGAGCGAGTGCGTTCACCATCTTACCTGCAGTAGTTCACGCCACGCTCTTATTCATCAACACTAAGCGTAGCACCGCTAGGTCATTTCACTCCAATGTATTCCTTTGTCGCCTAAAGAGCACGTGACCAGGAATGCACGACGAGTCAATAAAGATACACTGTCTTCTAAAAGAGCGTGAAAAAAAATCGAAGAGTTGTTATTCCGGTCTGTTTATTTAAAAAAAAAAAACAAACAAAAAAAAAACTTCGCCGCGGATGCTAAGAATAACTGACGTGACGAGCTGTCGATAGCGACACCTGTCGACGCGTTTAGGGGCTGTCGAAGGCCACGGTCGTCAGGTGGCCAATCTCGATGCTCTGACGCGACGTCAAATGTAACAAAACCGCCATCTTCACGAAAAATGTAACAATGTTATACTTTGGGGTGCGTTGTTTAACCCCCCCCCCCCCCTCCCCCCCGTCCCTTCCCCCCAACCCTAAACTGTAATAGTGTAACGTTTTTCGAGAGTAATCCACGAAAAAAAAAGTAGCGCAAAGTATTCTTACCGTTACATTTGTCATTAAGAATGCTGCAACAGCCTTTTGCAATAAACAAACAACAACGACCAAAAAACAAATAAAGGACGAAACGAAACGCCTCACAAAACCAGAGACGAAAAACAGTCATATCTGTGCTGCCAAAGAAATGTAGATAAATATAAATGTACTGAAAGCGAAAGCTTTAGATCTCAAATCTATTCTGATGATTTCATTAGGCCGAATCATCGGGCATTAATCAAACAGCAGTCTTGAAGAAAAAACGCCACAATGTTGCATTCCTTGTACCTCAGTGACGAAGACTGTAGGCCTAACAACTGTCACAATGTTCGCGCATCGTGCACAAGAAGTCACGACTGATACGTTTTTCGTTCGAACTGCCTTTACCTTTCCCTCAAAACAGCTGCACTGTTCATTTTACGTTATATCAATGCTCGCCTGTTCCCCCTCGAAGCTAGGAAGAGGATCCTTGGTCACGCTGCAATTCTTTTGCTGCAGCATACAGTGCGAGCTGCGCGTGAAAAGCCACCCCATCATGAAAAGGAATAAGTTTTCCTGATTGGCGTTCGTGATCGCAGTGTCTAATACATCTATCATTCTCACTAGCTATCCTACTCCATGTCGGCCCTCGAGGAGCGAAATTTAACGAAGAAGAAGAAGAAGAAGAAGAAGAAGAAGAAGAAGAAGAAGAAGCGAAATTTAACGAAGAAGAAGAAGCAGAAAGAAGAAGAAGGAGAAGATGATGAAGAAGTTGATTCTTAGCATGATAATGGGGCGTTTTGTAAACCAGATGGACACGACAAGAGAGGTGTATTGTGTGGCTGCACGTATTTACTGCGTCTTTCAGGCCACGTTTTATTGCCGTGCTGGTGGAGACGAAGGTGCGTTTACGACCAAGAAAAGTGTAGCTAGTCAGCGTAAACGTGTTGATGGCGTAAAGGAACAGTGACTTACGAACTCCAATAAAGCGAGTCGGAAAAGCAGACTCAGAAAAGTGCGTCGAGGCAGACTACGTGTGGCAAAGGAATTCCAAAGACGTATTGGAGAGGCAGAATCAGTGTCTTTGCCCGAGTTCCACTGGCGCCCAATCCAGGCATCTACCACTTCCTGTTGGTCTGACTATCTCTGTGTCTATCTCTGTGTCTGTCTAGCTCTGTGTCTGCCTAGCTCTGTGTCTGTTTCCTGTTCACGGACTGGTTGTCCGTTCACCACACTTCACATCCCCCGAGTGTCAAAAACTGTCTGGCTCAAACTACATACACAGTGGGTTCAATGAACTGTAGACGAAAAGAACCCTACACGCATGGTTCACCCGAGGCGGCAGTCTGGCTAAATGAATTCTCCAGGAAGTGGCAAGTTACCTGCGCAAGCGAACGTGACTCTGACAAATGCCAACAGCGGGAATGCGAGGCGAGTAAACTCATCCTCTCCTTTAGGAATTCTAATCTAATTAAAAACAAACAAACCCGGTCCCACAATGTTACAAGTTAATTACGTGTTAGCTTCGGCTCGTCTTTCTGCACGGACGAAAGTCTGACTCCCTGACTGATAACGGTGCTGGATACACGGATTAAGCTCTTTCAAATGAAATTCAGTCGACCTTACTGCTAAAAGCCACGGCACCAACACGGGGTATTTGGGGATGTTCAAATGCAAGTAACCCTAACATTTCTACTGTGAATCTATACCTCTCTCTCGTTGGGCTTGTATGGAGTATTCTTCAGTGACAGGTAATTGTTTGCTGTTCACAGTTTAAGACGTGCACTTCTTTAAAATACTTGTAACAGTGCAAACGATACGGAAAAAAAGAAACCACCCCAATACGTAGCGTTACAATGGGGGATAAGTAAAGAAAAATGGGACGGGGGGTGGGGGTGGGGGTGAGGAAAGGGGACGCAGAAAATGAACAATGGACAAATAGAAGAAACAATGCACTGGAAGGGAAGTGGGGGGGGGGGGGGGGGGGTGAAAACACACACACACGAAGAAAAATGGAAAGAAAGGAAATAAGGAGGAGGAATGGAGACTAATAGAGGAAAGAAACTAAAGGACTCGATACAGAAAACAGAAAGGAAAGACTGAAAGGATGCTTTCAAGAAAGAAAACAAAAGAATGAAGCTAGCAAGAAAAGAACGAAGAAAGTGAAAGAAAGAAAAGAAGGAAGAGCAAAAATGAAAAAGGAAGGAAGGAAACAAAGAAAGAAAGGAAAGAAAGAAAAAAGTTTTCATGAAAAAGGAAGGAAAGAAAGGAAGGCAGGTAGGAAGGACGGAAAGAAAAGCTGTCAAGAAAAGAAAGAAAGGGAGAGGAAAGCCGGAAAGGAAAAGAAAAAAGGAAAGAAAGAAAGCAATGTGAGGAAAGGAAGGATGGACGAGAGAGGGAGAGAGGAGGCCGGGTAGCAATTCGGGAAGAAATGGAAAGAAAGGAATAAAGGAAGGCAACAAATGATGGAACGATTCGAAGGGAGGAAAGACAGAAAGCAACAATGGGAAGAAGGAAAGAAAGAAAGGATTAAAGGAAAGACAGAACACAGGAAAGGAGTGAATGATATAACGTGAGAAGGGAAAAGACGGGAAGAAAAGCTAGAAAGAATGGAATGGAAGGAAGGAAGGAAGAAAAAAAAGGAAGGGATGAAAAACGAAAGGAAGAAACAATGTAAAGGAAGAAAGGAAAAAAAAAACTGAAAGAGGGAAGAAAAAGATAGCAAGGGAAGGCGAGAAAGAACACACAGAAAGAAAGAACGAAGTGACTGAAGAGAGAACAAAAACAGAAAGAAAATCGGAACAACAAAAATGCTCGTACGTCTGCCGAACGCTACTCTAGACAGTAATTGTAAGGGATGGTGGTTATTACGCAGTTCTAAGGATTGATCAGAGCAAAACGAGGTGAGCAGAAGAGGTGGGAGGGGAGGGGAGGGGGGGGCGAAGAAGGAAGAAGAAGAGGAGAAACTCACGAGACCTACAAACAAGTTTGGCAGCTGTGCCTGGGAGAGTGAGTTGCCTGCATGTTCCTGGCACCGCGGCAAGGTAGGATGGAACGGTAGGCTTGTACCTGCCTATTCCAGTGATGAGCGAGGGCATTGGCACTGCAGCGCTCGGTAATGCAACGGCTTCATAATATCCCTCGTTTAACTTTCGTTACACATACACGCACACGCGCGCGTGCGCGCGTGCTCATATGCGCGCGCGCACACACACGCGCGCACAAAACACACACGAGTTTGTTACTTGGTGCATGCCTGTAACAGGAGAGAGAGAGGAGAGTGAGAGAGAGAGAGAAGAGAGAGAGAGAGCATGCTCAAGCGCGCGTATAATACAGTGCGCGTGCATGGGGGCAGGGGGAGAGAATAGACCTGTGGGTAGGCTAATGCTCAGAGAACGAGGAGAAGGGTGGGGGGGAGAGGGGACAGCAGGGGGGGGGGGGGGGGGGGGGGGGGGGGGGAGATAAGAAGAACGCGGGAAGAGACGTGACAGACAAGATATATGTACCCATGTGCATGATACATATGTCTCGAGCAAATAAGAAAAAACAAAAAAAAACCCAAGGACAGCGCAGATCTACGCGATGCTCGACCAGTCCCCCTGACTTCAAAACCCTTCACAATCCGGAATTACCACAAATACATCTAAAACATAAACGAGTGTAATACGCCGTGAATGTATTGTAACCGCCAATATATTGTCAATGCTATATTTGAGCACAGTATAAAATTAGGGCTTGTCGTTTCTCGTTTGTCCTGGTGACTGTGAACGTGTTCTGTTTGTTTGCTTACTGAATGAAAAGTTATTTACAGCAAGCGATTCCTCGTTCTCTCTGCGACACGCTTGTGGCAGCTGCAGGCTTCAAGCTCAGTTGGAAGTGTCCATGACTTCATTAATACCCATTTCCTCCCCTCTAACCCACCCCGCCCCCCTTGCCCCCTCCCCTTCACATGAACGTTATGTTGCTCACCGGATGCAAGCTATTGTCAGTATCCATACACAAAACCTTAACAAATTTGTAGGTGTCAATCCATTTAATATGCCTGATATTTCAGGTCAGATCCATGCAACTCCGAGTATTCTACGAAAAATGTCAAAAAGAAAAGTAACTTATCTTGAAATGTTAACAACATCAACAACAATAATAATAATAATAATAGATAATAACGACTGGATCTGCGCTTTGATCAACACAGGATCTGCGCTTTGATCCAGATCTTCGCAAAAAACGTTTGTGGTCCGCCCCCGGACCACATTCGATCTTTCCACCGCGTTCCGTTAAAATCAGGTCAATAGCATTTACATATTCTTGCAGAACTGACAAAAACAAAAACAATCGACGCGGGTGAAAATCGAAGCTCATCATCAGTGTTTTAGAACGACGAAGAGAGAGAGAGAGAGAGAGAGAGAGAGAGAGAGAGAAATGGAGGGGGGAGGGGGGCAGTGGTTATTCTCATCTTTTGTTTTTAGCTCAAATATCCAGACAGGTAAAGAAATCATGCCAAAACGGGAAACTGGTTCATAATTTTAGGCGCTGTGCAGCTTTAGGAATTCAAAATTTAAATCTGACTTCAGAAAATGAAGCAGAGAGAGAGAGAGAGAGAGAGAGAGAGAGAGAGAGAGAGAGAGAGAGAGAGAGACGAGGCAGACAGACACAGACAAAAAGAGAGAGACAGAGAGAGTGAGCAGGGTGGTAAGAGAAAGACGCAAGGAGACAGAAAAGCCTATAAATAGGCTACTGTTGTCAAGTTGCAGTGATGCAGTCTTTTACACACACACACACACACACACACACACACACACACACACACACTCATGTGATCGCCTTAACCGGTGATTCCCTGTAAAATGTGTTTTACAAACGAAGCATACCTGAATGTTTTTAGCTGCCGGTCTTAGGGAACGGTTCATTTTGCTGGGACCGGCCTAAGTAAGTAAGAGCAGACGTTGCATCAGAATGAGAAAAATGTCTACACACGAAAGTAGGCCCTAGCTTGAAGTAACGTAAGCATCATTGCCAAATCAAATTTTGTTTCCACCACTCATTACCAAATCAAATTTTGAACCCATCACTCTGAGTATAGTGACAGTTTGTTAATCAGTGTATTACGTCACATTAAGCCTACGTCATATTCTTCTGGTTCCGATTCTGGTTCAAAGACGCCCACTCTTTATCCTCCAAATAGACAGCGACTACAGTCGGCCCGTCACTGGATTTTTCGTGGTCTAGATCTGAGAGCCTAGTTCTATGGAGAAAAGCCGACAACAATCGATGGTTTCCTCTCCAACCAACGCGCGAAACCAGTCCCCTGGTTGGTGTGGATAAAGTACACGGCTTGACTCTCCCGTCAACCTCAGTAGATCTATCTAGGCAAACTGGACGCCTACTCCTGAGCCTTCTCCCTGTGTACCTACATCACATCTCACTTTGTTTTCGTTCCTTTGGCAGTGCAGTGCAGGAACGGTCTTGCAAAATTTACAGCGAGATCTCGCGCGCACTGTATGCGCTCGCTCTCTCTCTCTCTCTCTCTCTCACCCACAAGGTACGCTGTGAGTGGAGGAAGGGAGAGAAGGACAGAGACAAAGAGACGCAAAAGAGGAACACCGATACTCAAATCACACGTGTATACACACATATTCACGAACGCACGTTCTCTCTCTCTCTCTCTCTCTCTCTCTCTCCTTCACACACACACACACACACACACACACACACACACACACACACACACACATTCCAAGGTCTAAGATGACCATGTGATGAAAGACGTTAGATAAAACTACTGAACTGAACTGAACACACGTTCCAGAATGACCAGCCAGGAAGACGAGGCTGATTTGTGGAAGGCGTTAACAGGGTAGAAGGGATCTGGGGGTGAGCTGGGATTAACTCGAATGTTTCTGGTTCATTTAATTCAGTGCAGCAGGAAAAAAAAGAAACCGGGAAGGTGCGTGTGTGGGAGGGGGGGGGGTGGGGGGGGGGGGGGGGGGAAGAGGGCGGGGGGGGTGTTGTGTGTGTGGGGGGGGGGGGGGGGGGGGGGGGGGGGGAGGGCAAAATTCAGTTCTTTAACCATTCATGTGCACCAGTCAAGGTCGTTTCAACTCCACATTTCAGCAATGGCAACATGCTCTCCGTCACGTTCCCAGCACGTACATGCCAATTATAAATCTCACCACTACAGAACATAAGTACACATGCATAAAATAAACATAACCATACTTTGAGTTAATTACACGTTCTAACAGCTATATGGTAAGAGCAGCTGCGACAACGCGAACACGTAAATTCCTTTGGGAAGCATTGTACATGGCTATGAGTGCTAACATGAAAATCCCATTTTTGATATCTGCATACAATTGACGAGAGAGAGAGAGAGAGAGAGAGAGGAGAGGAGAGAGAGAGAGAGAGAGAGGGAGAGGATAGGGAGACGGTGAAGAAAGAGGACGGAGGAACGGAGGAGGAGAAGTTGAAATATAAAGGGGG
>JADBJO010000676.1:416470-418970 GCA_016801955.1 Conus betulinus | reverse complement strand
CATTCCGCAACGGATCAATAAAACCGGGCTACCAGTGGGCAGACAATGACTGAATTGGGGTTTATGGAACAAGCCTTTAAAACCTTTGGTTTAAACTCCGTCCTTCACCATTATCCCCTCTCCGTCAGTATATTCTGGTTGGCAAAAATGCCCCCCCCCCCCCCCCCCCCCCTCCCCTCCCCCATGAAATGTCTTCACCCAACGTTAGCCAGCAGCCGAGCTGTCAGTGCTGTTGTGATTACCTTTCGTCATCATGCCTGGGACCTAAGTCTGGATGGTTGCTGCTGAAGGCCCGAGATTACTCCAGCGCGCCAGAGTTTGGCAGTCCTGAAGGTCAAGGACCCCCCTTCATCAAAATGTTACTCGATTGCTTCCCTTCGAAAGAGATCTGTCTGTCAACCATCGAGGTCGAATCAGAGTAAAATATACCAACTTGTGCATTTGCTTGGCTTCTGTTACACAGAATGTTTTCTAAGTCAATTCACTTTGATCTTTGAAGGAACGAAAACACGACTGCATGTTTGCAAGCGGATGAGTGTTGAAAAGAGAGGGACACATTTAAACTTTTGCTTTTGCCATGTTGTTCTTCCTTCTGATCGTAGAATCGTACGGTAACTTCGACGTATCTATTCCATTCAAATTCATTCACAGATCTGTCAATGACTGTTAACACGGATCACTCAGTGACTGATAAAAAAATCGACACACCGCTTTCGGCCACACGTGCACCAAGACGTATTGGACGTGCAGGAACATCACAGACAAACAAAAGACACCACAAACCAACGCAGACGACCACAGAGGAGGACAATACAAACAGACTTACCGGCCACGAAAAGTTGACGATGGGAAGCGAATCGGGCTGTCCACGGCGGGTAAATCCGAGGAAGAAGGCACAGACAAATTAACACTGTTGTGAGCCACCACCTTCGAGGTGTGCTGTCCGAACGTACACCCAGGGCTGGTCTTTGTCGGCGATGTCGGTCTGAAAAAAACGGGTCAGACACACGTGGAAGAAGGTGTGGCACTGCGAAGTGCACTGGCCCCCGGACGAGTATCCATTGCAGCAGTTGCCGTCTGCGTTCACGCCCGTGGTCGTTACGGAAGGACTTGAGATGCAGCTCAAACACTCCCGTCGCCTGTACCTGTGAGACCCGCCCGCCAGCCAGCATGGGTGGGGGAGGGGAGAGGGAGAGAGAGAGAGACAGAGACAGAGAACACACACATAAAAAAAAATCAATGAGAGACAAATAATAGCATTACCTGGCTCTAGATGTACCTAACTTCCACGACACACCGCGTCGGGGAAGAGAAGCGACCTGAAAACACGGTTCAAATGATAAGACCGGGCGGGGGCCGCGCAGACGACATTTACGTCATTACGTTATCCAGATACTACGAGGCCTCAGCTCGCAAAAGACTTAAACGACGGGAATTAGAGTTGGGGGGTGGGGGGGGGGGGGGGGGGGGAGGGGGGGGGGGGGGGGGGAACAACAACGAAATATAAAAAAAAAAAAGAAAAAGAAAAAGTTCAACTTGCAGTAAAATGAGGATCCAATCACTTTGCTTGGGGAAAAAAAAAACAAACAAACTTGATGGGAGTGTAAACTGTGCTTTGTAGGAGCTAACGAGGGACAAAACGTGCACCGCTCACCTGTAATACTGCTAGGTAAAGGTGCAGCAAGGTCCAGCCGGCGGCTTTCACCGCCAAGCAGGCTGGGTTTTCATGGTACTTCTGTCCACCCCGAAGACCCCTTTGGTTCCGTGCTCTTTTAGCTCGTCCTCACCCCAACGGCCCGACCAGCCTCGATCCCGTCCAGGCGCGCTCGCTTCGACCCCCGCACCCTCTACTTGTCACCCGCCGCTGATTGGCAGCCGCTGAAAACACAAGAAGGAAAAAAAGCTCCGCCTTCAGCACGCGCCGTACTGCTTTGCGATGGGTCTTCCTGACAGATGCCACGCGCCAAGGGGGAAGGGGGGGGGAGGGGGAGAGAGAGAGAGAGAGAGAGAGAAGAGAGGGAGGGGGTAGGAATGTAGATAGAGGATGGAGAATTACAAAAGAAAGAATGCAGCATCGTCTTGGCCAGGTTTAAAAAAAAAAAAAAAAAAAAAAAAAAAAAAAGAAAGAAGAAAAGCTTTCGAGCTGGAGTATGTAGTAGTAAGATAGTAAAGATGGCTGCCAAGAACGACATGTGGTAAGAATCTCACGATCTCCCTTATGTGAAGAGGTAAACAACAGCGTTACTCCCCCCCCCCCCCCCAACCTGCACCCCCCCACCACCACACCACACCCCCAACCACTTACTCCCTCCGCTCTGCCTCTCCCTCCCCTCCCCCCCCCCCCCCCCCCCCAACCTCTACGCATACACTACAAAAGTTTTCCCTACACATTGTGCGGCGGTTACCTTGACCGAGTTCAGTGATAACGCTGGCAGGCGACTGTTGCTCTATTTTACCGACTTCAGCGCTAGGTTTATTGATCCACGAAATGAATGCGAGT
>JADBJO010000676.1:411470-413970 GCA_016801955.1 Conus betulinus | reverse complement strand
ACGCACGCATGCACTCTCACACACCCACACACACCTTGCATGTGCGTTTGCGCGCATCACGCCGCACGCACAAACACAGACAGATACAGCCGTACAAACACTCGCAGTCACGCTTTCCTCTCTCTTCCGCGCAGGTGGTCAGGCATCCGAGTAAGCAACGTACATTAGGCACACAATAAGAGAGAGAGTATATATTGAAACAGCAAAAACACCCACACCAACACACACACCCACACACACACACACACACACACGTGCGCGCGCGCGCCTGCACACAACACACACACACACACACACACACACCCACCACACACACCTACCTACCATACAGTAACAACGCGCCGCATACAGCAGCAGTTCCGCCCGAAGCGACCACAGGGCAAGCAGCAACAGCAACAGCAACAACAAACACTTTGTGCGTAGCAACAGTTGGAAACAAACAAAACGCCCACATCAAGCGTGTCGTCATTCACCGCGGCAGATCCCCTCTCCGAACGACACCTCCTCCGATGAGCAAGCGACTCGGCCGCTGCCGTCAACACCACCACGCGCGATCAGTCAGTCACTTCATAAACAAAGTCACCCGATCCCTAAGGTTTACAAACTAGCACGTGTATCCCCCACAACACGGCGCGCGCACACACACACCCTAGTCTTCGTCGACAAACAATTACTTCACTGGTGGCTGCGGCTAAAAGTTCCAGAAACTAGAACCACCCCCGAAATGACAGAGAGTTTGGCACAGCGGTTCAGCTCAGACGTAGTAGTGGTCGTGCAGCGTCCATGGATCCGTTCGGTTTGAGAGAGTGGTGTTCAAATCGCGGCGTGTGAGATGAGAGAGACCACCGACAGAGCTGAACTGTTGTACGTGATGTGGCCGCCTAGTCTTCACAGAGAGAGAGAGAGAGAGAGGCCTGGGCCGGTGTCGTCGTGGTGTGGCAAACGGCGCGGCAAGCGAGTTGCACGTGCGAACGAACGGACGGACGAACGAACGAACGAACAAACGCACGCACGCGCTGCGTGCGCACGCGACGACTGACTTGATGTTGTGCGAGGTGGGATGAAGGGAGGAAGATGAGGAGGATGTGTGGGCGGTGGGGGGGGGGGGGGGGGGGGGGGGGGGGGGGAGGATGGGCGAGAGTGTGTGCTCGATCTCTCGCTCACCCTGGCCGGTTAACTTGCCGTCGTCCTTTTATTCACCTGCGCTACTTGTTTGGGGAAGGAGGTTGGCTATACTATAGGCATAGGGAATGAAAGGAGTGTGTATCTGTGTGTGCTTCTCTCTCTCTCTCCTCCTCTCTCCTCTCCTCCCTCTCTCCTCTCTCTCTAGGTAGTTGGAGGGCAAGGGGATTGTTGTGTACAGGTGAAAAATCACGGGATGGTTGTGGTGTTGGTAGTAGTGGTACTGGTGGCGGTTAAGAGGTGTGTGTGTGTGTGTGTGTGTGTGTGTGTGTGTGTGTGTGTGTGTTTGTGTGTGTGGTGGGCACGCATCCGTTTGCACATGCAATGTGTTTATGCGCGCGCGCGCGCGCGCGCGTGTGTGTGTATGTGTGTTCCATTTAGGCCTCTTTTTACTCGTGAGGTGATTTCTGTTCAGGGAGCGAATTTGAATTTATGACCGATACATACACACACACACACACGGGCGCGCGCGCGCGCGCGCGCCGCGCGCACACACACACACACACACACACACACGAATGCTTCAGGGATCGTCTTGCAGATATCTGCCGATGTCTAAATCATGCTGGAGAGAGAGAGAGAGAGAGAGAGAGAGAGAGAGAGCGATGTCTGAGTTTACAAAAGTTTAAGAAAAAAAAAAAGCTCCTCTAAAATAAAACTCTTCAGTTCCAAAACTTTCAGATCACTAGAGTGAAGTCGCTAAAATATGACGCAAAATGTCATCGCGACTTATCTTCGTTTACGTACTTTGCCTCCTCTCCCTTCTCCCCTTCCGCCCCACCCCCCCCCCCCCCCCCCCCCCCCCCCCCCCCCCCCCCCCCCCCCCCCCCCCCGACGCGCTCAATACGGCTCCAACGGCCCTTCAACACTCTCCACCCTTCGCCGGTTTTTATCTCCGGCTCTGGTGTCTAGAAGCAAACCATTTTAAAAAAAAAAAAAAAAAAAAAAAAAAAATTCCGTGTTCCAGATCAGAATTCTTTTTGTGGTGACGCAATTACCACCCACCACCTTCCGCCCTCAGATCAGGTTTCACACACACACACACACATACACACACACCACACCACACACACACCACGCCACACACACACCACCACCATACCACACACACACCACAAACACACACCACCACACATCACACCACCACACACACACACACATACACACCACACCACACCACACACACTCCACACACACACCCACACACACCCACACCACACACACTCTCCCCTCCCCCCCCCACACCTACACACCTATCCCCCCCCCCCCCCTTTCCACACACACACATACCACATATGCACACGTGCGCGCGTGCAGC
>JADBJO010000676.1:396470-398970 GCA_016801955.1 Conus betulinus | reverse complement strand
TCGATACATGTCGAACAATCCATGTAACAAAAATCAGACAGAAGATTTTCATTACCATCCACCCCCTCCCCTCCCCCACACCATCCCTCTCATGCATCCCCCCCCCCCCCCCCCCTTCCATTCTTCCCCCCGTAGGGCCTCATCCCCCTTTCCCTCAACCCTTCACTTACTGCTGGTTTCTGAATAACTGGCAGAAAGAATCGATAATCCGGTTTGCCTGGAATATCGAGCAATCGCGGTGTTGTAAAGGAAGCGGCTTAATCCAGTTCTGAGTCTTGCATGAATGGTTAGAGATAGCTGATGAGAATTATGCACACACACACACACACACACACACACACACACACACACACACAACACACACACACACACACACATCTGAGAGAGAGAGAGAGAGAGAGAGAGAGAGAGAGAGAGAGAGAGAGAGAGAGAGAGAGAGAGAGAGAGAGAGAGACAAGGGACATATTTTATTGCCATATGAAAACCAGAGGTTTTGTGGGGGCACAGATGATCAAGTTAAGACATTCAATTTAACTAATTCCAACATCGTCACATCTTGTAACGTAACATTAGCAGCAGAAAGAAAAAAGCATAGTGTGCATCAGGGTCTGATTAAAACGTGTGTGTGTGTGTGTGTGTGTGTGTGTGTGTGTGTGTGTGTGTGTGTGTGTGTGTGTGTGTGTGTGTCGGCGCGCGCGCGCGCGCACGTTCGCTAAGGGTTACGTTCAATAACATCAACATACGAATTCCAGCCCACTGTTCTGCAATGAATGAAAGCACGAGTTTGTATCTACCATGCATTTTATTCTTCATATCCAAACGAACTCCTGCCACTAGCTATCAGGCAAATGTTCTGTGTAATTTTCTTTCCTTTTCTATTTTTTTTTTTCTTTTTCTTTTCTTTCTTTCTTTTTTCTTTTAAATAAATTTGCCTGTCTGTTTGTGACATATGAAGAGAATCATTTGACGAAAATGTACTCATCTGCATTATATTGTTCATTACACGAGAGATACTTTACACTCTTGTTCGGTGTGTTCATTTGCATTTCAGTTTGTTTTCAGTGTCAGTCTTCTGCCAAACTAGCAGCCTTCGGCGTGAACCAACGATGAATTCGATGAGCACAGTGTAATGTGTTCACATGATAATTATCTGTTTTTAAAGATCAACAGTTTACACGAGATAATTAACTGTTTTTAAGGGTCAATTGTTTTCACGTGGTAATTAGTTGATTTCCACGGCCATTCGTCTCCATGAGATACTTTGCTGTTTTCAAGGGCCAATCGTTTTAATGTATTAATTAACTGTTCTCAAGGACCAATCGTTTTAACGGACTAATTAACTGTTCTCAAGAACCAGTCGTTTTAACGTATTTAAACTGTTTTCAAGGGCCAATCGTTTTAACGGATTAATTAAACTGTTTTCAAGGACGAGTCGTTTTAACGTATTAATTAACTGTTTTCAAGGGCCAATCGTTTTCAGGTGATAGCACACTTTGCTGTTTTCAAGGACGAATCGTTTTCAACATATTAATTAACTGTTGTTTTCAAGGACCAATCGTTTTTTTAGCGTATTAATTAACTGTTTTCAAGGCCGATTCGTTTCAACGTATTAATTAACTGTTTTCAAGGACCAATCGTTTTAGCGTATTAATTAACTGTTTTCAAGGCTGAATCGTTTCAACGTATTAATTAATTAACTGTTTTCAAGGACCAATCGTTTTAGCGTATTAATTAACTGTTTTCAAGGCCGAATCGTTTCAACGTATTAATTAACTGTTTTCAAGGACCAATCGTTTCAAACGTATTAATTAACTGTTCTCAAGGACCAGTCGTTTTAACGTATCAATTAACTGTTTTCAAGGGCCATCGTTTTCAGGTGATAGCACACTTTTGCTGTTTTCAAGGCCGAATCGTTTCAACGTATTAATTAACTGTTTTCAAGACCAATCGTTTCAACATATTAATTAACTGTTTTCAAAGGACCAATCGTTTTAACGTATTAATTAACTGTTTTCAAGGCCGAATCGTTTCAACGTATTGATTAACTGTTTTCAATGGCCAATCGTTTTCACGTGGAAATCAACTGTTTTCAGAGGTCAATAGTTTTGACATAACAATTTGATTTTTTTTTTCAGGGGCCAATCGTTTTCACGCAATGATTAGCTGTTTTCAGGGGCTAATCGTTTTCACGTGATGATTAGTCGTTTTCAGGGCCGATCGTTTTCATGGGGCTATCAACTCTTTTCAAGGACCAATCGTTTTCGCAAGATAATTATCTCTTTTCCATGGCCAGTCGTTTTCATGTGATAATTAAGTGGTTTCAAGTGACAATCGTTTTCACGCAATAATCAAGTGTTTTCAAGGACCAATCGTTTGCACATGAAAATCGATAATTCTGAAACAGAATTTTTTTTTCGCATGACACCATCGCACAGTAATATGGATCTACTCGTCAACACATTGTTTTTCAATACGCATATACTTTTTCTTTAGATTGCTG
>JADBJO010000676.1:388970-391470 GCA_016801955.1 Conus betulinus | reverse complement strand
TGTCTTTATCAGCATCAAAGCATCCTCGTTGAATGGCAACACTGCAGAAGTTTTATTCTGTGATGATCTCGCATGACAACACTTCCATCATCCGGATCACCGGCACCCAGGACAGAGAGCGCTTGCTGAAGCAGGGCGAAAGGTTAGCTAAGCAATTGCCTTCAGGGTGTGTCTCTTGCGATGGCTAGACACGTCTGTAAGCAGAAACTGGTCCACCACGTTGTGTTTTGCCCAAATCACACTGCCTTTTATCATGTTTTGCCAAATAACGTTTTGCTTTATCACATTTCATCCTCTGCGTTTTTAAGTCAAACACATCCATCCCGTTTTGCCCCCCCCCCCCCCCCCCCCCCCCCCCCCCAGAGAATCAGTTTGTATTACGATCTTAGGTAATCTCTCTCTCTCTCTCTCTCTCCTCTCTCTCTCTCTCTCTCTCTCTCTCTCTCACACACACACACACACACACACACACACACACACACACACCTGAATGATCACACAAAGACAGAATGATCCAACGTCAGGTAAAACAGATATCTTGATAAACACCATTTGCGAGGAGGTATACAACATTTGGCAAACACTGCGCAATCCTACACATATACTTTTTTTCCCCCCAGCAAAAAGCAATAAGTTCTAAACCGTACGTATGGAAAATACCGTTTGCATGAACTGTGTGCGAGAAGCCGGCAAAACACGTCACTTGAGATGCGTAGTACCCCGGGAAGGGAACGTCCAGACTGACACACGGAAACAGAGCATCCCTGGTGAAAGGGGGCTGGGCGGAACGTGGGCGGGCACCCATTCACAATGATGGCTCAACGCTGTCTCCATCCTGTTGATTCCCAACATGGGCGGGCCGCTTTAAAGCACAAGGCCATTCCGAGGCTGCCAACGGTGGAGTTTCCTGACCATTGTACCATGACCCCCCCCGTCACGCCTCAGCGCCTTCGCATAGAAGGCGGCCCGGTCAGACACCCTTGACCTATTTAAAAACCGCGGTCAGTCAGCGGAAGACAGGCAGAGCCAATGACCCTTGGACACAGCTGCATGACCGTGCACAGGGGTTACACTGAGGAGGCGGAGAACATGCACGTTGAAAATCACAGCGTAAATCACGACCCGGTGTTTCTCATCCTGTGCCCCTCCTCCCTCAAACAATTCTCCCCTCCGGACACATTCCAAAACAACATTGCTCCATTTTTTTTTTTTTTTTTTTTTTTACTTCACAACAAGTGGACGGCCTTACTGGCTGGTTATAGCATATCACGTGGAGGCTAGCAGAACTCAGCGAACGACATAACCAGACACATGTGCGAACGGGGACAGAGGCGAAACAAATAAACAAACAAACAAAAAGTTCAAACAACGCCACTTCTGAGTTAGCTCCTTTCCGTTTAAACTCCAGTTTGTCATCTGTTTCCTTATCTGTTTAAACTCCAGTTTGTCAACTGTTTCCTTATCTGTTTAAACTCCAGCTTGTCACCTGTTTCCTTATCTGTTTAAACTCCAGTTTGTCATCTGTTTCCTGATCTGTTTAAACTCCAGTTTGTCAACTGTTTCCTTATCTGTTTAAACTCCAGTTCGTCATCCGTTTCCTTATCTGTTTAAACTCCAGTTTACCATCTGTTTCCTGATCTGTTTAAACTCCAGTTTGTCATCTGTTTCCTGATCTGTTTAAACTCCAGTTTACCATCTGTTTCCTTAACTGTTTCGTTTTGTTGATAAAAATAAGCGTTACTTAGCATTCTGTTGCATATTTGTATTTTGACTTGTCTTCAACGCTGCTGTAGTTTCTTTCAGTCATTCCACTTCTATCTTCAATTCAAACAAGATATGTTGTTTTTAAACTCTCAACAGCTTTTGAGTCTTTCGCTCCCCCACCCCCTTCCCCCTTTTTTAAGCAATAATAATGCGGCAATAACATGCTTAACATTTCTCAAAATTTTTTCTTTGTATAATGCGGTTTTTTTTGTTGTTGTTTTTTTTTTTTTTTTGTTTTAGGTTTTGTCTTAACAAACTATTCCACTAATGTTAAAACGCGTTTTTAGATGTCATAATTTTCTATGAAAAAAAAGTCAGGGGTTAGAAAATAAATAAGTTCGAATTACCAGTCACCATCACACAACCCCCCCCCCCCCCCCCCCCCCCCCCCCCCGCCCCGCCTCTTTTTCCCACCGTACACCGCCAATACAGTAACTTTCTCTGATTGTTTCCAACCCGGTGAGCAATTCATACTCTCCGGTGGGAAAAAAAAGTAGCCTTGTGGAAAACCCCCATTCGCCTAAAAAGTGACATAATCGTGAATCTGGGGTTTCGAATCTCTCTTACGGGACGGGTTTTTTTCTCTTTCTTTTCCCCACTTTTCCACCAGACCGGGCGCTAGTCTTTCGGATGAGACGATAAACCGAGATCCCGTGTACAGCGTGTACTAAGCGCGCATGAAAGAATCCACGGCACTACGAGGATTTACGTAAAAATATACGTAAACAGAAAAAAA
>JADBJO010000676.1:363970-368970 GCA_016801955.1 Conus betulinus | reverse complement strand
TTGCACATGTACTATGTTGCTACACGCATAGTTTATACCTACGCATCAAGTCTGTACCTGCATATGTAAAGTCTGCGCCACGCCCTCTAGTGTGCGTATGCAAAAGTCCGTTCCTGTCATATACCGTTCATACATGGAGTCTGTACCTACAAAACAGTCTGTCCCTAAACACATAGTCTGTACCAGCACACATTAGTTAATTACGACACACGTAGTCTGTTTCCATACACATAGCGTTCCTATACACATGTTCCTTTGTACATGGTCTGTTCCTATACACATAACGTTCCTATACACATGTTCCTTTGTACATAGTCTGTTCCTACACACATAGCGTTCCTATACACATGTTCCTTTGTACATAGTCTGTTCCTATACACATAACGTTCCTATACACATATGTTCCTTTATATATAGTCTGTTCCTACACACACAGACTGTTCCTACAGACTCAATCTCTTCCTATACTGTACACGTAGTCTGTTTCTGTGACAAACAGTCTGTTTCAACACACGTAGGAGAACTTTGTACGGGGAAGAAAGTTGAATAAGCGAGAAAAACTTCACGAAATTATTCATTGTGTTGTCGTCTTATTTATTTTTTTTTTTGTCAGATGACTTAATCGCACATATATATATATATATATAATATATATATATATATATATATATATATATATAAATATATATATATTAACTTCAAGAAGCCTAATAGCTTAACATGTATAAATTTAAGCGCGGACATATAGGCGTGGACTTGAATGATCAAGGACAAATGAAATGATAACTTTTTAAAGAGAGAGAGAGAGAGAGAGAGAGAGAGAGAGAGAGAGAGAGAGTTTTAGAAACGGACGGACTGACGTGGTGTACATAAAGAAATGAAAGACCTCCGCCTCGCTCCCTCTCTCTACTCTCCCCTTCCCACCCACCACACCTCCACCCCCACCCCCGCGTACCCTCGTTCTTCCACCCCTCCTTTCTTCCCCCTCTATCCATCACTGACAAAAAAGCGACGCCTTCCAATCACCCTCCGCTTACAGTTGTTAACTCTGAGGGAGTGATTGACTGATTGATAATGGAACGCCAGGCATGCGCCTAGTGAAAGCTTTTAATTGGCAAGTATGGAATATGCGCGGACAGCTTGCTGTCTGTTCAATTACTTTGGTTTAAATAAAACTTATTTCCACTTTACAATCACATAGTTCTACAATAAATGTGAATATCTGAACAACATGCTAGTGCTTATGACGCGTTCAAATGTTTATAATTACACATGTGACGAAGGAAATGGCAGGAGACTATCAAAGTTACTATTCTAAATAAAGGACGCAAAAATATACAAACCCACACGTATACATATTCATAAATATATACATGCACACATGCATACATTGCACATGCATATATACATAAATGCAAACATGTATTAATTATCTTATCTTGTTTTCTTTTCTTTCTTTCTTTTATTCTTTTCTTTTTCTTTTCTCTTTCTTTCTTTTTTCTTTCTTTCTTTCTCTTCTTTCTTCTTCTTCTTTCTTCTTCTTCTTCTTCTTCTTCTTCTTCTTCTTCTTCTTCTCAATGCGGCAGGTATTCCATGTTTGAAAAAAAAGTTATCATTGTTATGATCATCAACATCATTATCATCATGGTGGTGGTTTGATTGAAGCTTATGCCTGCTTGTGAAGTAAGTTTGAGAATTACAATTTGTAATCCAGCATGTTGCATTGTTCTTGTGTGCTTGTGCGCCTGTTTTCGTTCCTGTTATCGTCTATGTTTTGTTGTTGCTGCTGTTGTTGTTCCTGTTATTGTCGTTTGTTTTTTGTGAAATGAAACTGAAAATGAAATGAGGCATGGAACAGTAAACAATAAACAGTAAATAAGTAGGTAACTTTTGCTCCCATAAGAAAACCTAACACAGAGTAACTTTTATTCAAGACTGGCACAGCCTTTTAAACTTGAATAAAGTCAAAGAAATACAAAGACGAACAATCTAATAGTGGGGGGGAAACAAGCACAGGCCTACAAATCCTCTGTCATTATAGTAATGACTTGGTAAAGATAGTCTATAATATATTTTCTAAATTTCATGTTCCCATTTTCTTCATCTTCAACTCCCCCCCCCCCCCCCCCTCCTCAAGTCTAAATCTTTACCAAGCCTTTACTATGATGACGGAGGATTTGTTGGCCTGCGCTTGTTTTTTCCCCACTATTAGATTGTTCGTCTTTGTATTTGTTCGACTTTATTCAAGTTTAAAAGGCTGTGCCACTCTTGAATAAGTAAAAGTTACTGTGTGTTAGGTTTTCTTATGGGAGCAAAAGTTACCCTACTTACTTACTGTTTGTTGTTTATTGTGTTAAATTGATTTTGGTGTTATTCCCGTGTTTAAGATCGAAAAAAAACGAGAGTCAGCATGATTTGGTGAGAGAGAGAGAGAGAGAGAGAGAGAGAGAGAGAGAGAGAGAGAGAGAGAGAGAGAGAGAGAGAGGAGGGGGAGTATCGGGTGAAACTACCCTTACCCTTTCGAGCTTCCTCAGCAATCTAAACCCCAGTCCTCCTCAGTGGCTCAGGAAGAGCATGAAGATCAGACGGTAGTGCACATGCTGGTTGCTGTCACTGCACCCCATCTCCCGTCCCCCTTTGATGCCCTCTCACCCTCACAATGTCTTGGCCTGTCTGCTGTGCAGCTGTTCATTAGAGCCGCGGACTAGAGTCAAAGAACCCCCCGCCTCGAGTTACGGGCCCTTGGCAGGGTTCTGCTTGGCCGACGTCCACTAGGAAAAAGAAAGCAGAGTTCCACTTGCATCTTCCGAGAAGTCTTCGGTGATGGCTTTGTGTGTGCAGGTCTGCTGAGTGACTTGACACAGAGGGAGGCTTTTACCAGGAGGGGGGGGGGGGGGGGGGGGGTTGCCGCGTGGGATGATGATAATGATGATGATGAACTGGGCGAGAGAACTGGGGAGAAGGGGGGGGGGGGGGGGGGGGGGTCGAGTGACTGAGTGACTGTACTGTATGAGAGGCTGAAGGTGCAGTTCTTGAAACGCAGTCCAAAATGAAGTGGACGGAGGAGAGAGACATTGGTCCGCCGAGGTCTGGTACTCAACGGCTGAGGTGGTCCCCCCCCCCCCCCCCCCCCCCCCAGGAAAGGGTGAACGATGTGTTGTTGTCTTCCGGCTAGCTAGCGGTACAGAAAGGAAAACAGAACAGGATGAGGAGGAAGAGGAGGAGGGGAGGCAGAAGAAGAAGGAGAAGGGAGGAAGAAGAAGATGAAGAAGAAGAAGTAGGAGGAAGACCAGGAGGTGGAGGAGGACAAGGAGGAGACGAGGCGACGAGAACGAGGAGGAAAGAAGGAGGTCGACGACTAAAAGACAGAAAGAAAAGAAGAAAAAGAAAAAAGAAAGAAAAAGAGAGAAAGGAAGGAAGGAAGAAGAAATAAAAAAGACAAAGAAGAAAAAGCTGGAGGAAGAGGAGGGAAATGAAAAGAAAGAGAAGAAGAAAGATTACAGAACGAAGGAAACAGCAGAAGAAGGAGAACATGACGAAGAAGAGAAGGAAAGACAAGAAGACGAGGAAAGGTAGTACGAAAGAAAAGAAAAGAAGGAAAGAAAGGACGAACGAAGTAAATAAGACAAAGAATCAGACAGTGAAGGAGGAAAAGAAAAAGAAGAAATAGGAGAAGAAAAAGGAATAGAAGAAGAAGAAGAATCAATAATAGCAGCAGCAGCAGAAGAAGAAGACGAAGAAAAAGGAGAAACAGCAGCAGTAGCAGAGAAGAAGGAGAAGCAGCAGCAGTAGCAGCGGCAGTAGTATAGTAGCAGAAGGAAAGAGAGGAGAAGAAGCAGAAGAAAGAGGCATTGTCTTGGCCCCGAGCTCCCAATGGAGGGTCCACTTGCTGTCAAGGGTGTGCTCTGGGCCTCTGCAGGGGGAGGTGAAGGAGGGGGATTAGAGGCACGTGGCAGCCTGTCAGCGCGCTCATTAAGAGTTAACACTGTCTGACTTTGAAGTGCTCTATCGTTGCAGTCACTTGGCGGCTCTCTCTTATCCCCCCCCCCCCCCCCCCCCCCCCCCCTTCTCTGCCCGTCCTGTCTCTTCACATTTCCCCTTCCCCCCGTCCTTTTTATGATCTCTCTCTCTCTCTCTCTCTCTCTCTCTCTCTGTGTGTGTGTGTGTGTGTGTGTGTGTGTGTGTGTGTGTGTGTGTGTGTGTGTGTGTGTGTGTGTGTGCAAGCGCGCCTCTTTCTCTCTCTCTCTGCGAGTAAGAGTGAGTGAGAGAGAGAGAGACAATGACAATGACAAATGACAAATGAGAGAGAGAGAGAGAGAGAGAGAGAGAGAGAGAGAGAGAGAGAGAGAGAGGCTATGTGTGCATGCACGCGCGTGTGTACATGTGTGAGTGTATGTATATGTGTGACGCAGAGAGAGAGAGAGAGAGAGAGAGAGAGAGAGAGAGAGAGAGAGACAGAGAGAGACAGAGAGAGAGAGAGAGAGAGAGAGAGAGAGAGAGAGAGAGAGAGAGTACACATACGCACCAAGGATACCAACACTTGCTTCAACCGAACAGAGGTCGTTACCACCTATGGTGGACGCGTGGGTAAAGACACTGGACCATAACCAGAAAACACGTCTTTTTCTTATCTCTGTTCCCCAAAGAAACAGAGACGTTTTCAGCGTCGAAAACAGATTTCAAACGGGGAGAAACTGAATCCTAAAGACTGCATGGCTGCTTAAACCTTCCTCTTTGATTCTTCATCTGTGTGTGTGTGTGTGTGTGTGTGTGTGATTTGTTTTTTTTTTATTTTTATTTTATAATTTATGTCAACACTAGCCATAACCCCCTCCCTCCCCTTGGTTTCCCCCCTGTCTCTCTAACACTCCCTCCCTTCCCACCCCTCCTTCCACCACCCCCCCTGCCCCCACCCCCTTCCTCTCAACCTCCCTCCCGTCCTTCCCTGTGCCCGAATCCCATCATCACAGGTCGCCTTACAAAACGCAACCTGGGCGACT
>JADBJO010000676.1:321470-353970 GCA_016801955.1 Conus betulinus | reverse complement strand
GACATGCGAATAAAATCACCAACTGTAATCAACATTGCAAGGTTTTCAGTGCAGGTTTTGTCTTGGTCACCACATAACAAATTTTTAGCATCTGCTTTTATGTCATTAGGCAGTAACGCTATTGTCTGAGTTCGAGCTAACTGGAAAGAGTGGGCAGTGCAACAAAAAAGTGATTGGCGTCTTCAACAGGATAACCACAGTTACATGCTGCACTGTTTTGACAGGTGTCGTTTAAATAAGTCACTGTTCAAGTCACTCATTTCCAGTCTCAGTTTGCAAATTATTATTTCAGATTGTCTGTCTTGCAAATAAATAATAAGAAGGAACAACTGTATCTGTATTACTAAGGTAACGCTTAACAAAACTAAGAGAATCAGACTGCTTAATGTTATCAGGAAGACTGTTCCAAAGAATAGTAGTGGAAGGAAAGAATGATGATTTATACAGTTCCAGTCTGCACCTTGGTACTTGTCTTTCCTGGGGATTTCGTCTGTGATAAGGATTGATTGAAGCAATTAGAGGAGGAAGACGTTCAACTAAATACAATGGCACAGTGCCATTAACAATTTTGAAATACAATATGAGTTTATGACGACGACGTCTTTCTTTAAGGGACGTTAGTCCTGATTCATTATATAGTTTTTGATGATTAGTACCACGAACTGAACCAGTGATTGTCCTAATAGCGTCCAAATTGAGGTTTTCAAGATCATCGCTTTGTTTATTTGTACAGTTGTCCCAAATACATCTGAGAAGTCAAAATGAGGTAGAATAAATGATTTATACATAGTAAGAAGAGATTTACGACTCAATCTATACTTGTATGTCCGAAGACATGCAATAAGGACACGGCACTTGGATAAATATATTTGATATGGAGGTCCCATTTACAGTTACTTTGTATCATTACACCTAAATGCTTATGGGAGTCTGATTCCTGTAATATCACATCACTGAATTTCAAGGGCTGTGTTTGGGTATTGTGTGATTGGAAATTGTTAATAATTTAGTTTTGGATTGGTTGAATTCTACTTTCCAAGCAGAAGCCCACTTTCTTATTTTGTCAAGATCTGAGTTTAAAATTTCTGTCCTGAGTTGGGTATTATCTAACGCCAAATATATGCTAGTATCATCTGCAAATAATTTGATAATCGATTCAATATCATGTGCAATATCATTTATGTAGACAAGGAATAGAAGTGGTCCAAGAACAGAACCCTGCGGAACACCTGCTGATATTGGAAGGTAGGACGATTTACTTTACTCCCTTTTAGAGAACAACAGCCTGGGACCGATCTCTTAGATAGTCAGTAAACCATTCGAGAAGTTGTCCACGGATACCCAAAGCTGACAGTTTATGTACTAATGCTTGGTGCCACACTTTATCGAAGGCTTTAGATATGTCAAAAAAAAATTGCTTGTGCAGTTGTTTTAGCTTCTAAAAATTTGCAAAAGTCATCGTATATACTCAGAAATTGAAAGACAGTCGAGTCATGTGGAATAAACCCAGACTGAGCAGTTGCCAAAAGATTGTTATCTGTGAGGTATTTGAAAACATGTTTTTGAACACATTTCTCCAGCACTTTGCCAACACAGCTCAAGAGCGAAATGGGCGGTAATTTCCACACTTTATTTCTGTCTCCTTTTTTGAATATTGGAGTTACATGGGCTAGTTTCCATACAGATGGAAACCTACATTCTGTTAATGAACGGTTAAACAAAAAAGTCAATGGTTCACAGATAACATCTGCAGCAGCTACTAACACTTTTATGGACTAAATCAGGCCCTACTGCTTTTTTTACAGTCAAGACTTTTCAATATTTCCAGTACTATATCTGTGGAAAGAGTCAACTGGTCTATGGACCCGTTGAGTTCATTTAATCCAGGAATCTCAGCTCCACCATCCACCGAACACTGCGCAGCAAAGTATGTATTGAATACAGTTGCTTTGTCTTTCATGGAGTAGTAAACTACACCATTTTCTTCTATTGGGGAATATCGTCTTGAGGCATACCTTTGGTTGAAATGAATGTTTTTACTAGTTTCCACCAGTCCCTTTGATCCAAAAACCGCAAGGAGAAGAAATACGACTATCAAGCTCAAGCGCGTACTCGCCCTTTCTTAATCTGATTTTGTCTGTAAGGTCATTACGGATTCGACGAAATAATGCCCATGTCCAACCAAAATTCAAGGATTTGGCTATCTGTGAATGGCATTTTTCTTTTTTTATAATTTTTTTTATTTCAATAGTTATCCATGGAGCATCACGTTCATTGACTGTAATTTCTTTAACTGGCATACAAAGTTTTTGCCGTGTTCATGAGTACTTCTGACATTTTTTCAGCAGCATCATCAATTGAATCTAAAGACAGAATTGCATTCCAATTAGTATTTGATAATTCGGTAATCAATTTTGCAACATCTAACTTCGAGTAATTATAAATTGTGCGTCTGTAGCAAGTGTTTGGGCCTATGATAATTTTTCAAGACAGCATACGGTGATGAATGGTCACTACAGATCGGAGGCATTACATCCGTGGTTTGGATCATATCAGGACAAGGTGTAAGTTATAAGGTCTAGTAATGTTGAAGATTGTTCAGTAATACGGGTTGGTTTTTTTAACCAGTTGAAATAAACTATTTGTAATCATTATATTCTGGAGATGAGATGGGAGTTGATTTGCACAATCAGCATTGAAATCTCCAAGAACAATATATTTTAATGAGGAGTCTTGCCTGCAAGATGGATTGATTGGTCGATTAACCCCCAGTAAGCTACATTAACCTCAGGATGCCTGTAGAATGTTCCAACCAATAATGTGTCCTGACCCAGTTTAGTCTCCACCCATACCGCTTCAAAACAGACGGGCAAAGCCAATCAGGCCGAAAAATACAAAACCCCCCCGCTACCTCCGTCATCACAGTAATGGGTACGTGGCCAAGGGATTTGTAACTTAGTCGGGGGGAGGGGGTGGTGGTGGATGAGAGATGAAGAAAGATGGGAGCATTGTTTAAATCTTTTTTGGCTTGTTGGGTCAGATGCCGTCTTGCAGGGTCCCTACTTGTTTTGGCCTATGAATGTCCGGTGCCGTGTGTATAGTGAATAAACGAGTGAACGTCCACACACACACGTGACACACACACACAAAAAAAAAATAACCGGAACACCCCAACACAAACACGACACACAGCACACACACACACACACGGATATCTGGCGAGGACGAGTTCAACTGGGTTCGATGGGGCACATCTGGCCCCTTTCCCATTTACGTCAGCTACAGACCAGGCATATCTTTCCCCTCCATGGTGCGTTGTGTGGTTGTTTGAGATATGGCGGAGTGTGTCGTGATGTGAGTCTATCCAAGGGCCGGGACATCAAAATGGGGGAGCAGTGGTTTCCCTATTTTCAACATATTTCGCAAGTGATCAATTCACCACGGACGTTGTCCGTGCGAGGACGAAAAAAAAACGCAAAACTGTCACCAAAGCCGTACGGAAGAACATAATTACTAAAAAAAAGGGGCAGGATTCGGTGTGGGTTCGTTCCGTGAGGATTCATCGCAGCTAGCGGGGTTCCGTTTCCGCAACGGTGTGTGCTGTCCGTAGGGTGTGGGTGCGGATTATTAAAGAAATACCTGGATGGATTCTAGATTAGCTAACGTGGGAAGCAAAAAACAGTATAAGACCTTCTTCGAAACGAAGTCGCGGGGCACCAGATGTTTGTGGGGGAGGCCAACGAGTTATTCAGCACCGATTAATGTATAAATTCCGCATGACTGCCACCCCCACCCCCCCGCCCTCCCACCTACAACCTCAACCCTAAACAAAACAACCCTCCAACATACGACCGGGGGGCCGGTCAAGGGGTACCAGGCACTCTCCAGGAAAAACAATGGCCCTGTTCAGCGAGAGCTGGGTGCCGGGTGCAATAGGCCCGGTCCTCCTTCTATATTTGGGCTTGCCACTATTGATAAAACAACGCAACTGCGATAAATTAACAGATTATGAGTAATGCGAGCTTCACATATGTCCCTTGTATTCAGCCTATACATTTGGGATACAGGAGGAGCCCATGCCTATCCGGTTTTTAAAAAAAAAATAGGCCAAGTATAGATTTATAATAAAACACCGCGAGTCGAGGATAGGGACTAAAGTATAAGAAGTAGCCGGTGAAATTAGGGGTGTGTACCTAAGGATAGAACACACGTTATATAAAAAAAATGTATTATGGCGGATGATCTGTCGGATCGTAGGTAACATCGAAGAATACAAAGAGTTACAGAGGATAAGTGAGCCCACACTATTATCAAGCTAAAAAATAAGGCTGAGGAGGTATGGCTGTGGCAATTAGAAAGTGGGGGGGATGCTGTGGCGCAGTCGGCGGTAGCGTTGGGGCTACGAGAGAGAACGGGGGGGGGGGGCGGCTCCCACCCCCCCCACCTACGGGAGGGGGTGCGGGTGGGTCCGTGCAAATGCCCCCGTCGGGCTTCTGGGGCCGCTCTCGCCGACACCCCCAAAAATCCCGCCTGGATTCGTCCGACCAGACCTCAGCCTTCGGGCATGTGCTACCTCGCTAATCATTGACAACAGCTGGCATCAAAAACAAGTGGCGCATTTGGGTAAAACAAAAACCGGGGCACACTGGCTGATCTGTTACATCGTCATGCACAAAAAACCAATGCGCCATCAATAGCAAAATGGAAAAAACAAAATGCGAACAAAACCTCTACGAGCTACAACGTAAAGACTTACAGCGCAAAAAACCAGAGGCGGAGGGGTGGGTGCGGGGTGGGATAGTTGGGGTTGGGGGAAATAAAATTGCGATGTGTTGTGTGTTGTATGGTGTTGTGTGTGTGTGTTGGGTGTGTGTTTTGTGTTTGTGCGTCGCACGCGGCGTGTTTTGGTGTGTTTTTTATGTGTTTGGTGTGTGTTTGGGTGTGTGTGTGTGTGGCCGCTCTGTTGTGTGTTGGTGTGTGTGGTGTGTGTGTGTGGCGCGCGCGCGCGTGCGTGCTGTGTGGTGGTTTGTGGGGTGTGTGTGTGCGTGTGTGTGTGTGTGTGTGTGTGGGGGGTGTGTGGGTGTGTGTGCAACAGATATACACAGAGAAGAGAGAGAAAGGGAGAGACAGAGACCAGATCAGAGAGACGGAGAAGGCAGCTGACAGGAGACAGACAAAAAGACAGGCCTACCACAACAGACAGACGACAGTCAAACAGACAGAATAAATCAACAACGTTGACGATACCGACAGAGACAGACAGGCGAACAGTGTGAAAGCACACAGCAGCACGAGGGAGCCACAGGAAGGGTAAGGGGGGCCCCAGAGCTACAGCTGGAGCGGACCCATCCTTCAGTCGCCAGTTAAGGGGAAGTAGAGGCAAACTTTGCCGGCGGCCCTACCGGGGGGCAAGTTTTCATAAAAAAAATAAGGTTAAGAGGTGATTCACCAGCGTTAAAACGCCGGACATTTTTCCTCTCCTTTTTTTTTGTGTTGTGTGTGATAGTTTTTGCTCGTGCTTCTTTTTCTTTTTCTTTGGCCTTGGCCGTTCCTGTACCTTCTGTGTACATCTACCTGGGTGGTCGTGGGGGTGTTGACGTTTGGTGCGTTTTTGTTGGATTGTGGGTTAGAGAAGGTGGTGTTTTGTGTGTTTTTTTGGGTTTTGAATTGTTGGGGGTTTGGTGGGTAAGTGGTGGGTGGCTGGTGGAAAAAGGAAAAAGAACTGGTGGGTCGAGGGGTGGGATGCACTTGAAGGAGTGGGGAAAAGGAGAGGAAGGAGAGGTTATTAGGGGGGGGTGGGGGTGGGGGGTGGGTGGGGAGGTGGGTTGGTGGGTGGGGGGGGGTGGGGGGGGGGTGGGGGGGGGGGGGGGGGGGTGGGGGTGGGGGGGGGTGTGGGGGTGGGGGGGTGTAGGAGAGGAGACGACAGAGGAGGTAAGCAAGAGGATTTACGTGTTTCCCCCTGTTTTAAAAATACTGCTTGTATGGGCTTTGATAGGAGGCCGAGACTAGATGAATGAACCATGCAGCAAATAAATCAATAGATCGATAACACTTTAGTGAGAGATAAACAAGTAGAGATAGAATAGACAACAAAGTAGGAAAAGAGAAGGTAAAAAATGGGTGAAAAAAAGTTTAGCCAAATCCGATTACCCGCACAAGATTCCACCCCGAGCCGGGGTGGGGATGGGGCCGGGGGGAGAGAAAGGGCTGGCGGGGGTGTGGGGGGGTGGAGAAAAGGGGAATGTTGGCGTGGGAAAAAAAAAATATAAACAATGCAGGTAAAATTGAAAAAGGAAGCGGATGGAAAAGGGGAGACTGTTTGGCAAAGGAAGAGAAAAAAGTCGAATGGTGGGCTTAGAGATTTAATTGGGCTAAAGGGGGGTGCAAGGGATTCCTCGTCCTGTTGACAACGTCGTGCCTAGACCTGGGGCCTGGGGGCCCGGTGACGTACAAAAGGGACAATATCATGACAACACTAACAAAGGGGGTGGAGGGAAAGGAAAAAAAACAAAAAAAAAAGGGAAAAAAAAACAGGGGGAAAAAAGAGAAGAAAAAGAAAAAGAAGAAAGGGAGGGAAACAAAAAAAAAAAAAAAACTGAAAAAAGAAAAAAAAGGGCAACCGGAAGGAAGGAGAGATGAGGAGCGACGTGGGGGGGGGGGAAAGGGAAAAAATAAAAAGCAAAAAAACCAAAAAAAAAAAAGTGGAAAAAAAAAAAAAAGGGGGGTCGCCGGAGGGGTCGAAACGAGGGGGTGGGGGGGGGGGGGGGGGGGCAAAGGGAAAAAAACGGAAAGAAAAGGGGGGGGGGAAAGGGAAGAAAAGGGAAAAAGGGGGAAAAAGGGGAAAAAAAAAAAGGGGGAAAGGAAAGAAAAAAAAAAGAAGGGGCAGAAGGAGGGGAAAAAGAGCAGGAGGGAAAGTTAAGGGAAGGGGGGGAAATAATTGCAACGGGCCACACAAAACGGAAAACGAAAAAAAAAAAGCAAAGAACGCGGGCGAAAAAGGGGAGGAAAAAAAGAAAAACAAGGGAAAAAAAAAAACAAAAGGAGAAGAAAAAAAGGAGGCGGGAGAAAAGTCGAGAAAAAGAGGGAGGAAAAGGTAAGGAGGAAAAAAGGCACAAAAAGCAACAGGGGCTAATCACCCAGTGTATATCGACGAAGGCATTACTCCTAGTAGGAGGATCAAGACATACATGCCCGTTTTCGTTTAGGAAGTCAGATGTGATGGGTTGCCGGTCCCACTGTGTTGAGTGGGGGTTAGGGGTGTAAAGTGTGGGGCGCTGGTCGCTGGGGGTTGGTAATGGATGGGTTAAGGTGAGGGGAGGGAGTGATAGGAGGGTTGGCGGTTGGGTTGTTACTCGCAAGTATGATCTATGTGAATGTGCGATGTGTGGTGTGAGTGTGTGTGTGGGTGTGTGTGTGTGTGTGTTGTGGGGGGTTGTGTGTGGTGAGTTTGCTGCGCGCGCGCGCAACGTCTTTGATAATGTTTGTGGTATTGGTTGTGTTTGGTGGGGTGTTCTGGTGTGTGTTGTGTTTGGGGGTGGGGAGATGAAGGATATGGTTTGGAGTATCTGTACCTGAGGCCGATCTATGTAATGTGTGTGGTGTTTGTGGGTGTGTGTGGGTGTGAGAAAATGTGGAGTGTAGTGTGTGAGAATGGTGATGTATTTTGGGGCGGGTGTAGAAAAGGTGTTTGTGGCGCGCGCGCTCGCGCGCGTCCTCGCGTGTGTGTGTTGTTGTTTGCCGTGCTCGGCTCGCGCATTGGTGGAGGGTGTGTGTCTCTATGTGGAGGTGGGATGTGTCTATGTGTGTTGTCTATGTGAGTGTGCCGCGTGCGTGCGTGCGTGCGTGTGTTGTCATGCATGTGTGTGTGTTCTGTCTGCGCTCACGCGCGCGCCGCGCGAGTGTGTGTGCATGTGGGTGGTGTGTGTGTTGTGTGTGTGTGTTGTGTTCGTGTGTCGTGCGTGGGCGCGCAGCGCGCGCCCGTTTGTACGGTCTAAGATAGAAAGATAGCGCGTAACAAAGGCAGGAGGAGGGACGAGGAGGTCAAATGCGGAGCAGTTACTAGAAGAACAGTCGGCCATCACAACCAGCCGACCACTGACCCACGGACACCGCTCCCCTCTACCCTGTGGCAGACATGACCAGACCAATGGTTGTGGGGATTCCTGCCCTGGCGTCCTTTTCACCTCGCGACATACGATACAATGTTACTTGGACAATGGAAGGAATGGATGGATGGATGATGGATGGATGGATGGATGGATGGATGGATGAATTGATGGATGGATGGATGCATGGATGCATGGGAGGAATGGAGGAATGGAAATGGACGGAGGGAGGAAGGGATGGATGGTATGGATGAATGAATGAATGCTGGATCGAAGTGAGTGAGTGAAGAAAAGGGAAAGAGGGCAGGAGGAGGAGGAGGAGAGAGGAGGAGAAGAAAGAAAAAAGATTGAGGCAGATAAAAAACAGGGGGAGAAGGAGGTTGCAGAAGAAGGAGGAGGAGGAGAAGGAGAGATGTCGGAGAGAAAGGCGATGGAGGAGGAGAAGAGGAGGAGGGGGACGCGACGGGAACGGCGGCGAAGGGCTAAAACAGGAAAACCTAAAAGATGAGTCCAGGACTGTGGAGGGTTAGGAGGTTAGGGGGGTAAAGTGAGGTCAGAAATAGGTACTTGAAAGAAAAAGGAGGAGGAGGAGGAGAAACAGGAGGAGGGTGACAAAGGAGGAGGAGAGGAGGACGAGGAGTGGAAACGGAGTATGAAGAGTATGGATGAGAAGATGGGAGAAGAAGAATGAAGAAGAAGCAAGAAAGAATAAGAATAAGAAAAATAAAGAAGAAAAGTAGCTTGAATGAAGAAGGTAGGTAATTTTGACTATAGCCCAGCAGAACCGCAAAGGGGCCATATCAGGGCTGTCCACAACGAAGAAGAAGAAGAAGAAGAAGAAGAGAATAAGAAGAAGAAGAAGACGAAATGATAAGGAGAAAGAGAAGAAGAAGAAGATGAGAAGGCATAGAAGAAAACGTTTGCAATCAACCTAGTCGTCTTCTTTCTTTTCCCTGTTATCTTTTAATAAAACTTTTCTCTTTCGTTCCGTTTTTGTCCTTTTTCAACCAAAGGGTGTAGTTGGACGTTGTGAAGCGAGATAATGGAACTTTTAGAGCACAACAGTAATTATGTTGAAAACACACAGCGAACGAGGGGGACCGGCGCCGGCGGGCGCGAGACGAACACGGGGGGGAGGCCCATCAGCACACAAACAAACAAACAACAACACAGCAAAGGCCAGTCACAACACAGCATACACACAGCTCGTGCGCGCGCGCGCCGCACGGCACTATGTGCTCACAACTAGCGTCGCCACACGGGAGTCTCAAACGTGCAGCGGCTGGTCTACCGTACAGCCAACGTACTGTACGGCAAAGCGCTCCCCATCACTGAGTGATGGGGGCTGGCACCAACAAAAAATCATTTACAAAAAACAAACCTAATAAAATACCAATAAAAAAAAGAAAACCAACAAACCACACAAAAACAAAAAACAAAGCAAAAAACCAACAAAAAAAAGAAAAAAAAAGAACACACAAAACACGAAAAATATCAAATAAAAAAAAAAATCTAAAAAGTAACAACATACTCACTACACATGCAAAAAAATCACAACCAAAAACAACCGCAAACACAAAAGATACCAACAAACACACACACGCGAACCAACACACACCACAACCACACACACCCACACAAATAAAAAAAAAAAAAGAAAAAACACAAACACACCACACACGCACCACACGCAACACAACATTACCAACAGAGGAAGCACTCTTCTCTCATCTATCTCTCTCTCACACACACACAACACCCCACCGGTCACACACACGACACACACACACACACAACACACTCACGCTGGGGGGGGTGAAAACTCACAAGTAAACACGGGGTCACAAAAAAAAAAATCCACAAACAAACACACACATCCACAACTACATCGAGAGTACCGGGCTGTCCATATTTTGAACCGAAATCAAAAATAAAATCAAAACAGACGAAAAGTTTCATAATGGAAAAAAAAAAAGAAGGACCGAGAGAAGAGAGAGTAAAGAAAAACAGACCAGACTCCCATTTTTAAAAGTATAAACAGCGAAGGGAACGGACCGAAATTGCGCCGAGCTGCGTTCTTGTTTGCCTTTTGAGGACGACGGATTCCCGTAAATCATACGGCTGGGGGCTAAAAACTAAAAAAAAACATGTGTACGGATCGCTTTAATTAACAAAGCAGGCTGGGGCAACCGTGTGTTAGTACTCGCAGACAAATTGTGTTGTTAGGCAGGAACGACACACGGATGGGTGGTGGTGCGGGTTTTATGTGGCGATTACGTGGTGTGTGCTTTGGTGTGATAGCTAAAGATCTTCACGGGAAAGGACACTGGGGAGGCGTGAAAACAAAAAAAAAGGGTGCTTGCGGAGAACCAGGGCAGCGATATGGGGTGCGTGGGGTGCGAGGTGTTGTGGTGCGCATAGCATTCTGTCCTTGTGGGAGGTGAGTTTGGACACTAACACGGATACCAATCAAATTATAGTTGTTTCACACGGACGTGCATATCCTGCCAATTGTCGATGGTTTTTGAGCAGAAGGAAGAAAGGGAGTGAAGAATAGAGAGATGCGATAGAATGGGAGGACTGCTGGGAGCAGAGACATAGGAGAGAGGATGAGAGGGAGAGGTGAGAGAGAGAGACGAGGAGGGGGAGAAAAAAAAAAGGAGGGAAAAAAAAAAAAAAGCGAAGCAGAACAGACAAAACATACACAAACATCACTGAAACACAAAACGGAGACACCACATTTAATGAACTATTTAGCTGGGTAAAGCCATACAGGGCGGAAATCGGGTGGTCGGATGTCCAACAACACGGACTCGATTTCGATTTCATTGACCTGGAAAGGCCAAAAGCAGCAATGTTCTTTGGGGTCTTAAATATCAACGTGTAGGCATGACAACTCCGCGAACGAAAATACACACAAATGTGTGGCGGGGGAGCGGCACAATGGTGCGTGAAAACAAAAAGAGTTTCCAATCAGTGCTTGTTGATAATATTTTTTTTTTTTTTTTTTTTTTTTTATGTTTTTGTGGGGGGTGGGTGGAATTTTGTGTATTTAGTGGGGGGGGTGAAAAAACCCACGTAGAAAGAATGACCGTCCGACAGACCACATGCAGGTGCTGAAACAAAAACACCGTGAGATGGGCGGGCAGAGCGCTGCCTTTTATAGCACGTGCTGGTCTCTGCATGCGCGTGTGGCCGTCGTCTTCCCCTGGGTTCCGTAGGCCCAGGCCAGATGGGTGGTAAGGCGGGCTGGTCTTGCATGAAATAATGACATGGTGGGAGATGTGGCGGCCGTCTAGGGACCTAATCTTTACAAACAAACGCATAGATGCGGATCAGGGGTCTGTGGTCCCAAGAATGCCAAGACGGAGGACACGGTAAATAAATGCGCATGGAATATTCCATACACGACAACACAAAAAAAAAAAAAAACACAAAAAATAACTCTGGAATGGGGTCGCATGTGCAGGCACACCCCATCATTCGTTTGATTAAACACGACCTTCCCAAATGCGTTGATTTCTATGGTGTGATCTGGCGGGGGGTGGCAATGAAGAGAAGAGAGAGAGAGAGAGAAGAGAAGAGAGTAGCGCGAGCGAGAGATAGCAGGAGATGAGACATAGACGACAGACAGACAGCCGACAGAGACAGAGGACCTGAATGTTTCCTGTTTAAAGTTTCACCAGGGGGGGGGGGGCGTATCCTATATCTGTCGAATTTTTGGACTGAGGGTGGAGTCAGAAGAGAGGAGAGAGAGAAGAGAGGGAGAGAGAGTAAATTGGGTCACTGGGGTATTGTTTGATCGAGGGGCGTGGCAGCACGGCTGGATAATTACTAAGCAATATGGAAACACTGTTTTTGAGAATAAAGGTAAAAATAACGAAATAGTAATATAGGAGAAAATAAGAGAGAACAATCAGAAGTAGCGACGCAAAGAGGGGGACTAAAAGACAGATATACATGTTTGAGAGATATAATAGGAGAGAGAGAGAGAGATGAGAAGAGGAGAGAGAGATAGAGAGAGATAATATCATTCATGTATTTCTGTTTTTGTTTCACACAGCAGCAGCCTGCTATATCTATCAATATGTTCACTGTTTTGAGAGAGAGTGGAGTACGAGAGAGAGGAGAGAGAAGAGAAGTAGATAATAGAGAGAGAGAGAGAGTAGAGAGCCGGAGAAGGGTGAGACAATAGAACAGAAAAAAAAAACACGACGAGATCGCAGAAAATTCGATAACTTGAGAGAGAGAGATGAAGAGAGAAAAGAGAGAGAAGAGCGGGAAGGGGATGAGGTGAAGAGGTGAGGGTGGGATGGGGGGCGAGGGGGTTCTGACTGGGATGGGGGGTAGCTGTCCCACCTCGTTCTCGTTGCAATGAAAATACGAAAACAAACAAACAAACAGACGAGCAAAACAAAGAAACAAAACAAAACAACCTTTGCTACACACAGACAACACACGACAAGACACCTCAGCAATGGGGAGAGATACCGGTCTCCATCAAGAAGATCCATGAGGCGAAAGTCAGAAGCCCAAAGATCGATTACTATCATCGCCACCATAACGATAAACATTGGAACATGAAATGTAAGGACCCTGTATGAAACAGGAGAAAAACCCCACCCAAAATACCCGGCACAAGTAGCAGCAGAATGGAAAAACTGTAATCTAGCCCTGCTTGGAGCGAGCAGAACTCGAGGGACACATCTGAAAGAAAAGAAAGAAAAGAAAGAAAGAAGACTCCATTCAGGAGAGACAGCGCTACACTCAGCACTCGAGAAGGCCCTAGCGAGAAAGTGGCCACATGTTGTCGAGAACGGTGCAGATCGTTTGCGTGCGTATGTCCCGGACTGTGTAAATCATTACAGTGTCTTCCAGACTAGACAAAACGAGAATCGATACAAACGTGATCCAAGGCTATGCACTAGCAAACGACAGCGTGGAGGTAATCAAGGACCAGCTCTCCAACAGGCGGCAGCGGACCATCCTGGATGTAAATCCACACTGAGATGCGAACACCCTGATGGGGAGGGGGGGGGGGGGGGGGGGGGGAATGGATGGTGTTGACTTGATGATATGAACGAGAATGGCGAGCCCGTGTGCTCTCAACATTCTGGCCGTCGGTGGCAGCCCGTTTCCTCATCAGAGGATTCACGAGGCGACTTGGACACCACAGAGTACTGGACTGTGAAACCAGGTGTACACCATGTCCGCATCGGTAAGAACTTTCGGAGATTCCTACAGGATGTGGAAATGAGGAGAGAATCGGCCGTTGCTTCGGACCAACTGGTGGTGTGGCACGACTGAAACCGAAGCTGAAGAATGATTGGACCCGAGCGCCGTTTAAGCGCGAGAGATATGACACCGAATTTTTCGTAGATGCACAGAAATTAAAGGAGCTTAGAGCGACAGTAAGCAACAAGATTCAAGCGCTTCAGAGTAACTAATGGAAGAAAATGGGGAAAAATAGTACGGACACTAGATTGACTCGGCTTACTGAGGTCCTTGTTTCAACGTGCCAAGACATTCATGACCTCAAGAAGGACCGGCACAAGCAATAAAAGTCAACGAGGAAGATCCAGCCAATGTCAGAGGAGAAGGCAGTAGTGAACAATTGGACAAGAGGAGCGAGGGCCAATGCCAAGAGGCCAGCATGGCCGCAAAGAAAGATATTAGAACAGACAGATGAAATTTCATAGACAGTCTGGTTGCAGGGGCAGACGAAAGCAAACAAGAAGAGGAAATAATGTGAAAAGAACTGTAGGAAACTGTTGTAGAGGTACAGGAAAAAAAAAAAAACAAGGACAAGACTGAAATACTAGGCTCAGAAGAAGAACGACAAAGGAACTGACAGGTGGAAGCATTCTGGGGAACTAGTGAACAGACCGCAATCCCGAAGATACAGCCAGCACAATTAGATATAGACTGTGATTTACCAGATGGTTGGGAGTTAAAAGGAAGACATCATGCAGACGGAGGAAAGTGCTGGCAACCGGACCAAACAGTATCCTCAAAGAAGCTCCAAGTCCTACGTCACAGACCACCGTGAACACCAGGTCACGCCTCCTCTTTCAGAGAATATGGAAAAGAGCAAGTACCGACAGATTGGAAGGGAAGACTGATGTGTCAAGATTTCGGAAAAAAAAAAAACTCAGCAAATAAAAACAACTGAGCTGAAAGGCAAAGTCGACACTCTGCTGACAAGCCAGGCAAGCCGACTTTTCTAAAGACAGGATCTTGCAGAGGATGGCTCGCAGCTCTGAGGAACATTGCTAAGCTGTCGACAAAGTGAGGCTCCACTCCTTACACCCAAATTTATCGATTATGAAAAGGCGTTTGGCAATGGGGATAGAGAAAACCCTATGAACATTTTCACACAGTATAGGGTTCCTGCAAAAGTTGTCAACATAAAAAAAAAATGAAAACCGATACGAAGGGCTGACCCTCACAATCGTCCATGATGGATGACCCGCAGTATGATTAGGGAGTAAGGCAAGGCTATCCGTTCTTGCTGTTTCTATTCTTGTTGATGATCGACTGAATTATGAAACCATGAACAGAAACGAGAGGGAATCCAAAGGACACTTTGTGTGTAACGCGACGGCCTCGACTTTTCAGACGGACCACCCAGACAAGCGGTTCTATCAACACATTACAAAAGACACAAAGACAACGTCTGTAGGTACCCAAGCCTTGCCTAAGCTGGCCTCAACATCAACAAGGGAAAGGCAAGGCAATGTCCTTACAACCAATAGGATCAATATTGAAAGCAGAGAGAGTCGAATGAGAGAGAGAGAGAGAGGAGAAGAGGGGAAGGGAGACGAGGAGACGAGAGGAGGCGAGAGAGAGGAGAGAAGGGGGGGGGGAGGGGGGAACTGAGAGGAGGTCAGAAGGGGAGAGGGGAGGCAGGGAGGAGGAGAGGGGGGGAGAGAGAGGAGGACGAGGGGGGGGAGAGACGAGGACTGTGAGCCAAAGGGGAGGAAAGGAGGGCACCAATTGGAACCAGAGGAAAACTTTTGAGGGAGATCAAGAGGGATTGAGGAATTTTAGGCAGAGCTATTCTTCCAATTTGTCCCTGAGAGGGAGATAACGGGAGAAGATGAGAAGAGAGGAGAGAAGATAGGACGACGGGGAGATGGGAGGAGGAGAGAGAAGAGGAGAGAGGCGGAGAGAGAAGGGAGAGGGGGAGAGAGGGAGGAGGAGCGGATGTAAGAACAGAAGGATCGAGAAAACAGAAGTGTAAGCAAAGAAGATCGGAAAAAACAAGGAGAAAAAGAGAAAGGAATGTAAGAAAGAAGGATCAGAGAGAGAGAGAGAGAGAGAGAGAGAGAGAGAGAGGAGAGAGAGAGAGAGAGAAGAATGATGTCCTTATCAGATCCAGAGAAAGAGAAGGAAACGAAAGTTCAAGACGAAAGAACGAAGAAAACAAATTTGAAATAATGAAGCAAATGGATAGAGTAAAAAAGAAGGTAAGAATGCAAGATGAGATAAAAGAAACAAAGAAGGACGGAAAGAAAGAAAAAAAAAGAAAGAAAACAGAAGAATATCTTAAGGAAAGAGGAGATAAGTAGAATATAAAAAGAAGGTATCGAAAAAGAATAGCAGAACGAGAGTACGAATATAAAGAACATGGTATTGAAAGGAGGGGAAAAAAAGGAAAGAAGAACATGAAAGAGAAGAAGAATACGATATGCAAACGAAATAATAGTACAGAATAAGGAGAGAGAGAGAGAGGAGAGAGAGAGAGAGAGAGAGAGAGAGAGAGAGAGAGAGAGGAGAGAGAGAGAGAGAGCGAGAAGGACAACACAACACACACACACACACACACACACACACACACACACACACACACACACAACCCTCACCTATTCGAGAATCACTCGCAGGAATCGCGCCGCCTGAGCACACACACACAGACCGCAGCTCCAGCCAGCCAACGTGCTTAGTGTTCAGTTCACCCCAACACTGCAAAATTAAAACAACCCGATCCAATCCCGCTGCATTCAGCTTGTTTTATGGTCTCGCCGAGGGCGGAGGCCACATCGGAGGTGAATCAATAAGCCGCGCCGCGCTCTTCAGGCTGACCCCCCCAGGGAGTCAATCAACACCACCGCGCCGCCAAACAGGAAGATGGTCAGATGAACCGCGTATTAGCTCCAAGCTAATAAGCACAGGTCGCTCCCAGGCAAACCTCAAGTTTGTTAGTCCCAGGTCGTGAAGTTTTCTACACGAAAACAGCTCGCCTGAAAAAAGATCAGATCACTGGAGGAATTCTACTCCCTGAAGCGTAGCACATTACGGATGAATTATGTGCTCCAGTGGGACAAGGCTGCGCGAACGAATTGCTGCCACCACTCCTGAATCAAGTAGCAAAGTCGGCATCCTCGTTTCGAGACGTTTTGTGAACAGTTACCCGCCTTATCATCTGTGATCATTATCATCATCACACATCACTTTCATTCTCTTCCTTCTTCTCCTCGGGGAAAAAAAACCAACCGTAACAAAACAAAATCTGGTTAGATTTTGTAACTCTTTTCTGAGCACTAATTGATTAGTTCTGTTTTCTTTTGCCACTTTTCAGTTTTTTTGTTTGCACGAAGTCAGTCCATGCGCAGACGATTAATGTAAACCGTTCTCAAATATCGTCTGCTGTCGAACAGTTCCAACCGGAAATGGTGTGACCTAACCTTTTAATTAATGATTGTTAAATGAATCAGTTCCAAAATTGACAGACAAGATAAGCGTCAGAAGGTCAGATTTTAGTTTAGAAAGCTCGAACACCAAATATCAGGGAAATTCTCACAAGCAAAAAAAACTTAGGTCGTCAGTGAGTTACGGGCGCGGTTCGGACTCGACACAGATGAGTTACCGTCTGGCGCGATTACGTCGACTACAAGTGGGGGGAAAAAGCCAGCAACACGACAAATCCACGTCGGAGTTCCAGTCATTAAAGTGTGCTACGGTAATTATTTCAGCTGTCCCCTCGACAGAAGCGAGGAGAACTTCATGCGAGCGTGTGTGCGTTGGGGTCTTTACTCTATCTATCACGGGCCAGTTCGTCGCTCACACGGCGATACGTTTTGGTCGGCGGTGTCTTGATCGAGTCTCTCCCACCTCAGTGGTGGAAGAGAGGGCCGTGGAATTCGTAGGGCCAGCTCTTCCTGGAGGATCCTGTATGTCTGAGGCTCACACGCTCGTGTCTCTTTCCCACGGTCCAGACGCGAGTTTCGGGGATTACGTCTTCACCTCGCCCACTCTCTCTCTCTCTCTCTCTCTCTCTCTCTCTCTCTCTCCTCTCCTCTTCTGCCTACTCCCCCCACTCCCCCCCTCCCCTACACTAGCCTCACCCTTTTTCGTGCACCTTCCCGCACCTTTTCCCCCTCTTCCATCATGAATACCTGTCCAGTCTCAAACCTCACCCACCTTTCACCCCCCTTACCCCCCCCCCCCCCCCCACACACGTTCTCTTCTCTTCACCTCGTTCCAGACACAGCTTTTACCTCCAGCTCTTTCCATCCCTATCCACCCATATCCCAAGACCCCTCAGCTTCATTCATTTCATTCATTCACTCACTCATCATTCTTTCAGATTACCTGTGCGTTAAAGTAATTTTCATTCGTTCATTCGTTCCATTCTTTCATTCAGATTACCTGTGCGTTAAGTAATTTTTTCATTCCTTCCTTCGTCCTTCCTTCCTCCCTTCCTTCATTTATTCATTCATTCATTCATTCATCCATTCTTTCATTTATCAACCTCTTCCTTAAGCAATTTTCATTCTTTGATCGATTCATTCAAGCTGTCATTCACTGATACAATTTTTGATTGATTCATTCATTCATTCACTTACAATTCTTTCAGATTACCGCTGCGTAAGTATACATTTTTGTCCAGAATAGACGTTGACAAAGTGACATACCTCATATGGACGCTCACAGAAGGGGCTGCGCTTTAAAAAAAAAAAAAAAAAGAGAGAGAGAGAGAGAGAGAGAGAGAGAGAGAGAGAGAGAGAGAGAGAGAGAGAGAAGAAAAAACCTACAACAACAAAAACTGAATGGAACTGAGATCTATTATTTGCCTGTTGTGAGATTTTTTTCACCTCCCGTTTGTCACTCGCTTGTAGCTCTCACTTAGCCTCCGCAGACGTCTAAAGCTATAACTGTAAACGAGGTGAGAGATGGGTTGAAGGGCACAGAGAGGCGATGATAAATGGCGTGAATTTATTCATTTATGCATTCACTTATCTATTTCAGCCTCGCATGGATCTAACGTTCGGTTTTTTTTTTTTTTCCTCTAAGTTCTTCCTCCTTCTTATTGACCCCCCCCCCCCCCCCCCCACCCCCACACACACACCACACACATTCCCACGCATCCTATTATTCTCTCCTTCTTTCCTTCCTTCTTCCCTTTCGTTGATTTTCCCAATACTTTCCTCCTCCTCCTCCTCCTCCTTCTCTGCCTTCCCTACATTATTCTCCCGGGAGATATGCTTTGATTTATTTCTGTCACAGTTTAGACATGCGGGAACAAAGAACAAACGGCAGGTGCCGGATAGATCAGCGAAACGTGGGGAGAGGAGGAGGGGGGAGGGGAGGGTAAGGGGTAAGGGGGAGGGAGGGTATAAGGGAACAAGGCAGTTTGCGTGTTCAGATGGTTACGTTGAAGGAGACAACTCTTGTCCGTAGGGAGATAAGTGAAACGGACACCGAGCGCCGACTTAAAAACGACTGGCAAGTAGATCTGGTGATGTTTCGGATCTCACATTGACTTACGTTCTCTCTGGGAACAAGTCCGATTAACACACACACACACACACACAACACACACACACGCGCACACATTACCAGTAGAGCAATTGACAAGTCCTCTGTTACAACGGTCCCAAACAGATAACATGACTTACAAGTCCAAGGAAAATTCAGATTAGGTGTGTGTGTGTGTGTGTGTGTGTGTGTGTGTGTGTGTGTGTGTGTCCTCGTGCGCACGTGAAAACGTGTCTTTTTTTATTATTGAACTTATTTTTAATTATCATGATTAATGAACAGAGAGAGAGAGAGAGAGAGAGAGAGAGAGACAGAACACGATTCTCCGTGGTTTGGCGGCAAGATATAACAATGAATAGCGATGATTGGGTTTTCGCCTAGATTCTTTCTTTTTTTTTATCTTCAGTTCATTCGCTTTTGTTTCTTTGTTGTTTGTTTGCTTGCTTGTTTTTACATCCTGTGGACATTAAACGCTGACTGAAATGAAGACCAGAGCAGCTTCTAACTTCTTGTCGAATCGCATCCAGACTCGTTACCAGAGAACGACCTTTCATCTGGGCTAGATGTGATTTGTTCAGAGATATCAGCAGAACCGGCTTCTGTCAGTCATTTAAATATTCTTCTTCTTCAATTTTCTTTTATTTATTTTTTTTTTACAACCTACTGAAGTGTTTTTAAGAACAGGAGCTTGTTTTTCATCAACACAACCGAGGGGCAAGCGAACTGACAACCAGTCGGCGATGAATTTTGTTGGTGTTGAAAGTGGAGTCTCCGTTTTCAGGACGGAGTGTTTATAAACGATCATGTGAAGATTGGAAGTCAAGCCTACGCTTGAGGACTGACCGTTCGTTAATCACGTTCGTAGGAAGACTGAACTTCAGTGTGTGTTTTCCGATGTGAGGAATGATTTTACGTTATGTTCACAGAATCAACCTTTCCTCTGTCTAGGCATTCGTTTTCCCATTAAAAACAACACCAGCACTACCAGCTAGAAGGGTACTTGGTCGTAGGAGAAGGGATAGCCACATGTGACAGGCGTGCTTTGCTGGGCCGTGTGACGGTACAAAGTGTCCGCAGCGGACAGCCCCGTTCCGCCAGGCGTTGGGGAAGCTTACATCCGGTTATGAAGTTCACAAGACGGAGCGTATTGATCGTCTTGATGGGACGAGTCAAATTTGCATATTTTTTTTCAACAAAAAATAGGTCTACTGGTAAAAAATCAACAGACGGCGCCAATCCTAATGGTAATTGTTTCCGCCGCAGTTCTTAGAACCGTTACATCAAATCAAAAGTCTGAAATCTACATTAATGTGTTACGATTGTAGTAGCAGACGTTAAAGTGTCACCCCACATCTACTCCAAGCTGTGTTCTGACTGGTCAGAATAAACAATCGGTCAGAATAAACAGTCTGTTCTGATTGGCTAATAATGTTAAACGTTACACCGACTAAAAGTTTTGTTGTGATCAGTTCACACATTACTGTGCAGATCTTCCAGTGACAGTGCGCCAGTGCGTGCATCATTTCTGCCGATGTTAAGTGTTCCGTGGATGGAGAGGTCTCTGTTTGTTGCCTTTTGAACCGCGCAACCGAGGACACACACACACACACACACACACACACGCTGAAATGAAACACGAGCAGTTTTCGAATTCACTGGCAAAAGTCAATATCTTGATAACGGGAAACCCCCGCCCCCCCCCCCCCCCCCCCCCCCCCCCCCCCCCCCCCCCCCCCCATCCGCCAACCCACAGCTGTCCTGAAGGTAATGGATGCGATGGAACCCCACAAGCCCCCCCCCCCCCCCCCCTCCCCCCCCCCCCCCCCCCACCCTCCCGCCCCCTCACTCACTCCCTTACTACTGTCCCCAATAGAGCTGGGGCCTCAGGCAAGGTCGAACGAATCTTGGGATTGGCCTTTGATCTGAATCTACAGCACTGATCTGCACCACACTGTAGTGCATTCGGCCTTGGGTCACTTCCCGTCTTTTCCACCGAAGATTGTCAAAACCAGTCCAGTAGTGTGTGTCCCCGTCTTTCCACCGAAGATTGTCAAAACCAGTCCGGTAGTGTGTCCCGTCTTTCCACCGAAGATAGTCAAACCAGTCCGGTAGTGTGGCTCGTCTTTCCACCGAAGATTGTCAAAACCAGTCCTGTAGCGTGGCCCCGTCTTTCCGACGAAGATTGTCAAAACCAGTCCTGTAGCGTGGCCCGTCTGTCCACCGAAGATCGTCAAAACCAGTCTAGGTAGTGTGTCCCGTCTTTCCGCCGAAGATGGTCAAAATCAGTCCTGTAGTGTGTCCCGTTTTCCACCGAAGATTGTCAAAACCAGTCCTGTAGCGTGGCCCGTCTTTCCCACGAAAGATTGTCAAAACCAGTCCTGTAGCGTGGCCCGTCTTTCCGACGAAGATTGTCAAAACCAGTCCTGTAGCGTGGCCCGTCTTTCCACCGAAGATTGTCAAAACCAGTCCTGTAGCGTGGCCTGTCTTTCCACCGAAGATTGTCAAAACCAGTCCTATAGTGTGTCCCGTCTTTCCATCGAAGATTGTCAAAACCAGTCCTGTAGCGTGGCCCGTCTTTCCGCCGAAGATTGTCAAAAACAGTCCCTGCAGTGTTTCCCGTCTTTCCACCGCAGATTGTCAAAAAACCAGTCCTGTAGTGTGTCCCGTCTTTCCACCGAAGATTGTCAAGACCAGTCCTGTAGTTGTTGGCGTAAGCTTGCTGACAGACAGACAGACATGCAAGACAGACTGACAGGCAGACAGACAGACAGATGTGCCAGACAGACTGACAGGCAGACAGACAGATAGATAGATAGATAGACAGACAGACAGACAAATCAGCCGACCGACCCCAGTGAAAATGAACTGTCCTTTGTGGAAGTGCTGGTTCATGGGGAAAACCTCTGGAGTACATGAAACGAGGCGAAAACAAAACAAAGCTTCCATCAGCAGAGGTGGACAATTGTGCACACTCTCAGCCACTAGTTACACAAGTTACTAGATGGTTGAAAAGCAAATGATGAAAAGTTATCGAGGAATAAGAGGATCAGTGAGTAGAAAACATACATACAATACCTGCTTTGATTTACTTCAGAATACATACGTGTGCATATTACAAATAAGGTTCACACACACACACACACACACACACACACACACACACACACACACACACACAGCCTTTTTTTGGTCTGAAACAGAAATATACATTTCATGGTTGCGCAGAACCGTCAGTGCACAAGCACACAAGAAACAAATGGCACGTGCACAATATCATGAACGCTGTTCATCATGGCTGGCTGCTTGCGCAATTCTGTTTGTCCACTACCATCTCAACATTTGTCCCTCCCTGGCAGAATCTATTGTGTAAAATAGAAAACACAAGAAAGGGGAAAAAAAAAAAAAAACATCTGTTTGACATCTCGTATAAGAATTTGTGTCACACATACAACAATAATCACGAAAGCAAAAATGGACAAATCAACAGAATTATGTAAAGCGAGTAGTAAACATTAGGAGATCTAAGTAATAATTGTATTAGGTTTACCGTTTCAGCACATTCCATACAAACATACTACTACTAAAAGGACAGTTTACCCACTTTTCACAATAGAAATCAAAATCAAAGAGGACAAGCCAAATAAAAAATAACAAGAATACAGACCCCCCCCCCCCCCCCTCCCGCCCTCCTCCCCTCCCTTCACACACACTTTCGCCCATGCCCATTCTGCCAACCCCCCCCCCTCCCCCCTCCACCCCCACACGCATACACTGACATACACACGAAGCGACACAGTAACAAATTCAGGAACTCCTTCATTTTATTACATGCACTGCATTTACAAGAGAGCGTGGCATAAAAGTGTGAAGAACAAACGAAGAACAGCGTAGGTCTCCTGCCCGGTCCCAATCCCGCCCTCTCCCAATACGCATGAGCAACCAATGTCTTAAGCTGTTCAACGTGGAGCCTACTTCACCCTAGTCTCCAGCGACAATGGGCTCGTACGGTTCTTTGTGTTTATTTGTGCCGGGAATCTATTCAGAGCTTGACAACGTATGCTGGCATCGTGAAAACAAATTTGCGCGCTGCTGTATGCTAAACACACACACACACACACACACACACACACACACACACATTATCTCTCTCTCTCTCTCTCTCTCTCTCTCTCTCTCTCGCACACACACACACACACACACACACACACACACACACACACACACACACACACACATTATTGTGTATGACACATTTACGCATTTGCATACATGTGTACGTGCATATTCCTGCACCTGCAAGCACAGACATATACCTTCCGCACAACACACACGCACGCACGTACGCGCGCGCGCGCGCACACACACACACACACACACACACACACACACACACGCTGTCAATTTCAGTTTCATGTCGTTTTTGTTGGCCCAGTGGACCGCGCGCGAGCACGGGCGCGCGTGTGTGTTTGAGTGCGTCTCAAAGTTGTGTCTGCATCATGCATGCATGCATGCCGGCGAACAACTGCATTGACTAAGAGGGTTTACAGAGGTGTAAACAGAGCATCACTTCTGTTGGCTGGAAACAATGGAACTCTTTGGAGCGTTTTTTTTTGTTCTACGATTGTGGATTATTAGTCTACAGTCGGTGCCCCGTCAACCCGCTTCTTCCTCACTGCCGTCTCTCTCTCTCTCTCTCTCTCTCTCTCTCTCTCTCTCACACACACACACACACACACACACACACACACACACACACACACACACACAGACGCGCGCGCGGACGCACACACATATAGCTTACACCACACACACACACACACACACACACACACACACACACATTCAACTGTTGTATTAAATGATACTTTTAAAGGACTGCAAAACGGCTGCGGAATGTACCTACCACCCACGACCTTTCACCCACACTTGACATGCCATTGACGTACCCACACGTGTCAACGCCATTGTCCTGTCTGCTGTGGCAGTGCGCATGCGTGATGTTGGCTCTCTTCTTCCTTTCTCTCTCACGCACGTAGAAACCCATGCCGGAACTACTAGGACAGGGCCTCACGATAAGCGAGTTGCTTATTTGCTTTTCCATCCCCCCCCCCCCCCCCCCCCCCAAACCTTTATAAACTCCCCCCCCCCCAACCTTTATAAAGAGACGAGGATGGCAACCTTTTTTTAAAACCTTTATTTGCATTCATATACATTTACAGGGGAAAAAAAAGGGGAGAAAAGTAATGAGGGAAGGCAAATATGTATATAAATAAATAAAAGAAAGAAAGAAATCATCCCAAACAATTCGAACTCACATATTCATGTAAACATTATCGAATCAAAACGAAACAAAAACAGACAGAGAGAGAGAGAGAGAGAGAGAGAGAGAGAGAGAGAGAGAGAGAGAGAGAGGTGGTGGTGTGGTGGTGGTGTGGTGGATGTATCAAGAAAAATCATGCTGACAGGTATGTTTTTTTTAACATCATTACATTTGGCAAAAAACATTATACTTAGGCCTCTAATAATGTACAAAAAAAAGTGTTCATTCACACACTTCATCTTACACTTCTGAATCTATTAGTGCAAGTTGTTTTTAAAAAGAAAAGAAATCAATAACAAAAGAGTATAACTGTTAAACAGTATCCATTAATGGTCTGTATACCCAGCCGTCTGGTCAAGAGGATGGCAACTTTTGTCTCTATTCTGCAAGACGTTAACTGCCCCTAACTAAAAACACAATCGTCTGGCATGGAGGGTCGGTGTAGGATGGGGAACAGCAAGTGATGAAACTTCCTGTTTTAAAACAAGTTCCAGTCTTTCCCATCCACCGAAATCCTACATGTGTCCACAGCGACAGCTGAAGAGGTGAACAAATCAACATTTATTCCAGACTTTGATGATGCCTCTTAATCTCCGATATTTGTCAAACAGAACACATAGTCGATTTATACAAATAAATGCAGGTAACCTCCGTGTGACCGATACGAAAGGAAATCTTAAGAGTGCAGGAAATGTAAACAGTGAAGAACAACTCATGAAACAATCAGATGCCCATAACCCGAAATTTTGTTAAGAATGTCCAGTCTCCACCAAGCCTACATGTCTGACCTCTTCAAGAGCAGACTGTCGAAATGCCGTGTGAAAACTCACAATGAGGAAGTCTGGAATAACACAAGCGGAGTCTATTGAAGAGGGAGATGTACCAATGTTGGGTCTTCCTAACTTCAACCATGCCATCTTTAGCGAAGCGAAAGGTTGAACTTGCTATGGTTTGTATCCCCAAACAAAGGAAGACAACTCTTCAAGTCTAAGCAGAAAGTGACGGGGCGCGCGCTGAAATATGTTCTCATTTATGTTTTCATACTTTCTTATATATTCTCCTTTGCGAAAGCCTTGGTCTCTACACGGACAGTCCGGCCTTTGAAATGAATAGCGCCGTTTTCTGCAGCCCATAGGGACTGCCGTAGAGCTTTGTCATTAGAGCTGTCTCTGTTGGCCACACTTCTCTCCTCGTCTGTTCATGCAAGGGGCATTTTTTGGAGCACATGCTCCGCTGACTATTCTTCCTGCCCACAAGGACAGACTGGAGAAGGCACCGCCTTTGAGCTTTCGGCACACAAGTGACAAGATCTGACCGACGATATAAGTCATCTGGGAAGACACCGATGGATTATATTGTTTTGATGTTTTCTCGAGTCAGGTATACAGCCATCTCCCTATGGCATTAAACGAGCTAAACGAACCCATGCGCATTTGTTTACTAATGATGCCTGTTTACTTCAGACACCAATTTTCGCTTACATTGAATCAGCTGAATTTTGCTATATTGCGTATAGCCGGCCCATGATTGGAACAGCAGTGGCCCAGCATAGGAAATCATTCAGATGTCGATTTTCACCGAATTGGGGAAAGGTCAATGCCTCACGAGGATCCTCCATATTTCCATTTCCTGCCACATTAGTAGCTGTGGGATGGTGGTGGGTGTTACACAGCGAGTCCGTCCGTCAGTACATGTCGGTCCGGCCGAATCTTTGAGGACATTTTTTTGCTGTTTTTGTTATGGAGGAAACAACAGAAAACAACAGCTCTGTTTGTTTGTTTGTTTAAAAAAACCAAACTATTTCATAGTAAATACGGATGAAAATGGGTTCAGGTATGTTACTAGCTCCTAAGTACCTTGATTGAGGTTGAAAACTGTTACCCGAAGATTTCGTTGTGGGAGAATTACGAACCCAGTGCATGTATGTCCTGTACTCAAAAAGAGAATTATGAACTGTCCAGAGAAGAGTGACCTGCTTTGTAGTACGAGGAGCCTCCAACATCATCGTCATGCTGACAGAGCTGAAATGAAAAAGCCCCCAACGTCATGGACACGTGTAGTACGAGGTCATGAAAGAGCCTCCAACGTCATGGACATGTGTAGTACGAGGTCATGAGGTCATGGAAGAGCCTCCAAAGAGTCACTCACTGACATGTGTACATGTGTAGTACGAGGTCATGGAAGAGCCTCCAACGTCACTGACATGTGTACGAGTACGAGGTCATGGAAGAGCCTCCAAGCGTCATGGACATGCTGACACATGAGAGCTGAGATGACCCACACACCGCAGGCTAAAAGACAGCTAGCCTGCCTGTCATGCTGCGCAGACCAAGACAGCATGTACAGGGCGGGAACTCTCCCGCATGAGGTAGTGCAGGCACTTTCACTGCCCTAAACTGCTTTTCTTCAACCCCCCCCCCCCCCCACCCCATATGTTCTTCACTCCCCACCCCCACAATGGTCAAGACTGTGATCACTACTGACGGAACAGAATCTGTGAACATTTTCTAGTGACGTGAAACGAAAATGTTTCAGTGTTCTGATCAAATGACTTTAAAGTATTTTCTCTCTGTCGAGTTTTAACTTTTACATTTTGTTTTAGTCTGATGGAGCCCATCAAAGTAGACATTACTGCAGCATGTTTTATCTTGTTTTAAGCACTGCAGACCTTCTTCTAAGTAGTTTCTTTCTTCCGTATGTCAGTACGAGTATATTTCTGTGAATCATGGCTTGGATGTTGGATTCTGTGTTTGTGTCTGTTGATACGGTTTTTAAATTGTTTTATGTTCTGAATTTATTCAGTGGGAAAACAAAAATCAAGCTAGCTGTTATAGGGAGTGTGCCCAGTGTTATCAGAGGTATGGCCTCAGTTTTGAAATGATTTTATGTTATTGGGCCAACTTCTGAAAATCAGTTTTATTCACAAAAAAGAGTAAGAGGAGTATTTGGTAACAACTGGTGTGTCCGAAAACGTTGGCACATCTCCCCTAAGACAAGGATAGTCTCTGATATAGCACAAGGATGGTCTCTAGTGCAAGAGATTCTCTACGATGGAGCAGCACAAGGACATTTCTAAAATAAGTTAAAAATGGAGAGTTTCTGGAATAGTGCAGGGAGATCCCCGCCCCATACCCTAAATGTTAAGCACATCTGTTCTCCAGCTACTCTAAGTTACTTCACCACTGCGGAGTCAGCAACTTTCCGTAATGGTTGAGTTTTACGTCCTCATAGCGAAAGCTTGTAGGGACATGTTTTTCTTTCACAGTAGTCTTTGGTTCCATTGGTTTTAAGAGATTCGTGGTGCGGTTGGTGATCCTTGCTATTCGACGGTGATAGTCGTTAAAGTTGCCTTCTTTCGTTGTAGTTGTTGGTGTTCATTTCGTGTTTTTCTGGGGTGGGTCAGAACCGATTGTCGAGTCCAGCGGACATCAGGGCGTTGGCGAGCATCCTCATGGGTTGTGTCCCGAGGGTTGGGTGCGGCAGTAAAAATTCATGCAGCTGTAGCTGTGTGTGTTCGTCTGTAGTCTCGGATGGCGGTCATGGCAACGGGGAGTGCAGTGCAGTCACTCAGGGCGTGCTGGAGAGGCCTCGTCCCGCATTGGCAGGTCAGGCCCAGGAGGACACATCTGTAATATCCTGTCCGGATAGCGACTTTCCGGCTGTCCAGCGACTAAAAAAGGCCACATGCGGACTCTCCCCGTCCGGTCATTCCGAAAGGCTATGGAGCGCTCAGGCTGGGTCAGTTCAGCTCAGCTCAGGTCAACCCACCCTTGAAGAATGTCCACCACAGCTAGCTGCACCTCCAGTTCCTCCAGGAGGGGTCAGTAGAAAGTCAGAATCAAGAGGAAGGTTGCTTACTCAGCAGGGAGAAAAAAAAGCCTGGGCGAAATACCCTTGATAAAGAGTGCTTTCAAACACTCAGATCGTTACGTATTCTGTCATGTTTGGTACGTAATTGTTTTCCAGTCATAATTGTCACATTTTTTTTTTTTTTATTTCTTTGTTTTTGTTTCATAACAAAATTGATTTACAAATTAGAGAACATTCTCTTGTATTTTTTCCCCAAATCATTTTTTGATACAAACGACGATTTTCATTTAAATTAAGAAAAAAAAGACAGTCTTTGTCCACATAGGGAAATGTATAGAGATTCACCTGAACTCTTGCGAAAACAGATTACTTCTCTTTGGGGAGGGGGGGAGGGGAAGAGGGCGTGAAGAGAAGCGGAGGGATGTGTGAAAGTGGGGGTGGGAGGACGGTGGGGTTTATTTCAAATAAAATCAACACCTCTGGATAATCTGAAGACACTGCGCACAGAGAATGGTGATGCTCAACAGTTCGTTCTCGAGACTTTAAGCCTGCCGAAGCTTGTCCATACAAAGTGCTTTGTCAGACTGGCGTGAACGTTGTGCACGTGTAGAAGACAATCTTTCTCATAGCGTAAGCGAGGTAACTCACCTGCATATGGATCGTTCTTTTCCCTACTGAACAACCCAAGGGTGTAACATAATCGGAACAGATCTTAGAACGGATCTTAGATTGTGTTGGTGTTGAAGCTGAACAGATACCACAAATGAGTTCACACACACACACACACACACACACACACACACACACACACACACACACACACATGTACATCTATTTTCCATTGCTCCCAACGTCGGAGGCTGTTCTCTTAAAAAAAAAAGATGCGCAGAATCCGGAAGCAGCAGCGTGGACGAGAAAAAAAAAAGTATCGCTGGTCGTATAAACCGGGGACGAAAAATGTAACAATTGTCAGAAATGTAACAATTTGTCAGAACTTCGTGCGTCATGAACGAAAAATGTAACTGTTGATACACTTTTCGTCCAGACAGCTGCAATGTTACATTTTCTCCCCGTGGATACTGCTGCATTGTTACATTTCAAGCTGTTTCCAAGGAAGCTCGCTTTTATGTAGCTGTGTCTCTTCAGTCTGTTTCCAAGGCAGCTCACTTTTATGTAGCTGTGCCTCTTCAAGCTGTTTCCGAGAGACATCGCTTTTATGTAGCTGTGTCTCTTCAAGCTGTTTCCAAGGCAGCTCGTTTTTATGTCGCTGTGTCTCTTCAAGCTGTTTCCAAGGCAGCTCGCTTTTATGTAGCTGTGTCTCGCGCTGTTTTTAACCGGCAACAACCTACGCTAGGGAAGCAAACCCTCGGTCCGGTAAACACTGGAGAACCGTCCCGTCCACACACCTCAACCTACAGGAGACACAGAGTCCAATGGACATCACAGCAAACAGCGCCGCCACAATGGACTGTCTGTTGTAAACACGTTTAAAGTGAACAGTCCGTGACAATGTGCTTATGATACCCCCTTTTTCACCCGTCGAATATCAAGCCGATAGATGAACACACAGAATTGGTAATTCAGACTTGGTGATATTTTGATAGAATCAATATCACAAGTGTTTACGCATAGACTTTAGCACTGCAGAAAGACGTCAGAATTATGGCTGAAATAGGTCACACAGGTTTAAAATCTGTACGTCACGTGACATGCACATGGTCCATCATAGTAGGGACATCAAAAATTGGGCAAGAGCAAACATGACTGAGTGGACTTGTGGCCACACGAAACACTTGAAAAGAAGTAGTTCGGCACAACACATAGCGATTTTTCTACGCCCGTCTTCCTCTTAGGCTTAACAGTATAGTATCTAAGAACTGTTATCTTGTTTCAGTCCAAAATCATCGTTTCGCACAGACATACACGCTGAGCCATCTTGCATCCGGTGTCAAGAAAGTTAGCCAGTGTTACTTACTTATTAAACTTCAGGCCTTGTCTTATTCCAGATCAGCGTCTCGCTGGAAAGTGCTCGTTCCTTCCTGCACTTTCTCTGTCGCTCGTCTCACACTTTGTGTCTGCCTACTGCCAAAGGAGTTCATGGGAAAGTAGCGTACAGATGGATTGGTCATGTGAGAGGGGGGGGGGGGGGGGGGGGGGGGGGGGGGGGGGGGGGGGGGGGTGGAGCTTTCTTTTCACTGTGGTGATTCATTCCATGATGTGTATTTATTCAATGCACGTTGCGGAGTTCTATAACCTCTTTTTTTTTTTTCATTCTAAAATATCGATATTTTTTTTCTTATAGAACAGGGAGTACTTTAGAATGGAAACGAAGAAATGCTCTCTCTCTCTCTCTCTCTCTCTCTCTCCTCTCCTCTCTCTCTCTCTCTGTGTGTGTGTGTGTGTGTGTGTGTCCGTCCGTCCGTCCGTCCGTCCGTGGTCAAAATGTGTTTCTACTCGCTCCAGACAAAACTACTAGGCCGATCTTTCTGAAAATTTGTAGATGTGTTCATTATGGTTCAAAGATGATGCTCGATCGTTTACTTTACCGTTATAGCCGTTACTAACGGCTGTGTCGGCCTGTAACGGTTTTTCTTCTGTATGGAATATCTGAAAAAGTACTTGGCCGATCTTTGTGAAAATTAGCAGGTGTGTTCATTATGGGTCATGGATGATGTCCGATGTTTTAGTTTACCCCGTTATAGCCGCTACTAACGGCTGTAACGGCCTGTAACGGTTTTTTTTCTTCTTTATAGAATATCTCAGAAAGTACTTAACCGATCTTTCTGAAAATTTGAAGGTATGTTCATTAAGGGTCAAGAATAATGCCTGATGTTTGAGTTTACCGTTATAACGGTTACTAACGGCTGTAACGGTCTGTTATGGTTTTTTTTCTTTTTCGTGGAATATCTCAGAAAGTACTCGGCCGATCTTTGTGAAAATTAGCAGGTATGTTCATTTATGGTCACGGATGATGCCCAATGTTTTAGCTTACCTCGTTATAGGCGTTACTAATGGCTGTAACGCGCTCTGTAACGGTTTTTCTTCTTTATGGAATCTCTCAGAAAGTACTTGACCGATCTGTCTGAAAATTTGTAGGTATGTTCAGGATGGGTCATGGATGAAACCAGATGTTTAAGTTTACCGTTATAGCAGTTACTAACGACCCATAATGGTTTTCTTCTTTATGGAAAATTTCAGAAAGTTCTTGGCCGATCTTTCTGATAATTTGTAAGTATGTTCATAATAGGCGACGGATGATGGCCGATGTTTACCAGAATAGCCATTACTAACGGTTACACCAGTCCAAGACGGTGTTTCCTCTTTATGGAATATCATGCGTATTCAGGATAAACTGGGAGTACGTTTATATGCTTAGCATCTTGTTTTTTGTTTCAGTGAAATGTACTGGTTACAAGTTGACTCCTGTGTATGTATCTGTCCCGGTAATCTTTGGATGAATATTCTATTGTGCTTGTCCTAATACAAATAAAGAAAAAAAAAAAATCGCGTAGTATGATATATAAAAAAAAAAAAAAAAACTTTCGTTCTCTAGCTCCATTTTTTTTTTTTTTAATTCTTTTTCGCTGTTCAACTGCGGAGCACACGACCTTTCACCTTGGCTCTGATTGGCTGATTACCTTCTGTGTGCGAGTTCCCCGCCTGAAGTGTTGAGCTTGTTCAGCTCGCCCAAAACAGACTGTACAAGCGGTCGCTCTTGTGCTCGCTTGAGTTGGTGGACAAAGCTGTCGAGGGTCAAAAAAAAAAGCGAGCCGTGACATGAGTGAGAAGTGAGGCAAGGGGCTGGCCGTGTCTCGCGTGTGAAGCAGGAAACAACTCCACCCTGTTTTAGTCATCAGCCAGCCTGGTGATCTTGCTCACTCGTCCACCCAGAGTCCACTGACTGTAGATCCTTCTTACTGCCTCTGTGTGTGTGTGTGTGCGTGTGTGTGTGTGTGTGTGTGTGTGTGTGTGTGTGTGTGTGTGTGTGTGCGTGACGGGGGAGGGGGGGGGGTGAGTGTGTGTGTGTGTGTTTGTGTTTGTGTGTGTGTGTGTGTGTGAGACCAGGCAGTAAGAAAGGATCTACAGTCAGTCAGTGTGTGTGTGTGTGTGCATGCGCGCGCGCGCGCGCGCGTGCAAGTGACCCGATCCGCAGAGTAATTTAAGCACAGGCACGATTGATCATTTCCTGACACACGTGTCTTGGTGCACACATTGAAAAAAAAAAAAAAAAAAAAGAAAAGATCAGAGAAGGGAGACAGAGGGGGAAGGGGATGAGGTAGACATGGTAGAAAGGAGCAGGATCTGACTTTTTGACACATGAAAAATCAGGAATACTACCCAAATAACTCGACAGCAGTGCACTGTCTTTCACAGGGAGTTGGCTCATGCTGACTTCATATTGGCCGTTCACTGTGGACTGCTACAGGGAATAATATGGCAGCGGCTATGTGTTTGGGAAAGGGTATGAGCGGCGTGGGTGTAATACAACTGAATGGGCATGAAA
>JADBJO010000676.1:303970-306470 GCA_016801955.1 Conus betulinus | reverse complement strand
CTTCCCCTACCCCTATCGTCCCGTTTCCATGATATACCCTCTATCTCTCCCCCCCCCCCCCCCCCCCCACCTCCTTCTCTCCTTTTCCTCACCTTCTTCCAGACCTCTCTCTCTCTCTCTCTCCCTCTCCTCTCTCTCTCTCTGTGAATGTGGTTTCAAGTTGGCTGTGTGTGTGTGTGTGTGCGCGCGCGTGTGTGTGTGTGTGTGTGTGTGTGTGTGTGTGTGTGTGCGCGCGTGTGTGCGTGCTTATGCGTGTGTGTGTGTATGTGTGTGTGTGTGTGTGTGTGTGTGTGTGCGTGCGCGCGCGCGTGTGCATATGCGTCTGTGTGTGTGTGTGTGTGCTTTCACGTTGGCCGCTTCTCTCTCAATTGTAATAGCGTACGGGCTGATTTAGTCTGGTCTGAATAGTAGTCTTCTGGATGAGGTCATAAACCAACGTCTTCTGTTACAGTAAGCACTTTCCACCCACGCCAAAGAAGCCGAGACGAGGAGAAAATGTACCTAAAAAAAAAAAAAAGAAAAAAAAAAAGAAGCAACGCTGGGAAGTAGACCAGAATGTTTATGAGAGTCATTAACAAGCAAACACAGTAAAACACACACACACACAGAGAGAGAGAGAGAGAGAGAGAGAGAGAGAGAGAGAGAGAGAGAGAGAGAGAGAGAGAGAGAGACAGACAGACAGACAGACAGACAGACAGACAAAAAACGAAAACTGGAAGAGCACTTGGAGAGCACAGGTCTATGCCAAAGTTGAACGTATCCTGGATCCGCTTTTTGATCCGCATCAAAACTGTAACGAGTTCCTCCTTGGTCTGTATAATTCTACCCTTCCATCAAGCTTCGTTAAAAATCTCTTCTGCAGTTTTTGCATCATCTTGCTGAGTGACAGGACAAACAAACCAAGACATGCAGATGAAAACATGACCTTCTGGTGGAGATAACGAGGAGAGATTGAAAATAGGTGGCGCCGTACTGAGACGACGAGAGTACACTCCCTTGAGGAAGGAATTGGTTTTTCCCAGTTACATCGGCACATCTTCATCTTCTCTCTCTCTCTCTCTCTCTCTCTCTCTCTCTCTCTCTCTCTCTCTCTCTCTCTCTCTCTCTCTCTCTCTCTCTCTCTCTCTTGTTGTGCTGCGTTTGTTGATTCTTGTTCTTTCTTCCCTTTCTTTTGTACTCCCAGTTCTTACAGAACAGCGAGTACTTTACAATGGGAACGAAGAAATGCTCTGTGTGTGTGTGAGTGTGTGTGTGTGTGTCTGTGTGTGTGTGTGTGTGTGTGTGTGCGTGCGTGCGTACGTGCGTGCGTGCGTGCGTGCGTGCGTGCGTGCGTGCGTGCGTGTGTGTGTGTGTGCGTGCTGTGTGTGTGTGTGTGTGTGTGTGTGTGTGTGTGTGTGTGTGTGTGTGTGTGTGTGTGTGTGTGTGTCCATGGTCAAAATGTGTTCCTCGCTCCAGACAAAAACTGCTGGGCCGATCTTTCTGAAAATTTGTAGGTATTTTCATTATGGGTCACGGATGATGCCCGATGTGTTATTTTACCGTTATAGCCGTTACTAACGGCTATGGTGGCCCATTACGGGTTTTCTTCTTTATAGAATATCTCAGAATATATTTGGCCCATCTTTCTGAAAATTTGTAGGTATTTTCATTATGGGTCACGGATGATGCCCGATGTGTTATTTCAACCGCTATAGCCGTTACTAACGGTTTTTCTTTTCTATGGAATATCTCAGAAAGTATTTGGCCGATCTTTCTGAAAATTTGTAGGTATGTTCATCATGGTCACAGGTGATGGCCGATGTTTACCAGAACAGCCGTTACTAACGGCTATAACGGCCCAAAAACGGTTTTTTTTTCCTCTTTATGGAATATCACACGCGTATTTAAGATAAACTGGGAGTACGTTTATATGCTTTGCATCTTGTTTTTCTACTTTCAATTATCCATTCCTTCCTTTCTTCATTCTCTGTCTGCCTGTCTGTCTGTCAGTCAGTCTGTCTGTCTCTGTCTGTCTGTCTCTCCTCTCTCTCTCTCTCTCTCTCTCTCTCTCTCTCTCTCTCTCTCTCTCTCTCTCTCTCTCTCTCTCTCCTCTTTCTTTCTTTCTTAAGTTTGGTATTAAGGGCGTAATAGGGAGTGGAAGAGTTGGGAGAGAGACAGAACAAGACGAGACAAAATTCTTTATTTCGAAGATAATAGATAGGCACTTATGTGGGAATTTGTTTGTTTGTTTGTTTGTTTGTTTGTTTGTTTTTCATCCAGTCATCATTCCGACTTGGGGTTCACAGTATTAAAATGAGTACGTGAAGGATGCACAGAGAGAGAGAGAGAGAGAGAGAGAGAGAGAGAGAGAGAGAGAGAGAGAGAGAGAGAGAGAGAGAGAGAGAGAGAGAGAGAGAGAGAGCATGCTTTTGGAAAAAAAATGCTGGAGAATACGAAAGGAAACCCGATAATGTGAATACGTTCCCTGATACAAATACCGTCGTGAAAAATGGAAGAATAA
>JADBJO010000676.1:293970-298970 GCA_016801955.1 Conus betulinus | reverse complement strand
AGACACAAAAATACGGGGTAGTTATTTTTTATTTTTTTTTATTTTTTTTAAATGCAGATCCATTTTGCGAGTATGGATCAAAGGAGGATCCAGGATGCGTTGAACAAGAGTTATGCAAATGATTAGATAGATAGATAGATATATAAATAAATAACGAATGAACGACAGGAGAATAAACGAGTAAATACAGAAATAAAGAGGAATAAATGAATGACACGAATGAATGAATTAATAACATAGATAAATGAATAGATAAATGAAAACAGTGACAACAAACAAAAAAAACTATAGAACCGATCTGAACGACATTCAGTAGAAAGATAGAGTGTGGCCCCAAGGACGAAGAGGTTTTTTGGTTGTTTTTTTTCAGATCCGTGGCGCGGATCTAGGATCCGTGCGATCTTGATCCTGGTTGCCCCTCCTCTTATCATTGTCCGTACAATAATAATAATAACAATGATAATGATAATAATCAGAATCAGAATCAGAATCATCATCATCATCATCATCATCATCATCATCATCATGATTATTTATGGCGGTTTTAAATCTTACATAAGCCCTAAGCGCTTACAAATACAGAAAAAACATGAAAGTAAACATACATACGTGAAACCAATAAGAAGACAAATGTTTCAATAAGTACCATGCACCTACCAACAAGAGTGCCTTTTGACATTATGAGCACCCCCCCCCTCCCCCCACCTTCTTCTCCTCCCCTCACTCCCCTCAGGTTCACCTTGGGTCTATTACCATTTGTATACTTCTCCCTTGTACTCTTCCCGCCCCCGCCCCCCCCCCTCTCTCTCTCTCTCTCTCTCTCTCTCTCTCTCTCTCTCTCTCTCTCTCATGTAGTTAACTTGCAACCCCCTTCACGAGGGGCTATGGCCTAAAACGTAAATAAATTATCTTGAGTCTTGAGTCTTGAGTCTCTCTCTCTCTCTCTCTCTCTCTCTCTCTCTCTCTCTCTCTCTCTCTCTCTCTCTCAGTCTTTTTTTTCTCGCGCCTTTTCCCCTCCTCCCCCCCCTCCCCCTTTCGTTCTCTTAATTCTTCATCTCTCCGTTCTCAGCTGCTACACGTGTTCCTTCTCTAAGCCCTGTAAAAGACATCACGCCTGATGGGTCAGCGTAAGTGGCCACAGTCTCACAGCTGTTGAAGCGGGAAAAGGGGGGTGGGGGTGGGAAGGTGGGGGGGTGGGGGTGGGGGGGGGGGGGGGGGGGGTGGCAGGATATGACGGCTTTTTTTGGTCTCCTCTTTCTGGTCTACCTTTCTGCTTGTCTGCCTGTCTGGCGTCGTGTGGTCGGTGGCCTTGTGACATCACTTCCTTCCGGTGCTCTGGTGAGCGTTATCTAGTCAGTCACGTGAACAGCGAACATCCGGTGACGTCATGGGGTGGGGTGGGGGTGGTGGTGGTTTCAGTGGATATTGGAACTTGGGAGATGGGTTGGGTCTCCTCGTCACTGGTGTCCACCCCCCCCCCCCCCCCCCCCCCCTCCACCTTCCACCCACCCTCCTCCCTCCATGTATGTGTGTCTGTGTCTGTCCGTGTCTGCCTCTGTCTGTCTGTCTGTCTGTCTCTCTCAATCTTTGATTCATTCAACGTCCTTTTTTTTTTCCACCCAATTTGAGAAGATACATGAATGCTCGTTCTTCGGTTTCATTGTCCTGAATGTTGTTTACCTTGCCTGAAGAAGACCTAAAAGATGGAAACGCGTCGCGTTTTGTCTTGTAATTTGTCCCTTTCGAACAGCGGAATAATAGCAGTTTTTCTTTCCACTTTGATTACAAAACACAAGCTTGCTGTACACAATCTGGCTCTGAACTGTGGGGATGAAGCATGATAATTGATTATTGTGAATATGTAGGCTACATCTGTTTGCTTTAGAGTTTTTGAATGTAGAAATTCGAACAACTAGTGATTAAGTCAATGGGGAAAAAGACAAACATCCAATACATGTTTATTTTGCACAGTGCATAGGACACTGGTTTAAATTGTACGTCATGAAGCTTATGAAAAACACTGTGTGAAGCAAGTACATACGAACAGAAAGAAGGATCGAGTATCAGATGTACGCATTTGTCTATTTCAACATGGTTTTGGTGATGTGTGAACAAGCAAAACGTATTTGCAATGTAAACCAGTTCGTAAAAGTTACTTTTGAACAACTTTAGATTAACTGAAGATGTCAAAAATGGCACGATCACATTCAACATACTGACAGTATTGCTATGTATAGAAATTTTGGTCGTGCGTAAGAATTAAAATCTTACTTAGTTTGAAGGTCAATATTTTACTGTACAATGACTAGATTTAGGTTAGGGATATTAACTTTTAAAAGTACATTAACATAAGTAGGGAGAAAGAGGTTGTATAGATTTAGCTTGTCCGTTGTGCCAAAAAAAAAAAAAAAAAAAAAAAAAAAAATATATATATATATATCCTTTTTTGCATAAAACATTGAGGATAAATAATCTATAAGATATATATACTGAAAATAATTTGCATTTCGTTTTGTGCTGTTCAGTTGTGAATGAACGTACAGGGGAAATAATTCCAGCCAAATATTGACAGAAGCAGGCCTGCTTAGTTTTAGTTTATCGATGTCATCTACAAGACGTAACGACGCATGTAATTTGTCTCTTTTTGTATAAACATAGAGATTACGTAATCTACAAGGCATAATGATGTATGGAATTCGTCTGTTTTTGCGTAAAACACTGAGATTAAGTCATCTACAAGGCATAACAATGCATGAAATTTGCCTCTCTTTTTTTTTTTTTTTGCATAAAACATTAAGATTAAATAATCTGTAAGACATGATGATGTACGGAATTTGTCTCTTTTTGTATAAAACACTAAAATTAAGTCATCTACAGGATATAATGATGCATGAAATTTGTATCTGTTGCATACAACACTAAGGTTAAGTGATCTATAAGACATAACGATGTATAGATTTTTTTTTTTTTTTTTTTTTTAAAAACACCAAGGTTAAGAGAAATTGCAACGTCACAACACTATGCATTTATTCTTTTATGTTATTTTTTTCTTATACTCAGATAGTGTCTGGGTTTCTCATCACTTTTGTTCATTTTAGATAATAGTGTTGATCATACCTCCTTTATGGGGCGGGGGATGGTGTGGAAGTGGGGCGGGGGGGGGGGGGGGGGGGGGGGGGATGAAGATGATGGGGGAGGTGGAGTGAATAAAAAACATTGCCACTGTCATTGCCTCTTTCAACCACCTCCACATCTCTCTCTCTCTCTCTCTCTCTCTCTCTCTCTCTCTCTCTCTCTCTCTCTCTCTCCCCCGAATTTTTCGCCAAAATATTCATGCGCTAAACTGGCAGCACCACCTGTTCAGACCAAGTTAAGTTGCCAGTCTGCTAGGTTTTGGGCCGAATGTCTACCATTCAGGATATTATCAGTCTCACTGAAAATAATGGCCTCCTGTTAGGAGCAGGGCCAGCCTTTTTTATTTTACGTGGCTGCTTCTCTGTCGTGTCTGCCTGTCTGGTCTGTCTGTCTGACTGGCTGGCTGGTTGGCTGACTGGTCAGCTGGCTGGCATTATGATCTGATAGACTGGCTGGCAGCAGATTTGCTTTGCGTCAGAAATAAAAGGTCCCTTAAATTCACGCCCTAAACGAAAGGTTGTTAAATTCACGCCCTAAACGAAAGGTCGTTAAATTCATGCCAGAAAAATTCACGCAGAAAAAAGGTCGTTAAATTTCACGCCAGAAACGAAAGGTTGTTAAATTCACGCCAGAAACGAAAGGTTGTTAAATTCACGCCAGAAAACGAAAAGGTCGTTAAATTCACACCAGAAACGAAAGGTTGTTAAATTCACGCCCAGAAACGAAAGGTTGTTAAATTCACGTCAGAAACGAAAGGTTGTTTAAATTCACGCCAGAAACGAAAGGTTGTTTAATTCATGTCAGAAACGAAAGGTTGTTAAATTCACGTCAGAAAAACGAAAGGTTGTTAAATGCACGCCAGAAACGAAAAGTTTGTTAAATTCACGTCAGAAACGAAAAGTTTGTTAAATTCACGCCAGAAATGAAAGGTCGTTGAATTCACGCCAGAAACGAAAGTTTGTTAAATTCACGCCAGAAACGAAAGGTTGTTAAATTCACGTCAGAAACGAAAGTTATTTAATTCACGCCAGAAACGAAAGGTTGTTTAATTCACGCCAGAAACGAAAGGTTGTTTAATTCACGCCAGAAACGAAAGGTTGTTTAATTCACGCCAAAAAACGAAAAGGTGTTTAATTTCACGCCAAAAACAAAAGGTTGTTTAATTTACGTCAGAAACGAAAGGTTGTTTATTTCACGTCAGAAACGAAAGGTTGTTTAATTCACGTCAGAAACGAAAGTTATGTAATTCACGCCAGAAACGAAAGGCTTGTTAAATGCACGCCAGAAACGAAAGGTTGTTTAATTCACGCCAGAAACAAAGGTTGTTAAATCCTCGCCAGAAATGAAAGGTTGTTTAATTCATGTCAGAAATGAAATGTTGTTTAATTCAAGGCAGAAGTTAGAGATGGTTAAAGTCACGCCAAAGATGAGATTCTTTTAATTCAAACCGTAAAAGGTTGTCAAATTCAGGCCAGAAATGAAAGGTTGTTTAATTCTACAGCCTTTTCAGGCCAGAGCAGCTTCTGTGCTGGGCCATTTTCTGTTCTTCTCTGTCTCTATCGCTGTCTGTCTGCCTGTCTGTCTGCCTGTCTGTCTGTCTGTCTGTCTGTCTGTCTGTCTGTCTGTCAACTCTTCTTCTCCTGCTCCATTACCCTCTCCTCAGTGTTTTGTTGTTCTCCTTGTTCTTCTACTTCTTGTGCTACTTCTTCTCGTGTGTTTCTCTTCCATTTTATCTTCCTTTCTTCCTCATCCTCCTGATATTTCTTTTTCTCTTCCTCCTTTTCTTTTTTCATTTTTTTTTCTTTGGTCGTCCTCCCTTTCCTTTCTCGCCTACTCCTCCATTTGCTTCTTCTCCGTCCCTCCTT
>JADBJO010000676.1:278970-283970 GCA_016801955.1 Conus betulinus | reverse complement strand
AAGGTGTATCACACTAAGTCAGCGCTGCCAGCGCTACCCATTAGCTCACGTGACTCACACAGATAAGGCACACAGAACAAACAAGAGACCCCCCCCCCCCACCCACACACACACACACACATCCCCTTTTTCCTCCCCCTTCCACCCACCCCTTCGAAGAGAAAGGTTTCCAAATTGACTGCATAGCCTTCTTTCACTTAGCATGCGGGAACGCAGCAACTGCAGTGGAAAAGTTGTACGAAGAGAAATGGACATTTCATTCCAAACGGATATGGCTTTTGTTTTGTCTTTATCTTGTATCTCACAAAACACTCAGACGATGTGAAAATGACTAATAATGATTGCAGAGATACCAAAAGCAAGCGAAGGTACGAATGAACATACCTGACAGAGCGTTTTAAAGTAACTCGTTTAATACGCGATTCAAATCAGATGCGTGTACTTTTGACAACTGTGTCTTCTTCAAACGTTGCAAAGAATAGGATTAAAGCAGGCTCATAATATACTCCCTGGGTAGCTTGTGAGGAGTATTAGTTGACCATGTTTGCGTCTGCTATCTACAACCCACTGAAAAAGACACTCTTGTTGAAATTCACTTTGTCTGTTTTCTACTGTGTATCAAGTAATCGTTGATATGAATTCTGTTCTGTGTGGTTAGATGTATAATGTGAAGAGTTAACAGTTTCTGACTCTTCTTGCTCTGAATTTGAGAGAAGATAAGTGATTGCTCGTTCTTCGTTTTCATTGTTCTGAATGTTGTTTATCTTGCTTGAAGAAGAAGACCTAAGAGGTCGAAAACGCGCGTCGTGTTTTGTCTTGCTTTTTGTTGGTCCATGTACTGTAACGTGCGTCATGTTTGAGACTGTCCTATTTTGACTGGTCCGCTAAAGTGGTTGTGGAAATCGGGTAAAAAAAGTGGGTACTTTTCCTGCATTTTGTCCTCAGGTCGAAAGATGTCGGTGGAGGAAGGTTCGGTTAAGTCGTTTCACTCTCCCGCTGCTCGTCTTTGTCCGAGTTTCGTTCTCTTGTGCAGGTAAGTAATGAACGACTTGCGTGCGAGAGGACTGTTCAGTGGGCGGCGCTGCCTTCCGAGGTCAGCATACAGGCCTGTTTCTGCTCGTGCGCTGTGTTTTAGCGCGGTCGTTCTAATGCCTGCGCGAGGGCTTTGCCCCCCCCCCCCCCCCTCCCACACACACACACACACACACCTCCCCTCCTCGCAAGCCAACCACCGCGTGTTTGTGTGCTTCCGGCGTGACATTTTGACACTGTCACCTGTAAGGTGTAGTGAACTGCCAGCCAACCCGTGACCAGAGGCAGGGGTGAATGCGTTCAATAGTGGCAATGGAACTGCATACAACTTGCGAAAGGAGATACTATCGGCGCTACTTCTGTGTTATATCTGAACAGCGATCTGACAAGCGGACAGGAGAAGGATGTTTCACGTGCACACGTAGTCTCAAATGTCATCGTAGTGTTGTGGTGCCCACTCTATCATTTTTTTTTTTGTTTTGTTGTTTGTTTTGTTGTTTTTTCGAATTTTAATATGAAATCGCAGAAATTTTAAGTCTGTCCTTGACTTTTTACTGACTGCATAGCAAATTACCTATACAGAAGGAAACATTTGCTCGCATTGTGAAACAAGTTTGTACCCATGACTCCAAAGTGACGCTCCTTTCGGTACCACCAATTTTTTATTCACCTGGTACTAATGCAGATGGGAGACCCACAGAACAGAGAACAAGATGCAAGTGAAACGCTTGCCTAAATACTCAGAGATAACACATGGAAGTCAAAGTGACATTACGTATTGTTTATCGATCGGAATGATATTGATTGAAATTAAACAGGAGTTTGGCTCTGGCTATCTGGAACTTTAGTCCATTTCTTAACTCATAGGCAGACAAATGCTCTAAATTCGAGCTGTCGAATATGCTAAGGTTCATAAAAAGACCGAGCGCGAATCCCACTTTTTGTACTTCCAGTTCTTATAGAACAGGGAGTACTTTACAATGGGAACGAAGAAATGCTGTCTGTGTGTGTGTCTGTCTGTCTGTCTGTCCGTCCGTGGTCAAAGTGTGTTCCACTCGCTTCAGACAAAACGTCTGGACCAATCTTTCTGAAAATTTGTATGTATGTTCATCATAGGTCACGGATGATGCCCGATGTTTTATTTTACCACAGTAGCCGTTACTAATGGATATAAATGATAATTAAAGAAAAATGAAGTCTGATAAGGGAAATAACCACGGCACTGTCGAGTTTTTTTTTTCCTTCAAAACTTGAAATTGTCTCCCCTGTTAGCACTATGCTGGGAGTACGTTTATATGCTTCGCATCGTGTTTTTCTTGTCGTGGATCACGGGATATTATGGAAATAGTTTATGTATCATTCTGGTAGTTGAAAGAGCCAAAGGTGTTAACATTTACCACAGTATTGGTATTGACAAATGAAGTCATCGTCAATGAAGTTGTTGTTGTTGTTTTCTATGCAAATGCGTTAAAACATAAAGAGATTATGTGACATGATCTGTATGTATACTTGTTGTTTAGAGCACTCTTAACAAAATTTCTAGTATGATTTTAGGTGTATTTTAAAGAGTTGTGTGAATGAGGTTTTTTTGTTTTTTATTTTTATTGTTTTTTTTGGATGACTTGTGGGTTCACTTCAACGCAGTGATAGCCCTGATGTGGTCCTTTGCAGTCGGCTGGGCTACAAGCAACATTACCACACCTTACCGTATGCTCATGTACATCTCCATTCAACAAAGTTATTTTTTTTTAACTCCCTTCAGTTCTTGGAAAATGTTTGGGTAACTGAAGCTTATAAAATAGTTGGATGATGATCATGGCGACATGAATGGGTATCAGCTTGGGATTTCTCTTACTCCAGTAAACATTCCTCTCAGTTCAAAAGTATCTGCGTGTACTGAAACTGATAAATGCTTGAATCTGAGTGTGAACCGTTTCCTACCTCTATTTTCCCCCCCCCCCCCCCCCCCCCCCCCCCCCCCCCGCCCTCTCCACACATACACATTCCCACAAGGTATTTTCGTTCTATTCCGCACCTCCCATTCACTACTGCCCACTCCCCATCCCGAACACACACACACACACACACACACACACACACACACACACACATACACACACACACACACACACACACACACACACACACACACACACACACACACACACACACACACACACACACACACACAGCCTTTTCCCCTCCCTGGCATCCCACTCCATCACAGTTCATGTTTGTTTCTTCAAAGGGACAGGGACAGGGGGCATTGCCCCGACATTAACCCCTCCCCCCCCCCCCCCCCCCCCTTCTGTCTTCCCCTGACCCCTACACCCCCCTTCCTTCATCACACACACACACACACACACACACACACACACACACACACACACACACACACAACACACGCAAGCGCGCGCGCACACACACACATACACACGCACACACACACACACACACACATACACACGCACGAGCGCGCGCACACACACACACACACACGCGCGCGCGCGCGCGCGCGCACGCACGCACACGCACGCACCTACGCACGCACATACACATATGTATAACGTGTGCGGATTTTCCGTACACACACACACACACACACACACACACACACACACACACACACACACACACACACACACACACATTACGCACACACACACACACACACACACACACACACACGCACCCCCTCCCCCCCCCCCCCCCCCGCCACACACACACACACACACACATTACGCACACACACACACACACACACACACACACACACACACACACACACACACACGCACGCACGCACCTCCCCCCCCCCCCCCCGCCACACACACACACACACACACACACACACACACACACACACACACACACACACACACACACACACACACACACACACACCCCTCTCTCAAGACACACGTCCAAAGAATGTCGCTTTGCAAGCCATACTCGGCAAAACAGGGAGTCAGTGAAGAAGGCGACACGAACTTTCCCTCCTGCCAGCCTGAGACCGTCTGGACGCCACCACCGCTGTACTGAGGCCTGTCTCCCTGGTCAGACGGAGCCGAACAGACGACCAGACTGTTTGACATCCAGATATGAAGGAGAAACAAGTGGAGGGAGAGAGGGCACTGTACGGTGGAGGAAAGAAGGGTAAGGTGGAGTAGAGGTGTGGGGGGTTGGGGGTGGAACGGATGAAAGGATGGAAGGGGAGAAGGGGGGGGGGGGAGGGGGGAGGGTAAGAAGTAGAGGAGGGGTGAGAGGGTAAGGTGGGAAGGAGGAGGAAAAGGGGAGAAAGAGACTGACAAGAGGGAAAAGTAAAAACATAGAGAGACAGACAGACAGACAGACAGACAGACAGGCAGACTGAGACAGACAGAGAGAGACAGAGAGAGACGGACGGACAGACAGACAGACAGAGACAGAGGCAGAGACAGAGACAGAGAGACAGACAGACATACAGACAGACAGACAGAGACAGACAGAGACAGACAAACAGACAGAGGCGGACAAACAGACAGAGACAGAGATAAAAGAGAGGAAGCGAGGGAGGGAGAGATAAGGAGTAAGGTGAGAAGGAGGAGAAAGAGTCTGAGAGGTAGAAGAAAGTAAAAAGTATAAGAGAGAGAGAGAGAGAGAGAGAGAGAGAGAGAGAGAGAGAGAGAGAGAGAGAGAGAGAGAGAGAGAGAGAGAGAGAGAGAGAGAGAGAGAGAGAGAGAGAGAGAACAGATCTGTTTTAAAACTGGATTTGGTCTGTACATTCTTCAAGTCGTGGTAGAACTAGATGGTATTTGTGGCGCCAGGAGAAATATGATTATGTTAGCATGAATGAGACAAGCAAACTAGGAAGCTAAAGAAGTAAATGTTCTCAGCAGTCACGACATTGAAAGCAAAAGAAGAGAACAAATAGATTCTTTCTGACAACCAACCCCAAGTCAGGATGGACGGGAGAAGAGAAAAGACAA
>JADBJO010000676.1:271470-273970 GCA_016801955.1 Conus betulinus | reverse complement strand
CAGGTGAGGGTATACGGGTAAGTTTGGAACTTCCTTTGTGGAGAATAGGTAGCGGGGGGAGGGAGAGGGGGAAGGGGAAGGGAAGGGGGGGGGAGGAGATTCTTTCTTTTGTTCTGTTTGCCTCTTAGTTGCATCTGTGCTAGATGATGACTACCGCTTAGTTTAGAGTCACGTGTTCTTGTGGGTGTTTCACTACGTGAGCAAGGTGACTGTCTTGTTTATTCTGTCTTATTTAGTTTTTCATATGTTCATTTTGTTTGCTTAACAAACTTACTTACTTGTTTATTTATTCATATATTTACTTATCTATTTCTTTCTTAACTTTTAAAGTTTATTCAGCTATCCATTTACTATTACGTCTCCCTGTCTCACGATTTCAGCCAACAAGTAAACCTTAACGGACTTAATCTGGTGTAACAATGGTCCTTTCTTCCATGCGTTCCGTAATGATCTCATGGATTCCGAGTCTTCGACCTTCCCCCACCTTCATTCCTCCTCCCCCGTTCCCTATCTTCTCTTGATGGACATACACGTCTCTCATTAATCACACCCATTACCCTTCCCCCCTACTTCCAGAGATGTCTGTGCCCTCTACGTCTTCCGATGGGGCTGCACACCCTCTCACTAATCAGCATTTGTTTGGAGGTTTTACGGGCTTTGGCACAAGGCTGTTTTAGTATTCTCAGCAGGTGCAGATCAGAGAGAGAGAGAGAGAGAGAGAGAGAGAGAGAGGGAGGGAGAGAGAGAGAGAGAGGGAGAGAGAGAGAGAAAGAGAGAGCGAGAGACAGACAGACAGAAGACACAGACACAGACAGAGAACGAACGAACGAAATTTTATTTTACCAGGGTAATGAGACAAGCAAAGTGTGGACATGCTTTTTTTTCCACCCAGCCCCTGGGAGAGACAGAGAGACAGAGCGAGAGAGACAGAGAGAGACAGAGGGAGACAGGCAGAGAGAGACAGAGACAGAGAGACAGAGATTCAGACGGAGACACAGTGAGTTCCGGAGGTTACAGCATAGCCTTTGTCACTTTCTCTTGACTGCATTGTGGATTAATAACGAAAGTGCTCTCAAATGCCTTCTGAAAAAATAAAGAAGATGTCTTACAACACGTCAACGTAAACATCGCAGACAACATACGGATTGTGCGCTTCCACCCCTCCCTTACCCCCCCCCCCCCCCCCCCCCACACACACACACCACCCTCAACCTTCCCCTCCTCATCCTACACCCCTACCCCCTTCAACACCCAGACCCAATCCTTTTCCCGTCCCGTCTCCCAACCGCATTACCCTTGTCACGCTATCTCTCCCTCTTTCCTCTCCCCCCCCTCCCCCCCCCCCCCCCCCCCCCCCCCCCCTCCCAACTTCACTCAATAACTTTGGTGGCACTTACGAAAGCAATAGACGACGACCAGAGGGAAGACAGAAGGTGGATTGTTACAGATCGCCAGCAGACTGTTTGTTGAGGTGTGTGACCTCGTCCTTGAGCCAACATCAAAAAACGGCTTGACTGATCTGACGACATTGCCCCTCTCCCCCCTCCCCACCCCCTCCCCCCCACCACACATGCCCCTTGCCTCCCTTATTCCACCCCCCCCCTCCTCCCCCCGCCCCCTCCCTCCCCCCTTCTCGTTCTCCCTCCCCCACCTCCATCCATCCCCTCTCTGTGGCAGCTGTAAAACTGACGGCCAGTGTTTCTGAAGGCTGGAAAGGCTGGATTCGCATCTCCTCCCCCCCCCCCCCCCCCCCCTTCCCCATTCCCTCATCTTCCCCCCCTCCTTAAAAAATGTGTTTTTTTTTGACGTGAACTGTCCTCCATATCTTGTCACCACAGTCTCCATTTATTGGAGTCTGGCCAGAGAAACTGTTTGCCTGTCTATTGCCTTGCACGAGGGCGCTCATCTCTCGCCCCCTCCCCCCTCCTCTACCCCTCCCCTCTGTCTGGATTTCAAAGGTAAGTGTTAAGGGTGCTATAGCTAGAGGGTATGAATACACATAAATCAGAGAAGAAGGTCTTTTTTTTACGCATGGTGCCTGGGCAAAAAGACCGCCCCCAAAAGGCACACACACACACACACACACACGCACGCACGCACGCACGCACGGACCCGCGTCTCTCTCTCTCTCTCTCTCTCTCTCTCTCTCTCTCTCTCTCTCTCTCTCTCTCTCTCTCTCTCTCCGTAGATGGGAAATTAACGTCCAATTAGCCGTGAACCCTTTATTAAAGATACATCTGCTGCAGGGCGATGGTGCACCTTTGTCTGCTGCAGTGAGACTGTAGCATCATGATAGTGTAGCATCGTGATAGTGTAGCATCGTGATAGTGTTCCTCACTGTAGCATCGTGATAGTGTAGCATCGTAATAGTGTAGCATCGTGATAGTGAAGCATCGTGATAGTGTTCCTCACTGTAGCATCGTGATAGTGTAGCATCGTGATAGTGTAGCATCGTGATAGTGTTCCTCACTGTAGCATCGTGATAGTGTAGCATCGTGAT
>JADBJO010000676.1:256470-263970 GCA_016801955.1 Conus betulinus | reverse complement strand
TCCTGCGGACTGTATAGACAGGCAGTGGAGTTTTGTGTGTATTACCGTTTTTTTTTTTTTTTATCCCGCCATTAAGGCAGTCATACTCCATCTTCGGGGAAGGTGCATGCTATGTGTAACGTGTCATCCCTACCAACGGCCAAACTGGTCTTCTCTTCCGAAAGTTGGTGATGGGATTGACGTGTGTGCAAGATGTTGTGCGTGCGTTCACACACGGAACCTCGGTTTACAGTCTCATTCGAAGGACTGTATGGGGAATGGAGTCAGAACCAATGTTAACTCCGAGGGAAAAATGCCCCTGTACCGAAAAATTCGAACCCGCAAGCCCAGGATCACGAGTCCGGCACTCTACCAGCTGAGCTATTCCGACCCCCGTCATCATAAATCAAACGATAGATTAACGGGAAGTATGCACGGACCTTCAGTAGTGATTGTGAATGGCGCTGAGGGACCGTGTGTCCAAGCAGTAAGTTATAAGGAAACCAGTGTCTCAGACTGGAAGCGGTGTGGCCTTCACATTTTCATTTGACTTCTCTCAACTAGAAATGTTGTGTTTGAAATCAAATACAGACGTTCTAGTTCAAGCCAAAGAGTGCTGAAACCGTGAGAAGTAAGCACGCCAGACGTGTTGTTCTTGTTGGTGCTGGAAGTGTCTTTTTGTCCTAGCTTGAGCTTTCCCATTCAGGGTCGCTTCTTTCTCTTCTGAAGACGGGCGTAGTACCTGTCCTTGTTGATGATGTTATTCTCTCTCTCTTTTTTTTTTTGTTGTTGGAAGAAGAATGACCGAGAGCTGGTTGAAGTGGTGTATGAGGGATGTTGTCTGAAGCGACGTGAGGGAAAATAGGTCTGGAATTGCGGATAGAGTTTTTGTTTTGTTTGTTTGGACAGTAATAGCAGATACTGCCGACAGTTGTCCAGACATTAAATGGCCTTCAACTGCTACATTCAAGACCTACAATCTTCATCGCTATAAGAAAGAAAAAGAAACACACGAAAAAAAAAAATGCCTTGTTACCGGGAATGTCATCGCCAGCCTTACCTAGGACATATACGAAAAGCTTGGGGGGGAAAAACCCCAAACAGTGAACTAACCCCTCTCCCTTCCACCGCCCAACCCCCCTGTTCCCCCTACCCTCCCTCCAAAAGAAGCCACAGAAGAATTACTTGCATCTTCATCATGATAACAATCATTGACACAGCCCAACATGTCAAACTGCTGCTGAAAAACCTGACCAACACTGTGTAACTTCTTCAAAATCTTTCGGTCTGTCTCTTCATTCCACTCCCAAAGAACGGCGGCACACCAGGGGAACCCACCCCCCACCCCCACCCCACCCCACTCCCGCCACCACCACCACATCATCACCTCCAAACCAAGCGTAGCCATGGGAGTCCCGACAGGCTGTGTGTCATGGAACCAGATTTTTTTTTTCTCTTTCCTGCTCACTAAGGTCAGTAGTTCACACAGATGACTCCACCATCACCGTCCACGCCGACGTCATCGGCCAATGGAGGAAAACAAACAAACAAACAAACAAACAAACAAACAGACCTAAAAGGCTGTCCAGACTCATGAAGCCAGAACGACGTCAGCTGCGTGGTCCACACCGTGTTAGGAAAAGGTTTCATACTATCTGAAAACAAATGAAACAAACGAAAAGGTCTTCATGCCAATGCACCCCACATGACCTCTCCTTGACCAAGACACGAGACATGGGCCAGAATGGATTCCATCGTTCTTCATTCTGGCCTCCCGATGTTCACACGCACGCACGCACGCACGCACGCACGCACGCACGCACATACACACCAATGGCCGATCATGGATATTGCAGCAGGACAATGATCCCATATACTGTGCATGCCTTAGGAAACTTGGTTTACCAGGCGAGTGTGTTTCAGTCTGGACTGACCCACCTAATTCGCCTGAATTCAACACTTTCACTGCCAGACTATATCAGAATCATGTCCTGACCTGTATCCGGTAGCTTCAGCATTCATAAAAGGACGTAACTGCAATTTATCAGCTATCGAGCTACTTAACTAAGAGTCGCTTCCCCCTTGTAGTCCTTCCTTTCAACTTCCTGTTTGTATTGTTCAATCTTGAGATGGAAAAAGTCTGCATGATATGACTCCATAGAACCTCAGTATACGTTCTGTAGGCACTGAGCAAGTTTGAGGCTGCTGAGAATGTGTGGGCTATTAGGAATGATCACTTTAACAAACTGGGTATTGCTGGCGTGAAAAGTCAACCGATATTGCGCCACTCTCAACCATGATTTCATTACCAGGAATGGCAAGCATCATGCCGAGTTATATGACAGCCTACCCGGCCAAGGGGCAGGGGGGGGGGGGGGGGGGGGGAGTATTTCAAAATACAGAAACGAGCATTAGTTTGAAGCTACAAAAAAGTCAGCTTTACAACATACACCATTTCGGTGGAAAACAATACATTTAATGTAGGATTACGCCAACACGGTCACTTTGCCAGTTTCAATAATACGGACTGGGTAAACCCTGCGAAAGAGAACCAAAGGAAATTCTATAGACACATTTAACAAAATTGTATAGACACACTCAACAAAATTATATAGACATACTTAACAAAATTTTGTGAACGCACAAAGAAAAGGAATCAGGGCTAGACCTGTCACACATGGCGAAAGCCTTCTACCAAACATCACAAAACAGGCACTCGAATGGAACCACTGGGGAAAATGAAGGTAGGGTGACCTCGACAGACATGGCATCAGTGCAAGGATTCCTCAGTGAAGACAGCTGGAATAACATGCGCCCAGCTGAAGAGATCAGCTCTGAAGCAGGCCAGCTGGAGGTGTGTTGTCACAGCACTAACTCAAGGGATTCACCAGGCCAGAGGAGTGTTGTCACAGCACTAACTCAAACGATTCACCAGGCCAGAGGAGTGTTGTCACAGCACTAACTCAAAGGATTCACCAGGCCAGAGGAGTGTTGTCACAGCACACTACTCAAAGGATTCACCAGGCCAGAGGAGTGTTGTCACAGCACTAACTCAAAGGATTCACCAGGCCAGAGGAGTGTTGTCACAGCACTAACTCAAACGATTCACCAGGCCGGAGGAGTGTTGCCACAGCACTAACTCAAAGGATTCACCAGGCCTGCTGGAGAGTGTTGCCACAGCACTAAGTCAAAGGATTCACCAGGCCAGAGGAGTGTTGTCACACAGCACTTACTCAAAGGATTCACCAGGCCAGAGGAGTGTTGTCACAGCACTAACTCAAACGATTCACCACGCCAGAGGAGGAGTGTGTGGCACAGCACTAACTCAAAGGATTCACAAGGCCAGAGGAGTGTTGGCACAGCACTAACTCGAAGGATTCACCAGGCCGGAGGAGTGTTGTCACAGCACTAACTCAGAGGATTCACCAGACCGGAGGAGTGTCGTCACAGCACTAACTCAAAGCATTCACCAGGCCAGAGGAGGAGTGTTGGCACAGCACTAACTCAAAGCATTCACCAGGCCAGAGGAGGAGTGTTGTCACAGCACTAACTCAAAGCATTCACCAGGCCAGAGGAGGAGTGTTGTCACAGCACTAACTCAGAGGATTCACCAGGCCGGAGGAGTGTTTGTCACAGCACTAACTCAAAGGATTCACCAGGCCAGAGGAGTGTTGTCACAGCACTAACTCAAAGGATTCACCAGGCCAGAGGAGGAGTGTTGTCACAGCACTAACTCAAAGGATTCACCAGGCCAGAGGAGTGTTGTCACAGCACTAACTCAAAGCATTCACCAGGCCAGAGGAGGAGTGTTGTCACAGCACTAACTCAAAGGATTCACCAGGCCAGAGGAGTGTTATCACAGCACTAACTCAAACGATTCACCAGGCCAGAGGAGTGTTGTCACAGCACTCACTCAAAGGATTCACCAGGCCGGAGGAGTGTTGTCACAGCACTAACTCAAAGGATTCACCAGGCCTGCTGGGGAGTGTTGTCACAGTACTAACTCAAAGGATTCAAGTGAAAGGAAATGGTGAGTGAGACAGGGAACAGTGAGCAGCAAATAACAAACACGTTGGGTAACTCTTGCTCCAACGATGAAATAATTACAGGCCCGTAACTCCAAACGAATGTGCTTACGACACCAATTCACCCAGCAGAAATGACAACACCGAGTACACAGAACAAACAAGGAGACATCCCCCCCCCCCCCCCCCCCCCAAAGGATGCTCCAAGCTTGTCCATATACCCTGTACCTGACACATCTACACAGCAACAACAATTGAAGAAATGAACAAATAGAAATAAACATTTGCTCAAGACTAGCACAGCGTTTTCGATCTTGAATATAGTCAACCACACGGACGAACAGTGACGAATACAGGTTACCTCAGTTTAACTGCTATGAAAGGAATTGTGTGGCAGAGAACAGCATACAATAAGTTAGAAATTAGGGTAACTCTTGCTCCAAAGATCAAAGAATTCAGTCAAGTAAGTCACTGGGTGAATATCAACAGACGTCAGTTAGTTATTCAAACATAGCATGAGATGCTAAGTAATGAATTAGGCTCAATGGGTTTCACTTCCCTTCTCACCTCCCCCCCCCCCCCCCCGCACCCCCATCCTTCCCCTCCCACTCCCACCCCCAACCTGCACCCCTGGTATTAGGTACAATATAAGAGTTTAGACTTCGGACTATGGGCTTCTACCGCAGAATGTCCCAATCACCCAGACAGTGTTGGACAGGCTCGCACAGAACCCCCCCCCCCCCCCCCCCCCCCCCTCCTTCATTCATGTTATACAATAACTGACTTTCAGTTTCGGTTTCATCAAGGAGGTGTCACTGCGTGCGGACTAGTCCATATACGCTACACACACCCGCTGAGTGTTGATGAGACCACACACACTCTCTCTCTCTCTCAGTCATGAATCCACTAACTGAAGGAGCATCAGCGGTCAATCCGTGGTAGTAGAAAAAAAAAGCTTTGTGAGAGTTCCAGGCAGTTCATAGACAGGTTCGCTGGAAATAGACGAAATCAGGATCCACGTCCCAGTCCATGGGGGCATCGAAGCGTGACCTGTCCGTGATGCCGCACAGCTGGTTGGACAACATGTACTTGGCCGAGCGGCAGGGGGTGGCGGAGGAGGTACAGTGCTGGGGACAGCTCTCCTTCGTGGCCAGCGTGATGGGGTACCCTGGCAGGTTAGAGCCGTAGAAGGCGTACCCCGGGTAGGAGATGTACTGGCTCTGAAGGTCGTCACTGGGACAGGCTGGAAAAAAAAAAACGCACCAGACGTTATACTAGAACTCCCAGTTGTTTCTCTCCTTTCTTCATTGCTCTTTTTCCTTGCGATTACGGTTTCTTTTTCACGGAACATCACCTAAAGTCACTCAGGGGATGGTTTTCTTTTCTAACAATGATGATCATTGGTAGGGGTTGAAACTGCATTCGATTTGGTAACATAGTTTTTAAACGTTTGCAACAACAACAACAACAACAACAACAACAAAGAAAAAAGAAAAAGAAAAGAAAGAAAAAAACATAATTAAACACAACCCATAACTATCAAACAACACAACACAACGCAACCAACATCCGTTGCCTTGTTTGAATGGCTCTGGGCGTACAGTCAGAGGTTCAAACGTTGCCTTGTTTGAATGGCTCTGGCGTACAGTCAGAGGTTCAAACGTTGCCTTGTTTGAATGGCTCTGGGCGTACAGTCAGAGGTTCAAACGTTGCCTTGTTTGAATGGCTCTGGGCGTGCAGTCAGAGGTTCAAACGTTGGGTTGTATGAATGGCTCTGGACGTACAGTCAGAGGTTCAAACGTTGGGTTGTTTGAATGGCTCTGGACGTACAGTCAGAGGTTCAAACGTTGGGTTGTTTGAATGGCTCTGGGCGTACAGTCAGAGGTTCAAACGTTGGGTTGTATGTCCCGTTCTGAATTGGAAAGCAGGAAACTGAGGAAGGGGATGGAAATTGGGAAGAGAGAGAGAGAGAGAGAGAGAGAGAGAGAGAGAGAGAGAGAGAGAGAGAGTGTGTGTGTGTGTGTGTGTGTGTGTGTGTGTGTGTGTGTGTGTACGTGTGTGTGTGTGTGTATGTGTGTGTGTGTGTGTGTGTGTGTGTGTGTGTGTGTGTGTGTGTGTGTGTGTGTGTGTGTGTGTGTGTGTGTGTGTGTGTGTGTGTGTGTGTGTGTGTGTGTGTGTGTGTGTGTGTGTGTGTCTGTATGTCTGTCTGTCTGTCTGTGTACGCGCACGCGCACTATATTTTGTTTGCGAACATTGCAACGTTCGAAGGTTTTGAAATGGACCTTTTCCTTCTTCTGTATGTCTCTTTGTCAGTGCCTACGTACATATGTGTGCGTCTACGTGTGACAGGCGACGTATTTGCTTACTTTTGAACACAGCATCTTTAGCTTTTTTTCAAATTTAAGATTATGAGAAATAGCGTCCAGAATTTTTGTGCTCGATCGATGCTCATTGTTTTTGAGCTGTGGAGGTTTGGGTTAAAAATCAGTCGTTCAGCAGTTTCGCCCCTACCTTTTTTTTTTTTTTTTTTACTTTGTTTTACTCGTCATAGCTGGATAGCAATCCTCAAGGAGCTAGTACCATTTTAATTTAAAAAGATATATTTTCCCCTACTCACAAATCAGAATAAGAAAATAAAGCCGTGCATATTTCTTTTGGCTTAACTTGAACCCAAGCTCTTGATTATCATCAGTCATTAAATGCTTGTGTATTCATTATCGATCCGCAGTGCGGCATAGCTACCAGAACATTTCTCCAAACACTGCCAGGCACCACCACACCCACGATAGCGGGGAAACACGAGCGGATTTCTCTCGTTTAGAGCGATGACAACACCGCTGCACCGCGCTCGGCGAAGCTGCTAATGCCATGTACTTTGTCACTGACTAACTATTAACATCTCTTTGTCACTGATTATTAACATCTCTTTGTCACTGACTAACTATTAGCATCTCTTTGCCACTGACTAACTATTAATATCTCTTTACCACTGACTATCAACATTTTGTCACTGACTAACTATTAGCATCTCTTTGCCACTGACTAACTATTAACATCTCTTTTTCACTGACTATTAACATCTCTTTGTCACTGACTAACTATTAACATCTCTTTGTCCCCGACTAACTGTGAACATCTCTGACACTGATTAGCCACCAAACATCAAAAGACTTTGACACAGGGTAGACGTGGACACCAACGTCCTTGACACTGACTGGCCACAGAAACCCAAGATTTGTCTGGTCACGAGCATTAATTAATGACCTTGACACTGATAGCCACAGACACAAAAGATCCTGTCACTGACAAGCCAAAGGCACTGAAGACCTTGGCACCGACGAGCCTCAGGCCTTCAAGACCCTCGCTGTTGACTTGCAGAGGCACAACCGAAGACCTCGATAAGGACAGCCACAGGTAACAGGACGAAGCAATCGACACTGTCAAAATGGAAACTAGGAAACCAGGAAGTGATGCAGGGGAACGGGGAACTGGAGTG
>JADBJO010000676.1:246470-248970 GCA_016801955.1 Conus betulinus | reverse complement strand
CGACACCAGACAGGCGACACAAAATGGTTCTGTTGTCAAAGCAGACTTCGATGGTCTCAAACCGTTGACAGTGAAGGCTTGTGAATTATTCCCACAGCCCTCTTTTCTCCTTCCATTTTCTTTCTCCCTCTTCTGCCCCCACAACGTGTGTCTTTTTTTGTTTTTACAATATGTCTTTGACAAATCTTTGTTTTCTTGACGGAAATTTTTTTAGCCTGTGCTTGTCCCCCCCCCCCCCCCCCCCCCCCCCAAAAAAAAAAAAAAAAAAAAAAAAAAAAGATTATTCCGATTATATATTAAGTGTTCTCTGCTCATCTCTCTCTCTCTCTCTCTCTCTCTCTCTCTCTCTCTCTCTCTCTCTCTCTCTCTCTCTCTCTCAAAAGCGCTAATAGCAAGCAACAACACAAACACGATTCTTTCAATACATTCTCCAATTGATCACAGTTATGATTTTGTTATAGTTTGCAGTGTCAAAGTAAGTTTACGTGACATTTCTTTCATCAAACAATTCTCAGTTTCATTCTGATCAATGCACACACACACACACACACACACACACACACACACACACACACACACACACACACACACACACACACACACACACACTGGCAGCAGTGGTGAAGGTGATGGTGAAGCTGAGGCACATCTGGTCCATCAAGCAGGCAGCCGCACAGGTAGTCACCGAGGCACGAGACGTCGCCACAGGAGGTCCTCACTGGCAAAAACCAGGTCATCCGCCGGCCTGTAACGCACAGCAACATCCGCCCGTTGCCTTTCCTCGGAGCAGGCAGACGGCTGGATGTTCAAGATCGTCATCAACAGGGCAACCTTCAGCCTCCACTCTCCAGAAGGCGTCAACATCATTGCTGCAGCTCCTCCTGCTGTTAGGGTGTTGTCGCTGTCGTCCAGGGGACGTTGTGGTCTTCGTGGTAGCTGTGGATGTCGTGGTCTGCCCGGCAATCTCTTGTCTATGGCTGTGACTTTCTGTTACTGTAGTTGACGAGTTAGAACGCTGATTTGTTCATCTGTTGGAGGTACATGTGCAGAAAAATTTTACCACTAAAAGGAAAAGAGCGAGGAAAATTGAAATAGACATGGACTTAGAGGGAAAAAAGGTGGTGGGGTGGTGGGTGGGGGTGATGGGGGGGGGGGGGGGGGGGGGGGGGGCATGGGAGAATGAAAGGCAACAAGGAGGGGGGGGGGGGGGGGAAGAGATGAACATGAGGAGGAGGAAGAGGAGGAATAGGAGGAGGAGGAGGAGAAGGGTGTGGGAAAAAAAGGAGAAGAATGTGGAAGAGGAAGAGAGGAAGCAAAGACATGGAAAAAGGAGAAGAAGAAGAAAGAGAGGAAGAAGGATATGAAAGAATAGGAAGAAGATATAGAAGGAGAAAATGAGAGGAAGAGAGGATGTGAAATTGGAGGAAGATATCTCAGAAGAAGAAGAAAAGGAACAGAAGAATATGGAAAAGCAATGCGAGGAAGTTGAAGAGGAGGAGGAGGAGGAGGAGGAGGAGGAGGAGGAGCAGGAGGAGGAGCAAGAGGAGGAGGAGGAGAAAGCAGAGACCTAGAAAAGATAAAAAAAAAGAAGACAAAGACGAGCACTAGCAGAATATGAATGAAATATGGAGAAGGATGTCGAAAAGAAGGACCAAGGTATGGAAGAGGAGGAGGAGAGAAGGAGGAGGAGGAGGAGGAGGAGACGGGAAGGAAAAAAGAGCAGGATAACGATATGAAAGAAGAGGAGAAGTAGAATGTGGAAGAAGAGGAGGATGAGGATGTGGAAGAAAGAGAGGAGAAGAAGGAGGATGTGGAGGGAGAGGAGGAGGAGAAGTAGGATGTGGAATAGAGAGAGAGGAGATGAGGGAGAATGTGAATTGAAAGAAGAGGAAGAGGAGGAGAAGTTGGATGTGGAAGAGGAAGAGGAGGAGACGTAGATAGTGGAAGATGAATAAGAAGAGGAGGAGAACGATGTGCGAAGAAGAAGAGTAGCGGAATGTGGAAGAAGAAGAAGGAGAAAAGGAGAAGGAGGAGGAGGAGAAGGAGGATTTGGAAGAAGAAGAAGAGGAGGAAAAGGATATGAAAAAGAAAGGGGAGGAGAAGGATGTGGCAGAAAAAAAGAGGGTAAGGAAGTGGAAAAATAGGAGGAGGAGGAGGAGGAGGAAGAGGAGGAGGAGGAGGAAGCGGAGAAGGAGGAAGTGGAGAAGGAGGGCGGAGAAGGAGGAGGAGGAGGAGGAGGAGGAGGAGGATGGGAGGAGGAGGAAGCGGAGAAGGAGGATAAGGAAGAAAAGATGAAGAGAAGGATGTAGAAAAAAACATAGCAGAAAGATGTGGACGAGTAAAAGGAAAGAAGAGAAGAAGATGGAAATAAAGATGTGAAGAGGAAGATAAGGAAGAAGAAGGGTAGAAGAAGGATGTGGGGAGAAAAGTGAAAAAGAGGATGTGGAAGAATTTAGATGGATGATGATGATGATGTGGAAGACGAAAGAGGAAGAGGAGC
>JADBJO010000676.1:226470-241470 GCA_016801955.1 Conus betulinus | reverse complement strand
CAAGTCAACTCGGTGTCCATCAAACTACCAGAATTTTTTTACTAAGTCATCAGAAATTTGGTTTGCCAGGTGGAAGCCCAGTTTGACATCAAAGGCATAAATCATGACCAAACAAAAATATATTGTCAGTGCACTTGACATCAACACATCAGAGGAAGTCCACGCCATTCTCACCAACCACCAACTGATAACAAGTACAACACTTTGAAGAAGGCTCCGATCAAGACCTTGGGCAAACCTCAAGTGCAGAAAGATGCTGAACTCCTCAACCTTAATGGACTTGGTGACAAACACCCTACTGCTCTCGTGCGCAAGATTAACGCTCTCAGTGACGACACACAAATACTAAAACGTGCATTGCTCCTGGCAAACCTTCCTTTGGTCACACGGAGTATTCTAGGAGGAGATAACATCGCAGAGACAGACGCTCTTGCTGAGGCAACAGGCCGCATCTGCTGGGAGGCACGCGCTGCAGGAACAGCAGGTCTCCACGGATCCAACTGAAACACACATGAAACTGCTCTCTGAATAGAATGTGGTCACACCAACACCAGAAGAAACTGTCTCTCACATCAAGAAGGAAAAGCGGCACCCTCCCTCCTTTGTAACAAGGTACAATTAAATCGTCCCCCGTGTGCTTCTACCACCAGAGATTTTGACGAGACACCAGTCGTTGCCAGCCTGGCTGGAAACTTGCATCATTACTCTCCAGAGCGAGCTGTTACCGCGCAAAAGGTCACCACTGCACAAAATGTCACAATTATGACATTTTGTGCCAGTTGTGACATTTTGTGCAGTGGAGGACTGCACAAAATGTCACAACTCGCAGTTGTGACAATTTGTGCACTATTGCCCCCATTTCCGAATTGACTCTTGCACAAAATGTCACAACCTCTGTCAGTCCTGTTAGTCCCACGTTGGCCAAATCGGACATTTTTGGCAATGTCTCTTCAACCATTAAAGACAGCCTTCTCAAATTTGTTTGTTGATTAGGTAAGGTATGTTACTACTGCTCGCAATATCTCTTGAACCACTTGATACAACCTGTTCAAATTTTGTTTGTTGACTAGGTAAGGTAAGCTAATACTGCTCGCAAAACATCAATGATCTGCATGATCTTGACCTTGACTTTGGACCTTGAGCACCCATTTCCTTTCTCCTGCAATATCTCCCACATCTTTGAAGTAAAATCCTCCAAACTCCACATATGCACTAGCCCTGGGGACAACAACTGACAATATGCCATGTACTGTCCCTAACACTCAGTGCCCCTAATGCCAGTACGTACCCCTAACGCCTTGCGCAGAATTATGCAGTGGTCCACTACTGCCTCTCCCTGTCACCAATACATGGGCCATCTCGTCTGGGCTGTCACCTCGTAAACATGTGCAGTGAATACAGACTAAAAGTATATATTGTATATGAAATTGAAAATGATAAATTGCAAGCCAAACTGAAAAACGCAAAAACAAACAAACAAACAAACAAACCAAAAAAAAAAAAAACCGTGGACACGATAGAGTATATCCACCCATCCATCCACCCACACACACCCACACCCACACCCACAGAGGTAAGAGAGAGTTGTGACAATTTGTGCTGCAGCAGTGATTTAAAAAAAAAAGGCATACAGGTGCACAAATTGTCACAATTGTGATATTTTGTGTAAATTTGTGCAAATTGTGACAGTTTGTGCGGTAACAGCGAGCAAACAGGGTACATCATCAGCGGGAAATGCCAGTGCCGGCCTCTAAACGTGGTAGGCGTCTGGCGCTTCCAATTCCAACACGTTCACTGTTTATGATCAACACACCGGCCATCTTTCTTGATTGACACTGGTGCTGATGTGTCAGTTTATCCAGCCTCTGCACAGGATCGCAAGACCAACCCACCTTCCACACCATTAAGACTTTAGGCAAACGCAGCATCACTTTGGAAATAAAGGGCAAACAATGTAGCGACTTCATCAGAGCTCTCGGAACCTGGCTGCATTCGAGCTCCTTGAAATGAGAGTTATTTTCCTTGTCTTTGTAACCCAGGGTTTAAGAGTTCCTTCCCTTTTTTTGTCTGTTTGTTTTTCCTGTTGTTTTGCTTTGTTGTTTTTGAGTAACTGTTTTGTTTTCCTGTCGATCTTTTTCTGAGAGTCATAAAAACCAGAGAAACCAAACTGAAGTCTGTGTCTGTTTATAGAGTTGTTTGCAATATATCATAGCTACTCAAAAGGGAAACAAAACATTAGAGTATGAAATCAAATGACTTGCTAAACATGCGACGCACTCTTACATGGGATGCCTATATATTTTTACCCATTAACACACTGCACCATGAGAATAATCATAACATTCATATAAACAGCGACAATGAACATGAGAAAACAATAAACGTACTCTCTCTCTCTCTCTCTCTCTCTCTCTGTCACACACACACACACACACACACACACACACACACACACACACACACAGAGGAAAGTACTCAAAATTTTTGTTCTCAAAGCCTTTTTTTTTTTTAAATAAAAGACATTCGCTAGGCAATATGTCACATTTTGAGCGGACAACACGCGCAAATTATAACAGTGGTTTACTTTTTGTACGGATTACATTCGCAAAATATAACAAAGTCATTACAAAACTGCTCCGCGCGAAATGTAATATCGTTACATATTGCGCTGTTGTTACGTTTTGTATTGTAACAAGGCTTTCCACTTAGTTTGACACTCCCAGCTTGAACAAGTAGAAAACAACAACTATAACAAGGGAAATAAACAATGCACATTTCAGTGCCAGAAAAATACATTAAGAAAAAAAGAAAAAAAAAAAACTTTGGGCAAATAGACATTGCGGAATGGCCAGCTAGTGTCCAGTCTTGACAGTGTGTGCCGTTCTCGCTGCCTAGTTGCTAGAGAACAACGGACATGCTTTAGGCCTTTTCTCTCTGGAACGTCGCTTCGTTTGTTCTGTGCAAACACTTTTATCCTCTCTCTCCAAACACACACACACACACACACACACACACACACACACACACACACACACACACACACACATACACACACACGCACGCACGCATGCACTCACCGCGCTCGTCCGCACGCACACACACACACACACACACACACACACGCATACACACATACACGTACACACACACACACACACGCATGCATGCACGCACGCATACACTCATGTGCGCGCGCACGCACGCACATACACACACATTCACACACACACACACACGCGCGCACACGCATTCTCTCCCCCCCCCCCCCCCCCCCCCCCCCCCCCCCTCTCTCTGTCTCTGCCTCTTCGTCTCTATCTGTCTCTCTGTCTCTGTCTCTCTCTCTCTCTCTCTCTCTCTCTCTCTCTGTCTCTGCGTCTCTCGTCTCCGTCTCTCTTTCTGTCTCTGTCAGTTTCTTTGCCTATGTCTCGTCTGTCTGTCTGTCTGTCTGTCTGTCTGTCTGTGTCTGTCTATGTCTATCTCTGTCTCTGTTCCTGTCTCTGTCTCTGTCCTCTCTCTCTCTCCCTTTGTCACGCCTTTGTTGTGTGATGCAGCAGGTGTGGAATGTATTACTCAATTCTTGCCACACATCACGCGCACACACAGATCAGAATCTTCAAAGAAATATAATTTAAAGGAAGAAATCAACAAGGGGGTGGTATGATGTTGTGTGACAACGATGTGCATGATAGAACGACGCTCAAAACAAACAATCATAGAGTTCCAATGGGAAGAAGAAACAAGGACTAGAGGGGTGAGGGGTGTAATTGCTTCACGAATGACGATGATGTAGACTTAGCTCTTGTTCTCTCGTCGTTGTTGGCGAGGTCGTCGTAGATTACGGATTTGATGCCCAGCCCCCCTCCTTCACGATTTGCAGGACGTGGTTAATGATGAGGTTACGTGATGATGATCGTGGGTTGATAGAAGCTGAAAACAAAAAAAAAACAAACCTGGAGGACAGACCGACAGTTTCTCAGAAATCTCTTCACGACTGTACGTCTGCTCTTGTCCTTCACATCCCCCCCCCCCCCCCCCCATCCAACCCCTTTACAATAGCACACTATCTTAGCTAGCTTCTGTACACACTCTTGAAGTCTCTTTATTTAAATAGAATAGTATCAATGAAGAAAAGCTTATGAGGTTCATTCTTTACTTGATAATTTACTACAATTAATCTTACTCCATTATTTTGTTAGAGAAGATCATCTCCCTTTACCAACTTCTATTGCACAGATATGATTCATTGCGAGTTGGATAACCTGTGGAGGAAATAATCATTGATTAGAACATTTCACGACACAGATGGAAATGTGGGTGATCGAAGATGGTGATGACATATCGCGATGTCCGGGCAACGAGCATGCTCCGCCATCACGATCACGACATGTCGCAAAATAACTGATCGCGCATCCAACGGCTTGAATATGAAAAAGCTTCTGCAGGTTGATGATAGTCATGTAGATTTACATTGCCAAGCAAACCGCATGAATGAAGAATAAGAATTATGCTGATTTAACGAACATCAGTTCCAAGTTACAAAGATGCATCTTTCAACACATTAATTAATCTATAAATAAGTCTAGCCTACAAATCCAAACATCGCCTACCTCAGGTAATCTCCCCAAAATGGTTGTGGAATTCTGGCTGGTGCTGCCGCTCTGGCCCACACCAACCCCAGCAATGGTACGTCCAGCCTCCAGTCCCTTCTGTGGTGGATCGCACGAATGGCCCAGCTCCCCTTGGTCTGCGGCTGTCTCTTGCTCTTCGCCACATTACTGAACCATTTTCTCCACGGCTAGCGTGCTGTAGCCTTCTTCAGTTCCAGATCTTCCGCTAATCCGCTTCAAACGCTGGATCGTTGCAGAGTTTGATCTTCTTGCTGTCACCTTTCAATGCCTGCTGCCCGTTGTTCCCGATCTCGTCGAAGATCAGTGTTGCTCGATGACGTTGATGTTTAGTTTAGTTGTCAAGGACAAAGGCAGTTCATTGGTCAACGGTAACACGTGACTTTACTTGGAGATATCCGCAAATAAACCGTGGATACAAGGGACGTAACAATGAACGAAACTTACGTATTTGTTAAAGACGTCACGAAATATTTTTCGTTCTATTTATTTGTGAGTTTGTTCCGTGACACACACACACACACACACACACACACACACACTCTCTCTCTCTCTCTCTCTCTCTCTCTCTCTCTCTCTCTCTCTCCTGCACCCATCCTCCGTGCCTTCTTATTGGTATAACTCCCATGCTGCACATTCTACCGCCCGGCCACTTTTCCCACCCAACCCCAGCACACACACACACACACACCACCACTAACACCACCACCAGTACCCCCATCACCCCCCCCCCCCCCCCCCCCCCCCCTCTAACCTCTCCAAGCCACTCCAAGAATCGACCTATCACAGCCCCTCCCAGTTTCCTTGTTTATTCTTTGGGGCTTGCCATTACTAATGAGCTCCCTGGTGTTAAGAAGAGGGCCTGCACACACAGCAGCTGGAGAGGCTGGATGCTGTCTCCTATCAAGCGCATCCATGTCCGCACTACTGACCAGACCAGAAGATACTGACAGATTAGAATCATACTATGCCAGGGATGGATTTTCTCGCCAGTGTATATCTTGTGTGGTTATTTTCCTTCCACTCCTTTGGAAATCACATCATGCTGCTTTAAGCTCTGCCGACCACAAAAGCCATATGACGACTGTCCACTCTTTGAGAAAACGCTATAGGTTTTCCCTCAAGCTGATTCGATCGATTTTTAAAAAGGCAATCAAATAAGGTATTATTTCATGAAGAGAATAGAAACAAAGATACTGGACCGCCGAACTGATAGAACAAATGGCAAAAAATAGACACAATGCGTTTCGACCTGTTGGTCTTCTTCAGACAGGACGAACAGCTATACTGACATACGCAAACCAACAAGCACTTAACAGTTGTTTGCCCTGCCTGAAAAAAGACGATAGGACGGGACGCGTTGTGTCTGTTTTGTGATTTGTCTCTTCCATTCGTTTTGGCGGTTTAGTAACCCTACTTTCACCCGCTTCATTCTCTCCCCCCCCCCCCCCTCCCCCCTTTGAAACAATTATCAATGAGTTCAAAACGCTAGAGCAATGAGCACAAAGAATTAAGCATACGTGAGCTCACCCGAAATGCATTCGACTGCGTGATATCATCGGAGTGAGAGAATGTGGACTAGGAATTTTTGTTGAACGTATGGGTGTGTGACAGTGACAGTCTAAACTCAGTTATGACCTGTACAGGTGGAGGAGTGGTGACGATGGCAAGGATGTCTGTAAGATTCTGTCGTCGTATGCGGAGACTGGTATGCAGGTCAGTCAGTATCGAAGACTCGGTGTTTATGGCTACACGTCTGAGCGCCGCCTTAGCACGATTGGCATTGGTTTTGATGCGTGTGTGTGTGTGTGTGTGTGTGTGTGTGTGTGTGTGCGTGCGTGCGCGCGTGCGCGCGCGCGCGCGCGCGCGCGTGTGTGTGTGTGTGTGTGTGTGTGTGTGTGTGTGCTTCGCGTTATTAATTAAGCAAATTAGTGGTATGCGTGAATCAAAATTATTAGGCTAGGAACTTTCGTGACTACTTTTTCTTCGCATGTCTGAAAACGTTAGTTTGGTTTGGTTTGGTAAGTTTTGAGAAGATAAGTGAGTGCTCAATCTTCGTTTTCAGTGTCCTGAATGTTGTTTATCTTGCCTGAAGAAGACCTAAGAGGTCGAAACGCGTCGTGTTTTGTTTTGAAATTTGTTTGTCCCTGTTAACTGGCGGGTTTACTTTCCAGTTTGTTTCGTTTTGTTTTGTTTTCCAAGGATTTCTTCTGATTAATTGCCATACCCTTTTCGATAGTCGTCTTTGTTCTCAGAAACGACCTATGTGTTCCTTCCCAGCAACTCTCCCTTCTACAAAAAATATTCACATATGCGTTCATATTTGTGAGCTGCGTTTCGTTGTAAAGATAGGATGGATTGAGGACAGGGCGTATTTGGAATGGGGAGGAGGAAAGGGCGACAGAGAGAGGGAGTGAGCAGCAGGGAAGGGGGGAATGTTCAAGAGGTGGAGGAAAGTGAATTTTCTTCTTCATTCTTCGGTTCAAGTTCGGTTCCATATTGGTGATTTTTTTTTTTTACCTCCGTCGAGGAATTTTTTTGTAAATCCCGCGTTCGTTTCTTTGTTTATCTGTTACTAAGATTGCACTAAAACGTCGAAACGGATTTCGGTGAAACTCAGTGGAAAGACGAAAAGTTGCTCAGGGAAGAGACCATGAAATTTTGGAATGAATCCGGAATAAACGGCGGGATCCTGGATCTGTGCATTCAGATTATGACCAACTTTCCACCATGAGCATGAACCCTGCGAAGCTACTGTTTTCGAATTGATAACTACATATGAAGTATATCATTTTATGGCGTGATGAAAAGTTGTGTCATATAAACGGCATCTTGTATTTTACTTGTCCTAATAAAAAGAATAAATCCACGGGAAGTAACTCTTTAGGTCACTGTCATTTGGGTCGTAGGTGAACACTATTTGCATGTGTCGAAGGGCAACTTTAGAACGGTTGTACACTCCCCCACTTCCCTCCTTCTCCTGTCCCAACTGCCGCCATCCAAGGTGAGAGAGGTATCGATCAACGAAGACTACCGCCAGGGGCAGGAGTAGGGGTGGGGTGGGAGGGAGGGGTGGGGGTCACTTTCAGGTACTTGAAAAAGTGTCGGGTGACATCGGCTGAAAAGTGAAGCCCCCTTTTGTTTTACTTCTCGTCTTTCACATTTGAACGTGAGGCATGCCGTGTGTGTGTGTGTGTGTGTGTGTGTGTGTGTGTGTGTGTGTGTGTGTGTTTGATGCGTGTGTGTGTGTGTGTGTGTGTGTGTGTGTGTGTGTGTGTGTGTGTGTGAGAGAGAGAGAGAGAGAGAGAGAGAGAGAGAGAGAGAGAGAGAGACAGACAGACAACAGACAGAGCATACATGCTGTTCTCTCTCTCTCTCTCTCTCTCTCTCTCTCTCTCTCTCTCTCTCTCTCTCTCCGTAGATTCACGTTCAAAATGGCGACTGCCTAGAACATTGTGTACGACCAGTGTGAAAATTTTTGAAGTTTACCTATTTTGGGCTGACTTGTGTGTTATTTTGTGCTACAAGTAAGTTTGCGCAGTGTTTCCGATCATGAATGTCAAGCAAAATGATCTCTTTAGAGCTGTATAGAGCTAGAATAGGGAATTTTGGTCTCCGAACCTGTTCTTCAAAACAAAAAAAAAACTAGTAGGCCATTTTCTGAAACAAATCCTTCTCTCCCACGTGAAATCCGTCGCTTCAATCGATGTTTTAGTTGCATACCTCTGTGTGCTGTTTTCCTCGGCAATTGTGTACGTTTTGCACGAGAATGTGTCAACTGCTGTGCATCAGTCAACGGGTACTCTCCCTTTTCAACCTGCTGTTTGTTGTGGAACTTTTTCTTCGCTTTCTTTCTCTCTGTGTTGGAGAAATCAAATCATGAAGTGTCCGTAGCTGCTTATCTGCCTGGGTACTGTACCGCTGTCCTCACCCTCGTCAACTACCTGTTCGGTCTTTCGGAAGGTCTTATTGTCTGGTGACGTGCACCAGAACCTGGCCCAGAATCCATGGATGAGAAAATGGACCTGATCCTGCAGAAATTTTCTACTTTAGAGAATAAGCTAGAAGGACAGTACGCTGAGATTCTGCAGGTAGTGAGTCGCCATGGTGATAGTCTGAAGAAAATTGAAAACAGGGCAGATGGCAATGGAAGAAACTCTCTCACTTTTAGTGCAAGAAACACAGGAGACTAAGCAGGCAGTGAGGCAAAACAGTGAGGATATCGAAGATGTGAAGAGGGAACAGGAGGAGCTACGGGAGACAGTGGCTGTCTGCAAGAAGAAATCGACACTCTGGAACGCTTCTCAAGGCGAAATAACGTGAAGTTCTTCGGAATCCCTGAGTCAGAAGATGAAGGGCCAGAATCGTGTGCTGATGCCGTTACGAACATTCTACGAACGTACATACCGAGTCCAGGGTGGCCAGATGACGTTATAGAACGTGCACACAGACTAGGAAAGCCCCAAGGTGCCAGTGCTCAACCGCGCCCCGTGATCGCCAAGTTTCAAAGATGGGGGGATCTCATGCGCCTGATGACAAACAAGGACGCACGAGCAGACATGAAACAAGATCAGCTGACTCTCTCACAGGATTTGAACCGTAGGCAATCGGCACAGCTGAGACAACTGAAACAGGAGGGGAAATTTGGGTACTTCCTCAAGGGGAAACTACATGTGAAACCTCAACGTGAAGCCCCGCAAGGACCGAACTCCTGAGCCGGCGGAACGCCACGCCATTCGGGGCATCTCCCGGCCCCTGCCACTACTAGGGATCGCCAGATAGCTGCCTTCCAAGGAGACACCCCAGTACCTCCTCTGAATGCCACGCCTTCTGTCAACAAAGGGGTTTCCCCTTTCTACCTCGCTTTCTAAGACCCAGTCAGCGACTGACAAGGGGATTCCCCCCAAACGTCACATCGCGCTCCCGATCTCCCCCACCCCCCCCACCACACTCCCCTCCACCCTCTACCAGTGATAAAGGACAGAAAGGGAATGAACGGCAATGCAACCTGCGGGACGCATGGGGCAGTAAAACACGTGCTTCTCGTTCTTCCTCCTCGCGAAACAGAAAGAAAGGAAGATTAGGCCGAGGCCCGGGTCCACATTCTTTCACTGACAATGCAAACACACACGCTCACACGCATACACGTAATACACATAACGATGATAAAATAAAACGTGATTCTCATTCTTGCATTTCATGGAATGTTGATAGGCTTATTTCTAAATTAACAGATTCAGATTTTATTAATTACATTACTTCTTTTGATATTGTGTGTCTCCTTGAAACTTGTACATTTCCGGATTTTGATTTTTTATTCACTTCAAGGACTTTATTGTTGTACATAGCCCTGGTGTCAAGTTGTCAAAAATGGGCCGAAGATCAGGAGGTACTGTGTTACTAATAAAGAAATCACTTGAACACTGCATTCAGATTGTAGAAACTGGGCTGGATAACATTGTTTGTGTCAAAGTGTGTTAAAAAAAATTCACTTTTGACAAAGATGTACTGTTTGTTGGCATTTCACAGTCATCCAGTATATAGTGAATACTACACACAAAAGGGAATTTAAAAACAATCTTGAAAATTTAGAGCAATTATTTTAGAGAGATATGAAAGAAGAGCAGACGATTATCTTGTAGTTGCTGGTGATTTTAATGCCAGGATTGGTGATAGGAGTTTAGAGACCACTGAAATGGATGAGGAGAGTGTGCGAGAGAGCGGGGAATGCTATGTGAGAAATACTATGGATGATGTTAATTGCTTTGGAAAAAGCCCTGATTGATTTATGTTCTATGTTTAGGTTGACGCCTTTAAATGGTTTGTGTGAAGGAGACAAAAAAGGTCATTTTCTTATTTTTTTTATCTGAACGCTGAAATAGCGTGATTGATTTTGTTCTGTGCTCTGTGGATTTACTGTCGGAAGTTATTCGATTTAACGTCGAAAATATGGTGGAAACCCCGCATATGCCTGTTGCGCTATATCTAAATACGAAATATAATGAGAAACCGAATGCAGAATGAATCGAGAGCCTTTTCAAAAAATAAAGTGGGATGGAAACAAAGCTAATGCCTTTTTTTGATTTCCTAAGATCAGAAGAAGCTACGATGCTTCTAAATGACAGTATGAATGTTATTGAATGTGATATTGACTCGGCTGTTGAAAAATTCACGGGCCTTCTCTTAAAAGCTGGGCAATGTATGCAACAGACGATCTGGCCTTCAGCACGCGCGCAGCAAGCTAAGAAATGGTTTGATTCGGTTTGTTTACATAAGAAGAGGGTGGCCGGTAGAGCACATTGCTCAGTGCACACGCACTCAGCGCGCAACGGATCAGTGTGCATAGCCTACTTACGGAAAAGGTCGGATTATCAAGACACTCTAAGGCAGAAGCGAATAAGTTACAGAAAAGATGTATTTGAAACTTTAATTCAAAATAAAGACGATTCTAGGAAGTTTTGGTCAACTGTACGTAGCATTAAAAGAAAAAAATGGATCGGCCCTCTATCTCAATTGGCACGTGGAAAGCACACTTTGAAACGATTTTTTTCACCCGGAGATTACGAGTTGACACGTGCCGACTCAGATATAGAGCAGGACGGAAGCCAGCACGAAGACAACGATTATATTCCCGATTTAGATGATGAGAGATAACAGACAGTGAAGTGCACCAGGCAATAAGGAAACTGAAATTAAATAAAGCTTCGGGATTAGACGATATCTGCGCTGAATATTTGAAAACGGCCGAGCCCATTATAACACCCTTTCTGACAAAAGTATTTAACCAAATATACAAGAATGGTTATTTCCCTGTGTCATGGACCAAATCAGTTTTTATCCTCTACTTAAGAAAGGCGATGCTCTTTCTTAATCCTGAAAATTATAGAGGCATTTCTTTACTTAGTGTAGTTAGTAAGGTCTTTACATCACTGTTAGACGAGAGATTGTATAAATGGGCAGAAAAAGAAGGCAAAATAAGTGAAGAAGAACAGGCTGGCTTTCGCAAACAATACTCTACTGTAGACCATATATTTACTCTCGTTTCAATGATAAAATCTATTTGTATGGACATATAAGTAGAAAATGTTACGTAGCTTTTATAGACTACCAAAAAGCCTTTGACACAGTAGATAGAGACATGCTTTAGAAAATACTCCAAAAGAAGCTCTCAAAAATGACCAGAATGTTAAAAGGCATGTATAGTTCTGTCCAGAGTTGTGTTCGTTGGGGCCCAGAAGTGTCAGATTTCTTTGTGTGTCCCTCGGGACTGAAACAAGGCTGTTTAATGTCACCTTTATTGTTTTCTTTATCAATTACAGAGGTAGCTGAAAATGTAACAAAGAACGGTAAACATGGATTTCAGTTTTTACCCGGATTACAGGAAATATTCCTTTTATTATTCGCTGATGACATTGTTTTGTTTTCTTCTACACCCAGTGGGCTCCAAAATCAGTTAGACAATTTACAGAAAGCATCTGACATTTAAAAATCTAACAGTGAACCTAGATAAAACTAAAATTATTTTTTTTCAGAAAAGGGGGCCATTTGTCTAAAACTGAATGTTGGTACTACAAAGGGAGAGAAGTGGAAGTAGTTAATAGATACAAATATCTTGGTTTTACACTTAGCACTAGAATGGGTTTCGATATTGCATTAGATGAATACGTTAGACGAGCAAAACGTAAAGTCGCAGAAATTTTCAAAACAATGTGGGCTTTAGGAAACATAGATTTGTCAATATTTTTCAAACTTTTTGATTCACAAATAAAGCCAATGTTATTGTACGCAGGGGAGCTCTGGGGATTAACTAAATTTCAGTCGATTGAATCAGTTCATTGTTTGCATGTAAGCGCTTGTTAGGTGGTAGTCGCAAAAGTCCAAATACAATGATATATGAGAAACAGGCCGATACCCTTTGTATATTGATACTGCTCTAAAGTCAGTAAAATATTGGTTTAAGCTCCAAAGTGTGTATATCCATAGATTTCCTAAACAGGGACATCTCGTGATCTTGAATAAGATCCCCGATTTTACCCATGGTCACTCTAATTGTCATAAACTGGTCTATATCTGTTAAAACATGTCTTGATACTTTTAGTTTTTCAGATGTTTGGATCAATGGAGGGGTTGGGAATGAAACTATTTTTCTTAAAGAATTACAGCAGAGAATGATCGATTGTTACATGCAAGATTGGTATTCAAAACTTTCTCAAAGTGAACGGTTTAGCACTTTATATATCTTTCAAATCATCCTTCCAATAAGAAAATTACTTGTCAGCTATCAGTATTAGTAAATTTCGTTATGCTTTAACTAGATTAAGACTTGGAATGTGTGGTCTGAATATAAATAACAGATATAATGAAAAATCAAAGAAATGCCCGTTTTGTGATAGGATAGAAAGTGAACTTCATTTTTTGTTAGAATGTCAAACATATACATTTCTAAGAGAAAAATATTTGTCAAAGTATTACCCAACATACATTCATTAATGAAGAATGCTTAGCTCGAATGTTACAATCTGAAGACGTCATGCTCTTGAGAAATTTAGCAATGTATATATTTTATGCATTTAAGACTAGATATACGCATTTAAATAAGAAGTAAAGCTGCACTCTTGTAAAAGAATTGCTGTCTTAAGGTTTTTGTCTGCTTAATTTCACATGCCAATGTAACTCCCCTTGACTTTAGTTTGATTTTGATGTGGGATGTTATACTATTTTTTTGCGTGTGTTGTCCTTATGTTATTTGCTTTGATTCACTCATGACTAACTCTTTTTTTTGTAATGGACGGTGCGGTAATAATGGCTGCCTGTGCAATGATCATCTTTGTTTTCTTTTGTTTTGCTTTGTTTTATTTTCTAATCCCCGTCTCTTTGTCTCTACGTTTTCCTTGCATCTGCATCCTGATTGCATGCGTGAATGTAAGGAGGCATGCACGTGCATGCACGAAAGGGGATTGCTTCACTCTGAAATATTGATGAGCGGTCTAGTGGTGTGAGGCAGACCCAGAACCAAGCACCGTCTCTCTTGTCATAATGATGGGACATAATTAATGCGACTGATCAACTTCATCCAGTGTGGCTAGCTTCGGTTAACCTGAACATTTCTGCTTGATTTCCTGGTACAGTTTCCTTTACACACACACACACACACACACACACACACACACACACACACACACACACACGCACGCACACGCACACACACACACACACACACGCACGCACACACACACACACATACACACGCACGCACGCACGCACACGCACTCACGCACGCACGCATGCGCACACATATACATACATACATACGTACTTACATACATACATACATTCATTTATACATACATACATGCACACGCATACATACATAAATACATAAATACATGCATGCATACATTATATACATACATACATACGATGCACATACATGCATATAGGGGGAGCCTTTTTTTTTTTTCGCTGCCCTCAGTGTGGAGAGCTTAATTTATACTGCCACCTGCAGGCAAAGCTTTTCTTTGGCTGGCCTCCATGTGGAGAGCTTTATTCATACTGCCCTCTGTGGGCAGAGCTTTCTTTTTGCTACCGTCTGTGCTACCGTCTCTGCTACCGTCTCTGGGAAAAGCTTTCTTTTTGCTACCGTCTACCGTCTCTGGGAAAAGCTTTCTTTTTGCTACCGTCTGTTCTACCGTCTCTGGGAAAAGCTTTCTTTTTGCTACCGTCTCTGGGAAAAAAAGCTTTCTTTTTGCTACCGTCTGTGGGAAAAGCTTTCTTTTTGATGCCGTCTGTGCTACCGTCTGTGGAAAAAAGCTTTCTTTTTGCTACTCTCTGTGGAAAACACTTTCTTTTCATTTTGCTACTGTCTGTGGGAAAAGCTTTCTTTTTGATGCCGTCTGTGAAAAAAGAAGCTTTCCTTTTGCTACCTACCGTCTGTGGGAAAAGCTTTCTTTGTGCTGCCGTCTGTGCTACCGTCTGTGTGGGATAGCTTTCTTTTTGCTACCGTCTGTGGGGGAAGCTTTCTTTTTTTGCTGCCGTCTGTGGGAAAAAACTTTCTTTTTGCTACCGTTTGTGGAAAAAGCTTTCTTTTTGCTACCGTTTGTGGAAAAAGCTTTCCTTTCGCTACCTACCGTCTGTAGGAAAAGCTTTCTTTTTGCTACCGTCTGTGGGAAAAAGCTTTTTTTTTGTTACCTACCGTCTGTGGGAAAGGCTTTCTTTTTGCTACCGTCTGTGGGAAAAGCTTTCCTTTTGCTACCTACCGTCTGTATGAAAAGCTTTCTTTTTGCTACCGTCTGTGGGAAAAGCTTTTTTTTTGTTACCTACCGTCTGTGGGAAAAGCTTTCTTTTTTGCTACTACCGTCTGTGGGAAAAGCTTTCT
>JADBJO010000676.1:216470-221470 GCA_016801955.1 Conus betulinus | reverse complement strand
CAACCTGGAAACGTCATCTAGTTATCCATGTCCCCTGGCTCGGCAACCTTGAAAACGTCATCTAGTTATCCATGCCCCCTGGCTCGGCAACCTGGAAACATCATCTAGTTATCCAGCCCCCTGGCTCGGCAACCTGGAAACGTCATCTAGTTATCCATGCCCCCTGGCTCGGCAACCTGGAAACGTCATCTAGTTATCCAAGTGCCCTGGCTCAGCAACCTTGAAACGTCATCTAGTAATCCATGCCCCCTGGCTCGGCAACCTGGAAACGTCATCTAGTTATCCATGCCCCTGGCTCGGCAACCTGGAACGTCATCTAGTTATCCATGTCCCCTGGCTCAGCAACCTTGAACACGTCATCTAGTTATCCATGCCCCCTGGCTCGGCAACCTGGAAACATCATCTAGTTATCCATGCCCCCTGGCTCGGCAACCTGGAAACGTCATCTAGTTATCCATGCCCCCTGGCTCGGCAACCTGGAAACGTCATCTAGTTATCCAAGCCCCCTGGCTCAGCAACCTTGAAACGTCATCTAGTTATCCATGCCCCCTGGCTCGGCAACCTTGAAACGTCATCTAGTTATCCATGCCCCCTGGCTCGGCAACCTGGAAACGTCATCTAGTTACCCATGCCACCATCGGTCTGCAGCTTTGAAACGTCACTGAGTTCGTCGCACTGCATGGGTTTACAACTCTTGTTGAATGGAGTTTGTTTGGAAACGGTCTTTTCGTTTTTTCGTTTGAATAAAAGCACATGTAATTTTGAATGGACAAAAAAAAAAAAAAGGGGGGGGGGGGGAGGGTTAGCTTGGGGGGGGGGGGGGGGGGAGAATTCTCTCATCAAGGCATTCAACACCCATCTTGCGCCGAATTTGGCAAGAAAAGTGATCGTTGTGTGTTCTTCATTTTCGTTGTCCTGAGTGTTGTTTGTCCTGCCTGAAGAAGAGCTAACAGGTCGAAACGCGTCGTTTTTTTTGTCATGTGATTCGTTTGGCCACGTTGTTTTGGAGGAGCTGTTTCAAACACTTTTAAAAATTTGGACCAAAATGGACAAGACCAATGGAATATTTGTCTCTCTCTCTCCATGGTTACTTTCATTGTTTAAAGTGTCTGTGGATTCATGCGTTTTTCTCTTCACACTTTGCACTTTGCCCCTCGTGACCTAGTTCCCGGATATGACCTCTGACTGTTGACTGGGCTACAAACAGCTTGAAGTGAAACTAAAAACATATTCTTATAAATGTGGGTGTAGCGTATTCGAAGCAATCTACACGTTATTGATTACCGCAAAGGACATTGATTATGTGTCATGGTGTGTTTTATAGATCAAGGTTAGTTTCAGACAGTCAGACTGTTAATTTACTTCAATAGTCAGTGTGTCCACACAACACCTTGAACAATGGCAGTTTTTTTTGTCCATATTACATGAAATTTAATCTCATAGAAACTGTGAAAAACTAAGATTAGTAACGGCAGTTCCCATGTTGAAACAATAACGTCCAATAGGAACAATGTACTGTTTCATTCCTGATTCATTGTTGGCTGTTTTTTTGTTCCGTGTATCACATTACATTTCGTTTCATACCTGTCCAGTAAACGTTTCCTCTTGCTAGTTTTGTCTTTTCCTTATGAATAGCTCGTTTCCTATCATCAAATGATCTGATAGACTCTGTACGCAAAATCCATTGGTGCTCTTGGTTTCAAGTGCTTTGAGATTTTAGCAGCAAAAAAAAAGAAGAAAAACTCGAGCATTAAAAACAAAGGAACGAAGAAAAAATACCTCCAGTGAAAATAAACAAACCTGTAACAGTACTACCCCCCCCCCCCCCCCCCCCCCCCAAACTAACCCCCCCCCAACCACCACCACCCACCCTCAACCCCCGGCATTAAGAAAATCTCCAAGCATTTAAAGAAAGGCCACCTTTAATGATCGTTACATCAAAAACAGTCCCGTCAACACCAGATCAACATTAAAATATGACATCTACATCAAATGGAAGAAACCGTGCAATTATGCTTTGCGACTTAAATTTAAACAAACTGTACGTGCACATGTGCATTGCCAATTTACCAAGCTTTGTGCTCTCATAGCCCACAAGAAATATGTCAAAGATGTGCATTAAAAACAATGATGAAGAAAAAAAAAAGTCATAAGGTAAAACAAAAATTTGCCTTCTTATGAAAATCAAAATTACAGAATGTGAAAATATTTGTTCACAACAATAGTACTAAAAGATTTGTTGAATGGCTGAAATTAACCTGGACATCCACGCTGTTGGTTCGGATGAGAAATTTGCACAGGCCCTCGATGCCAGGCGCCTGAAACTCAACCTGCCACGAGCAAACGAGACTGAAGATTGGGAGAAACTGGATGCAAAAATCAAAATCGTCCAAAGACTCGATGCACTGATAGGGAAAAGCACCCTGGAACACAAACTAGCCACATATGGGGACATTGTGTATGTCACATGTAGAGACCCCTATGGAGCAAAACTACCCAAAGAGAAAACACCTCCAAAAGAAATCCAGACGTCAAGAAGAGATGGACAAGATCAGGGTCCAAAAGAAAACCTCAAGAAGCAAATAAAGACCGCACTGCCAGCTGAAAAACAAGGCTTGGAAAAACTCTGGGAAGACCTGAAAGCAAAACACAGCGCCTTCAGCAAAGCGGAATCTGCGAGGAAGAGGAAGAGCAAAAGAAGAAGACACAGAGCGCTTCTTCAGAGACCCCTTCCAGTTTGCCAGAACTCTGTTTGAGCAGCCAAATTCTGAGACCCTAAGTGTGGACAAAGGACTTGAGCAGCATCTGAGGAAAACATACTCTGACTCACAGAGCAAAGCACCACTCGACATTCAAGGTCTGGTGTGGCCAACCAACCCTGAGGAACAGTTCAATGACAAGCCTCCAACGTTGGCGGAAATCAAGAAGGTGGTCGACAAAGCCAGAACCAAATCATCACCAGGGCCAAATGGATTACCTTACCAGCTGTACAAGAAATGTCCCAAGGTGATGGAGTGGCTCCACAGGCTGCTGCGATCAGCTTGGAGAAACCAGAAGATCAGCGGCCAGTGGATGACGGCAGATGGTGTGTACATCCCCAAAGAGCAAAACTCAAGTGACATCGGCCAGTTCAGGCCAATATCACTACTGGTAAATCTTCTTCTCTGTCATGGCAGCAAGGCTGACCAAGTACCTCATGGAAAACAAGTACTTGGATGTGTCAGTCCAGAAAGGTGGCATCCAGGCGTGGCTGGCCGTGTAGAACACACCACAATGATCTGGGACGCAATCCAAAGAGCAAAAAAACAGAAGAGAGACCTGGACGTGGTGTGGCTTGATCTGGCAAACGCATATGGATCTGTACCCCATGAGATGATACAGTTGGCTCTTGAGATGTACCATGTGCCAAAGAACATCCGCGACATGCTCAAGAAATACTTCAATGGCTTCTCAATGCGCTTCTCTACCAAGGAATACACAACACAGATTGGATCAACTTGGAAGTGGGCATTGCAATGGGCTGTGCAATTTCCCAATACTGTTCGTGTTTGGCAATGGAAGTCATCTTGAAAGCAGCAACAAGCAACGCAAGACAAACAGACCTTGGATACAAGATGCCTCCTCTCAAGGCCTTCATGGATGACACTACAGTGATTTCATCCAGAGAAGACGAGACACGTCATGTGCTGGAGAGGCTGGATGACATAGTTGCCTCATCCAGAATGAAGTTCAAGCCAAAGAAATCACGGAGTCTCTCACTGAGGAAAGGAAAAGTGGCCGAATCTGTGGTCTTCAGTGTTGCCAACCAGACCATTCCAACAGTTTACAGAAGAGCCAGTCAAGAGCCTTGGAAGATGGTATGATGATACGCTGAAAGACACACGAAGAGCAAAAGAAAACAAACAGATGTCGGAAGAAGAAGCTTGGATACCATTGACCAGTGTGTGGGCTCCCTGGCAAATACGAGCAGCAGAGGGACATCCGGAGTCATGAACCGGGTGTGGCCCAACCCCCCCTAGAGTAGAGTGTCAGGAAGGGCCGAAACACTTGCTTGAAGGGGGGCTTCTCTCTTCTGAGGACTCTCTGCTGCCACGCTCTCCACGAGTTTCTTTCTACTGTTTGCCTTGCCCCAAGAAGACCAAAGAGGTCGAAACGCATCAGTTTTGTCTCTTGTATTTGTTTGTTTCTTTCGTTCGACATCAGAGTCATATTTCTTTTATGTTTGTTTCAATTTCCGCCCCCTGCAATCACCTGTCATTGAAGCGAAATATATTCAAACTCAGGCATAAACAAACAAACTCAGTGATTTATTCATCGAAAAAACGTAATCTTCCCGTTATTAGATCTCGGAACAACTTTGAAATTCTGCCACATTGGCAACAAAAAAGTGTATAGCTATTGCGCACGACAGATGTGAAATGTGTACAAAGTTCATCTGCACCTGTGTAAGGGCAGGTCCATTTTTTTTTTTTTTTTTGCGTTATATCACACAACCACATATGTACACAAACAAATGCATAAAAATCGCATTGCTGCGTGATGATGATTTGTGTCTCTTCTGACAACAAAAGTATTGTTCAGGGTGAAAAACAGTTTTTCACGACATTGGACACAATGACTTGTTGAACAGCTGTAACCCAGAATTTCTGCTGTCAACTCTCTCTCTCTCTCTCTCTCTCTCTCTCTCTCTCTCTCTCTCTCTCTCTCTCTCTCTCTCTACACACTCTCACACACACGCACACACACACACACACACACACACACACACACACACACACACACACACACACACACACACACACACACACACGCACATATACACACATGCGCACGCACGCAAGCACACACACATACACACGCACGCACGCACGAATGCACACACACACGTGCGCACGCGCGCGCGCGCACACACACACGCACACACACACACACACACACACACACACACACACACACACACACACACACACACACACACAGCAAACATACCTAGCAGCCTT
>JADBJO010000676.1:203970-211470 GCA_016801955.1 Conus betulinus | reverse complement strand
ACTCTTCCCACAGTCCGAGTCGCGGCCACAGGAGCTGTTCAGCCATTGGGCGGCTGCTGCTGCACACACAGGGCCAGGGTCACAAGAAAGGGGAATAAGTCAACACGAGATGGGTGTACCAGCCCAAAATGTCATTTCTGCCACGCAGGCGCAGTATGAAATACCAGCTGGACAGCACTGAAATGTACATGTTCACCTCTCCCTCTCTCTGGCCCTCATCTGTCCACGTGCACTCATCACTCTCTCTCTGTCTGTCTGTCTGTCTGTCTGTCTCTCTCTCTCTCTCATCTCCCCCCCCCCCCCCCCCCCCCCCCCCCCACACACACACACACACACGCACGCACGCACGCACGCAGAGAGAGAGAGAGAGAGAGAGAGAGAGAGAGAGAGAGAGAGAGAGAGAGAGAGAGAGAGAGAGAGAGAGAGAGAGAAATCGAAAGGTTTGCAATGAAAGGTCAATCAATGGTAGAAGTACTCGCTTAGGAAGGGAGAGAGCATCCTGGGTTTATGATTCGGGTCTTCAAAGAGGCAGTTTGTCACCCCCTCCTCCCCCCTCCCCTTTCCGAGGGGGTAAGGGAGGAAGGACAATGCAACTGATACCAATATACATCATTGTCACCAGCGTTTCATAATACTACTGCCAGTGAAGTATGTCAGAGTACATGATGACATGATATGCGGTATGAAGAAAAGCTCGAAAGCAAAGTGACAACGATCAAGATGTCGGACTCGAGTGAAGTTTTAAGAAATATACACAACCAGTCACCCGTTCTGATTTATATAAATCTAAGGCCAAGTAGGTCGTTGTGCACTAAAAGAATAGTAATCACTCCAAGAAAAAAGCTGTGTCCAACTAGTTAACTTGTTACATTGATGATGATGTTGATAATAATAATAATATAATGATGATGATGATGATGATATTATATTAATAATAATAATGATAATGATAATAACAAGAACAATAATAATAATAATAATAATAATAATAAATATTATCATTATTATATTGATAACAACAAATTATACAGCACACTATTCAGAAAACTTTTCTAGGTGCTCCACAATAATAACAATGAAGATAATGATACTGCTGCTAATGATAATAATAATAATAGTAATAATGATAACAATAATAATAATAATGATGATTATAATGATGATGATAACAATAGTAATAATAATAGTAATATAACAATCATTTTCCCTATAGATACAAATGCACACGTAAAAATGTTGCACATTTTATATCAGTGACATACCAAATACATTCAGCAAACTATACATAGGTATGAAAGCACATTCACAAACATGCCAGAAAAATGCATTTCTCTACAGTAGCGCATACTTAGGTGCATGCAAATTTACATAATTAAACATTTTACACATGCGCAGAAGAACATACTGTTGAGAAAGATGTACGACAGCCAGACCTCTTGTACGTTAAGGCCAGACTTCAAAAGAGGCCAGAGAACCAGAGAGCCGGAGGTTGTTAGGGAGTCTGTTTAGATGCTGGGGCTTAGAAAGAAAAAAAAAAGATCTTTGTCCGTAAGTCTTAGTTCTGGTGTGAGGTTCTCTGAGAATTCGAGCGTCAGAGGAGGAGGGGAGCTGGCGAGAGGGAGAGTGCAGAGATGGACAAAGTCAGAGAGATGCTCTGGTCCAGAGCGACTGACTGCAGAGCAATATAGAGTAGGTAGGACTTGCAGTGTATTTGACTGGATGCAAGCAACGCATGGAGAGTTACTTTCAAAGCGAGGTGACAGCAGGCGAAATGGGAACAAACTTAAAAGAAAAAAAAAAAACATTCCGCCGAAACAACTTATAACCAACAAACTACAAGACAAAACACGACGCGTTTCGACCTCTTTGGTCTTCTTCAGGCTAGACAAACAACATTCAGGACAAAAACTAAACAAAACAACGAATGAATAACGACGAAAAAACAATTGCTTACATCCTCAAATTGGGCATTAACACATCCATTTGCGCCCAAAGTAAGGGATCGTTCGTTCTTCGTTTTCATGTCTTGAATCTTGTTTGGTCTTGCCTGGAGAAGACCAAGAGGTCGAAACGCGTCGGGTTTTGTCTTGTAATTTGTTTGTCTCTTTCGTTCGGAGGAGTAGTCATTTTTCTTGTTTAAAGTAATGGAGAGATTGAGCAAAAGGAGAACCGTGGTCTGGTTTAGAGGCTCTGGATATGGGTCTGGTGGCGTTGTTATGAATTTCTGGATTCGTTGAAATCGGTCTAATAGATGATTTGGGAAGACTGGCCAAATGAGCAATACAGTCTTGAGAGAACAGAAACGCACTCGAGCATAATAGTAGCATCAGTAGGGAGATTGTGAAGGATAGAATGGACCCTGCAATTCTAGACAGGCAGCATGTCAGAGGATTGAAGTGTGCTGTCAAAAGAAAAATAGACTGGGCAAGAGCTATATCAAGATAGCAAACAGAAACAGGTGAATCAATAACTTGAATAGGATCAGAAAGACACGGAACGTTATAGAAGTCACTGGCGAATATGAATCAAACTTAACGGCACCAATTGCTGCCTTGACACATAATTATTGTCTTCCCCACATATTTTGTGTACTGATCATCGTGTCCGTTGTTCCATCTGCCTGTCTGTCTGTCTGGCCTTTCTTTCTGACCCGTAGATGAACGTATTTCTATAATAAGTTCGAAATCGGAAATGAAATGAGGCAGGGAACAGCAAACAATAAACAGTAAACAAGTGGGGTAGTCTTTGCTCCCATAAGGAAACCTAACACAGAGTAACTTTTATTCAAGACTGGCACAGCCTTTAAAACTTGAATAAAGTCAGACAAATACAAAGACGAACAATCTAATAGTGGGGGAAAAACAAGCGCAGGCCAACAACTAAATTGTCTTCGTAGTAATGACTTAGCAGAACTTTGAACTTAAGGAGGGCGGGGGGGGGGGGGGGGGGGGGGGGGGGGGGGGGGGCAGGAGGTTGAAGATGTAAAATCTGGGAACATAAGAAAATATGAAAAACTCTTCACTGGCTGCATAAGGGAACCATCGCAATCCTTTTAAAGGCAACTCTTCACTGGCTGCATAAGGGAACCCTCGCAATCCCTTTTAAAAGGCAGATATATTTGTATTGCCTGCTCCGAGGCCTTTCGTCCGCTGGGTCGGAAACTCATCAGGGAGACACGGCTGGCTGTATCTGCGCTCCCGGCGTCAAAATAGAGACACACCACAGTCCATAATACCATGGTGTTCTCACCACCAAGAGTTCCCAGATTTTACATCTTCAACCCCTGCCCCCCCCCCCCCCCCCCCCCGCCCCCCCCCCCCCCCTCCGCCCTTAAGTTCAAAGTTCTGCTAAGTCATTACTACGAAGACAATTTAGTTGTTGGCCTGCGCTTGTTTTCCCCCCCACTATTAGATTGTTCGTCTTTGTATTTGTCTGACTTTATTCAAGTTTTAAAGGCTGTGCCAGTCTTGAATAAAAGTTACTCTGTGTTAGGTTTCCTTATGGGAGCAAAGACTACCCCACTTGTTTACTGTTTATAATAAGTTCGTTGAAAAGTGAGACGACTGACGGCCGAAATCTGAACAAATCTCGAAAAATTCAAGTACTATATCCGCCAGCCGTGAACAAACGAATCACAAGACAAAACACGACGCGTTTCGACCTCTTAGGTCTTCTCCAGGCAAGAGAAACAACACTAAGGACAACGGAAATGAAGAACGAGCGATCACTTATCTCGTCAAATCGCAAGATGGGCTTTGATTGCTCGTTCTTTTCATTTTCGTTGTCCTGAGTGTTGTTTATCTTGCCTGAAGAAGACCCAAGATGTCGAAACGCGTCGTGTTTTGTCTTGTAATTCGTTTGATTATGTTTGGCGGACACAGTGCTCTAACGTTTTAAGATGTATTTTACATAGGTATGGTTGTAATGGTGGAGTTGTAAAGAAAGCGTTTAACAATGGTTATTGCACAATGTTCGGAGATGTACTGAACTGCCACTATCATGTTCTATTTATGACACATTCAATGTCATAGCTGTCGATCGATAACAGAGACAGGGGATTAGCTCAGCTGATATAGGCCATGCTTCTGATCTGACGACAAAGAGTACGATTCCACCTAACACTTAGCATATCACGCTGGCCATTTTCAGGCTCCATCTTCATGTTCCATCATTCTGGCGACCCACTGTAGCATATGTCTACACTCCCATTTTCTTCTTCTCTCCGCCAGAGCGCACTGTCATAGCTTTGCGTGTTCGGTATCATGAAGACAAATAAAGCCAACCAACCTAACACACACACACACACACACACACACACACACACGTTGAGCGCTCTCTCTCTCTCTCTCTCTCTCTCTCTCTCTCTCTCTCCACCCTCCCTCCCTCTCTCTCTCTCTCTCCCACCCCCCACCCACCCTCTCTCTTTCTCTCTCTTACTCTGAAAAGCCAACAATTCCAGCATTAGTGCCGGAAGTGCTTCAGCCAGACGAGCTGTTGGCTGCTGCCAGTCTTTGTTGCCACAACATTACTCTGCCAGGCCTAAAGATGGAAAAATCGTGTCGTCACCACTACTGGACCACACTGGTCAATACGACTGTAGGTTTTTAAAAGGAGAAAGCTGTGATCTGGATTTTCCGACATCGTATTTGAGGGGGAAAAGAGAAGAAGAGATGTCAGGTCATGATGGATGAACAGGGAGGAGGAGAAGAGGAGGGAAGGTACGGGGAGGGGGGTGGGGTGGGGGGGGGGCAACGGAATGACGAATTTCTTGTGGTGAGGGAGAGGGTGAGCAAAAAAAAGGAGAAGAAGGGCACATGCATGCACGCACGCACATACACACACACACACATACAGGTATGGACACACACACACACACACACACACACACACACACACACACACACACACACACACACACACACACACACACACACAGAGAGAGAGAGAGAGAGGAGAGAGAGAGAGAGAGAGAGAGAGAGAGAGAGAGAGAGAGAGAGAGAGAGAGAGAGAGAGAGAGAGAGAGCACGTACATATATGCATGTACACATTTACTTATGAGAAAACGAGACAAAAAGAGAGAGCGAGGTAGTGAAAGAGAGCATAAGAAAGAGGTGGGCAGAGGATACGCGGGGAGTGGTGAGGGTGAGAGGGAGGGGGGGGGGGGCAATGAAACTAAGACACACACACAGACACACAGAGAGACACACACACACACACACACACAGAGAGAGAGAGAGAGAGAGAGAGAGGGAGAGAGGAACCAGATGTTGGAAAAGTAAGTGCCCATCATTTACGGTGAGCGGACAGTAGGATTCCCTTCTGACCCTCATGTCTCTGTGGGAAAATGTTCATCTGTCCCGTCAACGGACACTTCAGCCACTCCTGTTCATTTTGAACTAATATATAAGGAGGTAAATCTATGCTTCGGTCAACAGACGTTTTGATTTTGCTCGGTGATATTGAAACCAAGGCGGGGCCAAACGCTCAACATGATCTGTAGATTACGCACGTGGATACTCGAAGTATAAAACATACAGCTGCCCTTACAGGAGCATGGTGTAGCAGGTTCAGCATCATCGCTGTGGCAGGCAGGTGGTTCTCTGAATCTGATGGTAACGATCCAGTACATTCAAGGAATGTTCACACACAAATCAGACGTGACGGACCTGATGATCCTCACGGTGACACTGCCATTTTATGTGAAAATGATTTGTCTTAAAAACTTTTACGGACTATATCCGCCAAACATGAACAAACGAATCACAAGACAAAACAAAAAAAGACGACGTGTTTTGACCACTTAGGTCTTCTTCAGGCAAGATAAACAACACATAGATACGTGATTGCTCGTTCTTCATTTTCGCGGTCCTGAATGTTGTTTAGCTTGTCTGAAGAAGACTTAAGAGGTCGAAACGCGTCGTCTTTGTCTTGTGATTCTTTTGTTCATGTTTGGTGGATATAATACTTAACGTTTTTTTTTTAAAGATTTGTTCAGATTTCCGCCTGCAGTCGTCTCTCTATGCAACTAATAATGATTTGTCGTGTAAAGCTCACATAGACCTCCACAGAAAAAAATCCAGAGGCATCAAGGGCCAACACAAAAATCGATCAACACACAAAATTCGATCAATCAAGCTTATTAACTGGATCTTTTCACCGACCGCCGAACTCGCGTGTTAATCATTCGAACCTAACAAGTCTCCGTAAAGCTGATAACACAACATTAAAAATGAATGTTCTCGCTGATTTGAACTGTGACATGTTGAACTCTCCTTCATCCCACCTAATAGATACTCTGGATCGTGATTAGCTGTCTCAGCTAATAAACGAGCCACAAGGGTCACGAAAACAAGCGCAACATGCCGAGATCTTATTATAATTCAGACTTCCGACATAATAGCGTCCACCGATGTGTTCCCAGGCCTCTGCGTCTCCATTAGAAATACTGTAATCAAACCTTCATGAGAATAACATTCAGCCGTAAGCTAGATATTGGCATATTTTTCAATTCACGGAGTCATACAAACGGGGACGATATGATCCAACGTATATCAGTGGGTGAAAGTGTTAAGATATTTTCAGAAATCTTTATTGAAAACCCTAAAAGCATGTATGCCAGATGAAATTGTCACCATGCATCCTAACGATGTACCTTAGATGACCGACGAACTTAGATTGTCAATAGATGGACGCAAGCAATCCACCGACACGCTCGGCGTAGTAATAAATCGGAAGATTGGCAAGAATTCCGCCAGCTTCGTGATTACATTGCATCAAATGTAAGCCAAAGACAACAAGAATACGTAGCTGAATTGGAAAATAATGGTTCCAAATTCATGTTGTACTTTGGCCAACAAAAAGAGTGTTAGAAATAGATCGTTTCGGGTTTTTTTTTTTTTTTTTTTTTCTCAAAAAAATGCCATCGACATAAACGACCACCTTATCCCTCTGTCCTCATAAACGAATGTTTATCATGTGAATAAAGAAAAAGCTGATATTTCTTAATAACTACTCTATTTCCTAGTCCATCTTAGAAAATGAAGGTGATGAATTACCGGATGTAGCATTTCTAGGTATACGAATTGGGGGAAGTTGAGTTGACCATCACGGTTATGAAAGATGTCTCTCTCAATCTAGACCAAAACAATGAAAAAAAAAAGAAAATTTAAAAAGAGAAAGAAAAAAGCTCTAGAGCCTGATTCTGTTCACAATAGATCGTTTTAAATGCTTCATTAAACCTTCCAGTTACTTTAAAGTCCTTCGCCGTACTCTTCAAAATAAATTCGTATGAAGCAAAATTTCGCCGAGTAAGGAAAACCGCACACGTAAGTTCTTTTCATAAAAAAAGCATCGAAAGTATTGTGTACTAATAATTGTCCGTTTGCATTGCTCAGTTGCGTTCGAAAGCTTTTTTTTTTTTTTTTTTATTTATTTATTTTTTTTTAGGATTACATCCCTTAGCATGTTTGCCACTTTTTGTAAGCTAATAATATCATATTG
>JADBJO010000676.1:193970-198970 GCA_016801955.1 Conus betulinus | reverse complement strand
CCAGAAATCTTCTCTTCTCTGTCTTGCGTTTTGTTCAGACTGTGGGACCTTTTCCACACAATGCATCTCATGTTCTTCAGAGAGTGTTCAGGTAAGTTGAAATGATTGTTGACATGAACACATGCACCTTTGTTCAACTGATGTTAGACCTGTGCAGATAGAAGCGATCTTTCAGTGTCAGCATAGTTTCACCCATGTACTGTGTGCTCTGACAGTTGGTGCAGTACAGCATGTAGACGATGTTGCTGCTGTCACAGGACAGTCGATGACGGATGGTAAATGTCTCTCCTGTCTGCATACTACTGAATGTTCTGCTCTCAACTAGATGGTTTTCACAAACCACACAGTGTTCAGCTGTACATTTGAACATCCAGCATAGATGTCATCTGGAATCGGGAGAGCTGATGGCATGAGCAGATTTCTCAAAGACCGCGATTTTCTTTCGGCTAGTATGGGTGGGAAAGGCATAGCCTTTCGCATTTTTCTGGCTCGTGTGGAGAAGAGGTTGGAGTTCTGCAAACCAAGAACGGAATGGGGGATTAGAGGGGTTGTGAGTGACGATGAATGGAACTCGGTTGTGTTGCCTGCCTGTCTTCCATCTTATAGCTGAGAGTCTCGTGTCGGGGAACATGGCTGGCTTTGGTTTTTGCCTCCTGGATGGTCGCAGGGCTGTAACCTCGCTGGAGGAAATCACGTTCCATATCCTGGCAACGAGACTGGAAGGTTGGCATGTCAGAACAGAGGCGGCGGAGGCGCAGGAACTGGGCATAAGGAATGTTTTTGATGGTATGGTAAGGGTGGCAGGATGAATGGGCCAGGTATGTACGAGCATCTGTAGGTTTGGAATACAGGTCTGTGTACAGATAACCTCGCTTCAGATGGATGAAGATGTCCAAGAATGGCAGTGCTTCTTTAGAATAGTTCATAGTGAACTTGATGGTAGGGTGGAACTGGTTCAAAAAAAAACTCAAGGAACTGGTGAAGTTCTTCTGTTGATCGAGACCACAGAAGAAAGATGTCGTCTATAAACCGTTTCCACAGTTCTCGGCTGATAGGAAAGGGGCTGTTGTCCAGTAGCTGTGCCTCCAGCCAGCCCATGAAGAGGCAAGCCACCGTAGGTGCCATAGGTGTGCCCATTGCAGTGCCCAGTTTTTGCTTGTAGAAATGCCCATCAAAGTGGAATACATTGTTGGATAGTACATGGTTTCAGTTCCAGAAGACGCTCTGTTGGTATGTTGTTGATGCAATCGTTTTTGTCAACAAACGCCTTCACTGCTGTTTCCATGTCGGCGTGAGGAATGTTACTGTAGAGTCCAACGACATCAATGGTGACCAAGTATGTGTTGTCGTCAAAAGGACCAAACTCACGGTTCCACTGGTCTAGTGTTTGGAGCATATGTGTGGTGTCTTGCACATAGGACGGAAGTTGCTTGACATGGTCCTGTAACCAGTAGTCCACCAGTTTGGAGATACGTTCAGTGGGGCCACCAACTCTCCTGAGACAATGGGACGTCCAGGTGGGTTTTCCAAAGTTTTGTGGATCTTAGGAAGCATGTAAAACTGATGGCAGCGTACACTCCCAATTTCAATAGAAGCCCATTTGTGTGTGTTCTCATCGATGTAGTCATCATTCAGAAGTCGGTTCACCAGGTGGTTGGATTTTCTAGCAATGGTGTTTGAAGGATCTTTCTTAATTACATCATAGTGCTGAGTGGAAAGAAGTGACGATGAGCTTCAGCAATATAGTCACTGGTGTTTTGAACGACAACAGCTCCCCCTTTGTCGGCTGTGCTGATGCGAAGTGTCCTGTTGTAGACAAGTCCTTGAAGTTCTTTCAGGGCGGCCCTTTTCTTGCTGTCCAGATTGTTCCGTGGTCGTTTGTTTAGGGTGATAGGACTTAGTCCTTAACTCAAGTAAGTTGATGTATTCATCAAGGGCTGCATCTCTTCCACTAGGTGGCTTGTAACCTGTAGGCTTGTAGAATCTGGGTATAGTGTTAGGAGTCTCATCGTCTTCATCAGAGTCATAGAACATCTCTTTCAGCCTGATTTTTCGGCATGCTTCTGTGACGTCTCGAGTTAGTTGATCATGATCCAAACTCATTGGGGTGGGACAGAACTTATGACCCAGGGCCAGAAGGTTGAATTGGTCAGGGGTGAGTTCGAAATCTGACAAGTTAACTACTACATTCTTTGCTTGAGTATTCTTAGTGGCATTGTTCTTCTAAATCGTCTGTTTCTCCTCTTCCTAGGTGTTTGTTCTTTTAAATGCTGCTGAAAGTTAGAAGCGGGAGTGGGGAGAAGCTTCTGTAATTTCTTCTTTTTCTTCTTTTTTTTTGAGTTTATTCTGACGCTGCGCCAGTTTTTTTCGATGGTGAAACGTAACAGCCTCGAAGTGAGCGTAATCAAGTGTCTGATGTAGATTGTACAATAATCCGTGTATTTTTTTTCTTGCTCTTTAGTAAAAAGAACTCTGTATGCTTCTTTAACATGATGAAGTATGTCACGACTAGCACAATGAGAAATGTTAGAAACAGATTGTATCTGAAGTAATATATATATTACTTCAGATACGCCAAACAGGGCGCACGACACAAAATATATCTCTATATGTAATAGGCTATCTACTAGCGCTGCTGGTTCCAACGACGACGAAGACGATGACGACGACGAAAACGATGAAGAGGACGAAGACGACGAAGACGATGAAGATGATGAAGACGACGTCTACAGCGCGTCAAGTCCGACACAGGACTTCGAGAACTTCACAGAGTTGTGGCTCAAAGTCACTACCACACTCACGGCGTCTCTGCCGGCGACAAGGCGACAGTCTCACACAGGAGCTGTGGCTCACACACAAAACCACAGAACGCAGCGGCGGCCTAGTCAACAGGTCGCTGGTTCAGATCTCGGGAGCGGCGCTCTGGCTTGGCAGCAGCGGCGTCTCCGGCCCAACTGGCTCAGCGGGTAGTCGGTCCCGGGCGCAGTGGCAGGTAGGGTAGTTTGTCGGCACTCAGGCCGGCCTCTCAACACCGACACAAGGTGGAGAACAAGGGGGTAGAACACGGGTACGGCCCCGACTCTCAGAAAGTGGCAGCCAGTTCCCCTTCAAACCAGGGTACACTTCTACCTGGGGGAAACTGATCAACTACCTTGATTATCATGGCTAATAATCATTACAATTACGACTACATTCATATTCATTAGCCACGTCACATTCCACTAGAACTTGGGCAAACATCAGCATATTCTTTCTTCTTCAACCCTACAACATTCCCTTTTCCGGAATCATAACACTACAACATTCCCTTTTCCGGAATCACAGCACTACACAGGAAAGGATTTCAATATAAACCTTTCAGTAATCTAGTTTTCCAAATTGGGGAAGGGATTCCCACCTAGACCCTCTTCAATAAACCATGAATACAATTCATTACACACAATTAATGATTACTTTTCATCAAACTATAAATGTCACGACAAAATGTTCATTTCTTTTTCTTGTAACACGACAAGAATGTTCATTTCATTTCATATGATCATCAGATTTTTTTAGAAGGTATCTTTTTCCAAAGATTAATCTACTTCAATCTGTGTAAGGGAAAGACTTTCCACACACTCTTGTTTACCAACACACAACTACTCAATATTCATATCAAGAGTGAGTTAAATACTCATCCACATCAAAAATCAAAACCAGCATATATGAAGTCTCTGTCGCTCACTTTGGGAGCTTATTATCCATAGCATCAAAACTCTCCCTCTTCTCGCAAAGCCTAACTAAACCACACTGGAAAACTCAACATCTTTTTTTTTTCATCATGAAGTTCATAACTAATTAAGTCACAGAATGAACAAAATCTTTTTTTTTTTTTTTTTTTTTTTCTGAAGACCACTTCCTTTAACACTCACTTCATCTATTCATGTTTTCCGAAATATATTTCGTTTTGCTACCCTATCAAGTCATAGGATAACAGAACACAACAAATACTTTTCCTTTCTAAACAAAACCCTTCACAGTGCGCTGAGGAAGTTTCAGTCGCTCCTAAACGGGAATACGGTTTCGGTTTGCTAATAAATAAACATTGAATGATAAATACCTGACTGCCACCAAAACCAAACGGGGAATCCCTCTTCGGCTTCTGGGTAGCTGCGCTAACGGAATCACTGCAGAGACTGCCTAACCGTTTCAGCTCACCCGGCTTAAACAGTGCGCAGGTGAGCAGCAGTGATTTAAACTTTTCAACCGGCTTCCGGACGACTACTTTCCGGTTAGCACGGTTGCAGAAAAACTTGTGACTGGACGGGAAACGGTCCGTCACAGTAACATAGACACATTGTCTTTCCATCACTTTACATAACCTAGACACGTATTTTCCTCACTTCACATGATTTAAACACGTTGTCTTTTCATCACTTTATGCCATACAAACACACATGATTTAGTCATATTATCTTTCCATCCCTTTACATAAAACAGACACATTGTCTTTTCATCACTTTACATAAAATACAGACACGTTGTCTTTCCATCACTCTGTATAATGCAGACATATTGTCATATCATCACTGTATATGTTGGTCATCTGGTCTTTGAAAAATAAACCCTTCATGATCAAAGGTTCCCCCCATGCGACAATCTTCCACACCCGTGCATGTCCTACGTCACAAATCATGTATTGAAAACAATTCATCATCGTGGTGTTCTTATTAAGATGAATCATAAAAGTATTAAATGGCAAAAGTTAATCAACACACTTGATAAACAAGACACAGATCTTCGATTTATTTCTAGAATCCTATTTCAAGCGTAACAATGAGATCCTAAATTGCTATTCAAGAACACGTGTTGGTAGCATGAGGTACTTCATTATGTCTGCTCGTCATTAGTCTTGGAATTATTTCTGAACAGTTTGACAAACCATTGCTTCCCACCTGATGAATGGGTGTTTACTTTGTTACCATGTATTCAGACATAGTGCATATTATCTTCTATGTCAT
>JADBJO010000676.1:168970-188970 GCA_016801955.1 Conus betulinus | reverse complement strand
GAACATTGTCTGGAAGAACACCAAATCTGGCTGTTAAGCAGGAAACTTGATCGATTAGGAATGGGGCAAGGGAGATTGACAATGGGGCAAGGTAGGTGTACCACCAGACCTGTACGTCGTCCACGCTTGATTTGTCTCGCAGCTACAACGCTACTGTCGTTCTGACAACATACCGCTACAGGTAATCCTGTGGATTGTCCAGCGATCCTGACTGATCGTCCCTGTGAACGAAACACACGACCCCCCGCTACACATCCTGAGATGAGATGAGAAGACGTGGCGCCGGTCTAATCTGCCTGTTGTGGGTGTTGACATGTGCCAGACCACAGACGTTGGAGAAAGGAGGGGGGGGGGGGGGGGGGGGGGGGGGGGGCTCACAGTTTAGATAGTTAGAGAGAGACAGACAGACAGACAGACAGAGAGAGAGAGAGAGAGAGAGAGAGAGAGAGAGAGAGAGGTCAACAGGCAGGCAGACAGGCAGGCAGGCAGGCAGACAGGTAAGTAGACAGACAGACAGATAGATAGATAGATAGATAGATAGCTAGATAGATAGATAGATAGATAGATAGATAAGAATACGAATACGAACCTTTTATTCAGATTAAGGCTAAAGCCCCAGACTGAAGGGGATTTATAAATGCATCAATGAACATTCCTAATACCCAACAAAATGAAGCGATGAAAAAGTGTACAAAAGGCAAAAATTACATCAAGACATTATCATTGCTCGAATTCTCTTATTTGTTTCACACATATACATGGCTAGATTCAAACAGTGTGTTCTCATTCCTTGTCGATACTAGGAGAATAGACTCAAACAGTGTTTCTCATTCCTTGTCGATACTAGGAGAATAGATTCCGAAACAGTGTGTCGGTCATTCCTTGTCGATACTAGGAGAATAGATTCAAACAGTGTGTTCTCATTCCTTGTCGATACTAGAGAGAGAGAGATTCAAACAGTGTGTTCTCATTCCTTGTCGATACTATGAGAATAGACTCAAACAGTGTGATATGATCATTCCTTGTCGATACTAGGAGAATAGATTCAAACAATGTGTTCTTCTCATTCCTTGTCGATACTAGAGACATTAGACTCAAACAGTTGAAAACAAAATGTCGATAATGGCAACTAATAGACCAAAAAGTGTTTTGTCATTCCTTGTCGATACTAGGAGAATAGATTCAACACAGTGTGTTCTCATTCCTTGTCGATACTAGGAGACGCAATAACGCAAACAATGCACACACATTCCTTGTCGATACTAGGAGAATAGACTCAAACAGTGTTTCTCATTCCTTGTCGATACTAGGAGAATAGATTCAAACAGTGTGTTCTCATTCCTTGTCGATACTAGGAGAATACATGTATAATGACATGTTTCGGTGCAATGATTGACATGTTGATGAGAGAGAGAGAGAGAGAGAGAGAGAGAGAGAGAGAGAGAGAGAGAGAGAGAGAGAGAAGCGCTCTTCTCCCTCAACTCGCCTCCTCCTCCCCACCCACCTAACCCCCCCTCCCCCTCCCTCATCAGACACAAACAAGCCCGTACCCACTGACAACTAATTAATTAGTCGTTCAGCCATCGTGAATGAGTTGTCCCCCTCGTCACAACGCGCGTCACAACGTCCACCCAATGACAACCCCCATCACCGTGCCACAATAGCCATCATTGTGACCTCCATTCACACCGAGACATGGACGTCAAGAAGACATGGAAAACCGAGAGTCACCACACGAGAGCGTGGCGTGATGGGGTCGGTTTTTTTTTTTTTTTTTTTTTTTTAATGGTCAGTTAATGCGGATGATGAAAATGATGCCACAGAGCTCCCATTGGGTCTTAGACAACACAGCAAGAGGCTGTGTCACTACGCACCGCTTCTTCAGGTAGGATTATCCTGGTATCAACCAGTTTCGAGAGAAACAGGCACCTGCTGACTTTGAAAAGATGTTCGCCTAAAGTGAATGATACACGACTGTGTGGTTACAGTCATGTCAGTTGTGAGCCTAGAGCACACTCAGCAGCTCAAGTTAGGAATGGTCGGGGACTAAGTTGAGTTTACATTTGGATCCACGTCCACACCTAAAGGTTCTGCTATCAGACGCAGATGACCGTCCCAGGGGAATGGGAGGGGATGAGCGGTGAGGGTCGGCAGGGAGGAGAGAGGCTGCCTGACAGTACACTCGTACAACACACACACACACACACACACACACACACACACACACACACACACACACACAAGAACGTGTTCAGACGGAAAAACCCATGTCAAAATTTGAAAGTTGGGCACCGGGATTTGATCTCTCCGTCTCCTGACATTACGTTGGATGCTCTCTAACCACCGTAGCTTCTCAGGCGCTGAGGCTAGAAAAAAAATATCCAGATAATAAAGATGGTAGGGGGGGGGGGGGGGTGGGGATGGGCAGGGGGAAGAGGGTCAGACCCTTCCACCTTGTAGCCTCAGTCCACGTCATAAGTACCGCCAAACTGTTGGTGGTCAAGCAATAGCCCAGCCAAACACTGTAGCTGTTGAGAGGTTAAGCATGTTGTGGCTGATGCCACTGAACCCATGGGAAATGTCATATGTCACACTTTTGGAATACCAAATTAAAGAAAAGATAATTCCGCTTCATATCTTGAACACCACTGACAGTGAGAGGGCGGAGGGGTATAAGGGATTAGGAGAAGATGAGGAAAGGGGGAAAATAATACTGTTTATTCTGTTTAGTTTGTTTTCGAGAATAGCAAATTCTTTGAGTGATGCGTTTTCAGAACAGCTGAAGGGAAATTCTGTTGCTTGTATATGGAATTAGCTTCTCTGAAACAATAAGCTGAATGAATTTCCGACATTCCTTTGATGCCGCCTAGCTGTGTCGTGATTTTCGCTTAGATTGAAGAGGAAGGGCATTTAACAGGGATTAAAAGGTTTCTGACTCATTAATCTTATCGCGTGTGCAAGGTTGTCCACTATTTGTTGTAGCAGTTTCACTGCTACACCGCGTTGAACCGGGGGATCTTAAATATTGGATCGATTTGCTGTCATGGAGATCCGAACGCCTGGGAATTTTCATGCCGGCGATGAAGCTGTTGATGTTCGCCAGACACGAACAGAACTAATGGAATAACGCGTCATGTCGGTGCGGGCCTTTGAATCATCCACTGGCTGAGAGTGCAGTACTCAAACACTCAAACCAACTATGGACGTTTTCTGTTTGAAACGGGATAAAAGGTTTCAAGTGTGCAAAACGCTGCGACGTTTTGAGCTTTGTGAGAAGGATCATATTTCCAGTGTGTGTGTGTGTGTGTGTGTGTGTGTGTGAGTGCACGCGCGGTCGATGAGGTGTGTGTAATGCATGAAAAAAGTCGGTCAAATGGTGTTTGGACGTAACCTTCGTTAAAATAATGTTGTTTTGTTACATGAAATAACCTCATAATGGCTTACGAACAGATTGACAGGACGGGTTCTTATGTTCATAATCTTGTTTCTATCGATTATATTCAGGGCAACGAAAAGTTTCCAAACAGCCATGTATGGATGCTGTATCCGGGCTAATATGTCTGGTATTCTTAAAGCAGTATCTCAAACCTCAGTACTTTCCTAAATTATCCCAGATTCCATAAGGAGGGAAACTTTGCTAGCTGGGATAGACTAGTGGGATGTGACCCTACCGTTTATCTTTGGTAAGGTTATTGACAGATGATCCTAATCCGGAATAGGGTTGTCGCCGATGGTGAGTTGCATAAGAAGTAAGCAGGCTTCAGACCAAAGTGCTCCTAAACGGAACAAATCTTCACATTCCGAGGCTTCATTGATTAGTGCCAAGAGTACGAGGTTCCTTTTGTGATAAATTTCATTGATTTTAGCAAGGCTGTTGGTAGTAACCAAAGACTTTCTTTTCAGCAGTATTCCCCTAGCAAACATGTCAATAACATTGAGCAGATATACTTTAGTTCCTGCTGCTATCTAGGAACTCTTGACAAATTTCATGGCTGGTTTCAGGTGCTCACGGGTGTGCATCAGGGCTGCGTTCTTTCACCTATTCTGTTTCGCTATGGCAATTGATTGGATCCTGAAATAGCAACTCCCAACAAAGGCATTGACGTTGCATTGAGAATACAAGCTGTCAGGCCTCGACTCTGCCAGTGACAAAACAGTGATAACAGACAATCCACAGAGTCTGCAAGAACTAGTGATTCTAGGAGGAAGCTGCAGGAGGGTCTGGTCTGGCCGTCAGTGAAAAATAAGACAAAGACAATGATGTCAGCTGACCACCAAAAAAAATTAGACATATTCATAAGACATAACAAGATGGATGTCGTCTAGGATTTCACACACCCGGGAAGTTCCATCAACAACCATGGTAATGTGACTGATGAGATGAACTGTAGAATAGGAAATACTTCAGCAGCGCTTAACCAACTCAGCAAAACATGGTTGAAGAAGAATTTTTCACTGACGACCTTGCTAAGATTTTCGTCATTCAAATGTGTCCCCACGTCAAGCCACAACAGTGCAGCTGCGAACCTGAAATGTGTGTCCCAAGGGAGAAGATTGATGCTTTCAACTTGAGTTGCATCAGACAAATCTTGGGCCGATGGTGGAGCAAGTTAATCGCCAACGAGAAAGTCAGAAATCACTTTAAAAGAAAACAGAAAAAGAAGAAAAGAAAAAGAAGAAAAGAAGAAAGGAAGAAGAAACAACAACAACAACAACAACAACACACACACACACACACACACACACACACACACACACACACACACACACACACACACACACACAAAATTCTACATTTCTCTCTATCATAGGCAAATGGCACTTGAACTGGTTTGGCCAATTGTGCGTCCCCTCCCTTCAGTCTAGCTCTCCAAGTACATCGGTGTAAACAAGGCCCATAGGAAGACGAAGATGATGGTCAAATTGTGACTGCCAACAGACCAGACCGTGTGACCTCTAAACCACGTACATGAACTTGAGCGATGTCAGAACATCTGACCACTGACCGATCCTGCTGGACAGGTATTCCCATCTCTCGTGCTTCGAATGACGAGGGAGCTTCAATGTCCTCCGGCATTTTGGCGATCAGGTGTTTGATTCTTGAGTTGCTATGTTGAGTCAGAATCGATTTTGACGCGGTTTACATCGAGTGATAGCCAAAATGATGTCATTTTCTGGACAAAATAGCTCCAGGCTGGCTTCGGAACAAAATTCATTGGTGGTATTTGTAGGTTTACTGTTTTATTTGTATCAAATTGTTAAATTTAGGTTAGAATACAGCGAATACATGAGCGTGTATGTCAGGTAATATGTAACAGGTTCTATTGAAATGCAACATTTTTTAATGGATCATGTGCTGCAGGTGTTCGAGTCATTTTTCAGTTATCGCATTGTTTCTAACAGTCATTTTCACAGTGAACTGGGCGGATTTCTTTCAGTGAAGTGTGGCTTGTGTAGCTGACAAGAAGTCTATGAGCGAAAGATGGAAACAAAGGAGGTGGAGGAGACGGTAGAAAGGAATGTGAGGAAGGGGTATGAGACAGAGGATGGGGGAGGTATTTAGGATAGGATATATAGGGATATACATATATGAAACGGATAGTAGAGATACGTATAAGATCTATAAACACCATCGTACCAAATACAAAACCAGCAAACATTAAAAAATGTACATCAGTGCTTATAACTTATGTCCTGTATATTTCAGTGATCTTTTCTCTTATGTTGTAAACACTAACGTGACTCTGTGAGAACTCTACCAAACATGTTTAAACGGCTATCCGCTGCAGAATGCACTGGTCCTCGATTTTCTGAGGCAACGGTCCACAGATTGTTCTTTGACTTTCCCAACTTAACTGGATAAATTAATGTAAAAAAAAACCCATTAAAATCTATACATGAAAGAAACATCTCCACGCGGATCTCTATCCGTCTTTCTGTCTTTTCTCTTCTTTTACTTTTCTTTTTTGTTTGTTTGTTTTCTTATTGTTGTTTCAGTAGAAGGGGGAACTCAAGGGACAGTACTCCTAAATGATCTGTCGACTTTGCGGATATTGGATAAAATTATCCCCCGTTCTTGTACACTATCAACGTTTTCAGTGTTGGGGCGTTTCCAGCGTGATGGGGGTGGTGGTGGTGGTGGGGATAATGGGTGAGGAGGATGTCTGTAGCGCGTAGGCAGCGTGATCTCTGTAGACTGGAGTGGTGGTGTAGTGTTTGCGTACGCTGTAAAGACAGTCCTGCTGACGAAGCACCAGGGTAATTTCAGAGCGTGATCTGCAGAACATCATGTTGCCAATGGCACTTCTCCCCCGAGAGTAGAGTAGTAGTGACTGGCGTGTTACGCTGGGTCGGAACCTGACTGTTAGGAAAGGTCGTCTTGCACAAAGAAGTTCTGAACTGAAAAAGGGCACTGAGTCCTCGTAGCAAAAAAAAAAAATAATAATAATGATAAATAAAAATAAAAATGAAAAATAAAACAAAAACAAAAACAAAAAAAAAAAAAAAAAAAAAAAGGGGGGGGGGGGGGGGGGGGGGGGGGGGCCCCACAGCTGTTCAGAGCAAGCTACTTAGTTTTGCCCTGAGTAAGAGAGGTTTGGAAAGGGTGGGGCAGGAGAGAGAGGGGACGGGAGGTGGATGGAATAATTCAAGGGGTGGGCCGACAGCTGAGCGAAGAGAAGAGACTGAGGGTACAGTTTCAGTTTGTTGTTCAGTGCCGAAAGAGAAAAGAACGGAAAGCCTCACGTGCGGATTGGCTGCACGTGTTGTTCGGTTTTTTGGGGTTTGTTTACAGTTCAGGGTGCGTTTGCTGACAACGATTTCCATTTGTGCCTGCAGTTGTTTACTATTTCTACTTTAGTATTTAGGGTTGCTAAGTATGGTTTGCATAGTATTAACCATTTTTCTGTTGAACATAGGTTGCATCTTTTTGAAATGTTATTGTATGGTGATGGTGATTTTGCGTATCTGGTTTTGAAGTGATTTTCAGTGATCCCTATGTATGTTTCTTTTTTTCATTTTCTGATGTCACAGTGGCTTGGTATACAATGTTGTTATAGAGGCATTTGTTGCTTAAGGGACACTGTTCTTTTAGTACACAATTGCAGGATTTCCTTTCTTCACCCTTCTTTGCTGTGTTGCTTTTCATTTTGTTGGATGAATCAATTATATTTTTAAGGTTAGGCATGCATGAATATGATAGTTTGATGGTGTTCTTGTTGAATATTTTGGACAATTTGTGTTCTTTTGGGAAGGATGCTGTCAAAATTTTGAAAAATTCTTTCCCTACGTTTGTTTTTACTCGTCCATCATATGGAGGGTTGTACCATGTGATTTTCCTTTTCCTGCTTTTTTTTTTTTTTTGTTCATGTTGTTATCTGGGTTGTATTGTAGTTTGTAGCTGTAACCACTTTTTTGCAATGCCTCTTGGTATTCTGCTGCTGCGTTGTTGAATACTCTTTCATTATGTGACAGATTAGATAATCTCTTGTTTATGCCATTGGGTATGGTTTTTAGTATAGATGGTGGGTGGTTGCTATTGATGTTTACATAAATGGGTGTGTCATTAGGTTTCTTGTATGGTTTATATATGTGGTTGTTGAGGTCAAGTGTTATGTCTAAGTAGTTCACTACCTTTTGTTTGCTTCGATGGTGATTTTTTTTTAGTTATGTTTTGGAAAATTTTGCATAGTTCTTTTTTCTTGTTTTCAATGGTTCTTGGATTGTTGTTTAGCGCGGCGAGGCCGTCGTCTCTGTACAGTCCGACTTGCTTTCCGAGTTGCTTTTGGATGTTGGATAGCATAAACAGTCCGACTAGTTCACATGTTTCGGCACCGTCGTCACGATCCCATGGTCACATCAAATGTTGAGTTTTTATTCGTTTTGATCCATGTATCATTTCTGCTGTAGAGTAAAAAGTTTTCTTGGTGTGAAAAAATGATTTCTATTTCTGACCCTGTTATGTCTGTGTGTTTATTAGCAAATTTCAGAGCTTTAGTGAGTAGCTCTTCGTCTATGGATGGGTAGAGTCTACTACTATGTCGAATGTGATGAATACTGTGTTCTTCTGTTTGTTAAGATTTTTGAACCATTGGATAACTTCATATGTGTTCTCCAGAGGTTGTATTCAGTGTTTGATTTTATGTTTTTTTGGCTTTTTCTAAGATTTTCTTACTTATTTTGCCCAGTTCAGATTTAGATGGGTTTATTAGTCTACATGTTGGGTTGTTGTGGAAATTGGGTTTATGGTCTTTAAGGGTTATGAGGTTATGAAGGCTTCTTTTATTGCTGTTGTTTCCACCCTGTCACCTAGATCCATGTGGTGTACGAGTTCTTTTGAAGCAAACAAAAAAAGGTAGTGAACTACTTAGACATAACACTTGACCTCAACAACCACATATATAAACCATACAAGAAACCTAATGACACACCCATTTATGTAAACATCAATAGCAACCACCCACCATCTATACTAAAAACCATACCCCCATGGCATAAACAAGAGATTATCTAATCTGTCACATAATGAAAGAGTATTCAACAACGCAGCAGCAGAATACCAAGAGGCATTGCAAAAAAGTGGTTACAGCTACAAACTACAATACAACCCAGATAACAACATGAACAAAAACAAAAAAGCAGGAAAAGGAAAAAAATCACATGGTACACAACCCCATATGATGGACGAGTAAAAACAAACGTAGGGAAAGAATTTTTCAAAATTTTGACAGCATCCTTCCCAAAAGAACACAAATTGTGTCCAAAATATTCAACAAGAACACCATCAAACTATATCATATTCATGCATGCCTAACCTTAAAAATATAATGATTCATCCAACAAAATGAAAAGCAACACAGCAAAGAAGGGTGAAGAAAGGAAATCCTGCAATTGTGCTAAAAAAAGAACAGTGTCCCTTAAGCAACAAATGCCTCTATAACAACATTGTATACCAAGCCACTGTGACATCAGAAAATGAAAAAAAAAAAAACATACATAGGGATCACTGAAAATCACTTCAAAAACCCAGATACGCAAACCATAAACAGTCATTCAACAAAGAAAAATACAAAAAAACCAAACAGAACTGAGCAAATATATTTGGAGACTTAAAGACAAAAAAAAAAAAACTATAACATATCCTGGAAAATCATAAAAAGGGCATCACCATACAACACAACATTCAAAAAGATGCAACCTATGTTCAACAGAAAAATGGTTAATACTATGCAAACCATACTTAGCAACCCTAAATACTAAAGTAGAAATAGTAAACAACTGCAGGCACAAATGGAAATCGTTGTCAGCAAACGCACCCTGAACTGTAAACAACCCCCAAAAAAACCGAACAAACACGTGCAGCCAATCCGCACGTGCAAACAGTGACATCAGGCCATATAACACCGGCAGTAGGCGCCCCAAAACCACTAATATCTAGTGGAAGAGGGACGGGGGAGGGGAACAAAGGAAGGTGAGAATGGGAAACGGGGGGACAGGCGGTTTTCTCTCCTTTTAAAAAAAAAAAATCAATTTTTCCGGAATACAACAAGAAAGTGATGGTTGGGCTTTAATCTTTCTGTTTCACTTTCGTCAGTTCCATTGTAGTACAACCGACTACGCAGGGTTCTCTCAGGGCTATATCATGAAGTTGGGAGATGAACACACGCACACACGCGCGCGCCCGCGCCCGCGCGCGCGCCCTCACACACACACACACACACACACATACACACACACATACACACGGGCGCGCGCGCGCACACACACACATACATACATACACACACAAACATACCCCCCCCCCCCACACACACACACACACACACACACACACACACACACACACACACACACACACAACACACACGCGCGCGCGCGCGCGCGCGCACACACACACACACACACACACACACACACACACACACACACACACACACATTTACACACACACAATAACGCGCGCGCATTCACGCACACACAGATGGATGGATGGATGGATGGATGGATAGATGGTTGGATGGATGGATAGATAGATAGACAGATAGAAGAAGATAGATAGGTAGATGGACGGATGGGATGAATAGATAGAGAGACAGACAGACAGACAGACAAACACAATGATAGATAGATAGATAGATAGATAGATGATGAATGGACAACCAGGCAGGCAGACAGACAGGCAGGCATGCGAGCAGGCATGAAATAGACATTCGGACAAACAGACAGACAGACAGACAGGCAGGCAGCCAGGCAGACAGGCAGGCAAGAAGGAAGGAAGGAAGGAAGGAAGGCAGACAGACAGACAGACAGACAGACGGACGGACAGACAGACAGACAGACAGACAGACAGACAGACAGACAGACAGACAGACAGAGATAGATAAAAGAAAACACGATTCATCTAGTGGATTTCAGCCTTCACCCATGGACTTTATAACAAAGCTTTAAAAACAAGTGGTTTAAAACAGTTCTAAAAAAATATCTACAAATTTGTTGCGAGCAGTACGCTCTCGTCAGGATAATGCTTGGGTCGCCTACCGCCGGTGTTATATAGCTTGTAGGGCCCTGCTTGCACGTGCGTATTGACTGCACGTGTTTTCTGTGTATCGGGTGAACGTTCAGGGTGCGTTTTTCGACAACGATTTCCATTTGTGCCTGCAGTTGTTTACTATTTCAGTTTTGGTATTTAGGGTTGCTAAGTATGGTTTACATAGTATTAACCATTTTCAGTTAGGCATAGGTTGCATCTTTTTGAAATATTATTGTATGGTGAAGCTCTTTTTTATGATTTTCCAAGATATATTGTAGTTTATTTTTTTGTCTTTAAGTCTCCAAATGTATTTGCTCTCAGTTCTGTTTGGTTTTTGTATTTTACTTTATTAAATGACTGTTTATGGTTTGCATATCTGGTTTTGAAGTGGTTTTCCGTAATCCTATATATGTTTCTTTTCATGTTCTGATGTCACAGTGGCTGGTATACAATATTATTATAGAGGCATTTGTTGCTTAAGGGGCACTGTTCTTTTTTAGTGCAGTTGCAAGATTTCCTTTCTTCACCCTTCTTTGCTGTGTTGGTTTTCATTTTGTTAGATGAATCAATTACATTTTTCAGGTTGGCATACATGAATATGATATAGTTTGATAGTGTTTTTTGTTGAATATTTTTGACAATTGTGTTCTTTTGGAAACGATGTTGTTAGGATTAAAAAAAACTCTTTCCCTATGTTTGTTTTGACTCTTCCGTCATATGGAGGGTTGTACCATGTAATTTTCCTTTTCCTGTTTTTCTTGTTTTTGTTTTTGTTCATGTTGTTATCTGGGTTGTATTGTAGTCTGTAGTTGTAACCACTTTTTTGCAATGCTTCTTGGTATTCTACTGCTGCATTATTGAATACTCTTTCATTGCATGATATGTTGGATAATCTTTTGTTTATGCCATTGGGTATAGTTTTTAGTATGGATGGTGGGTGGTTGCTTTTAATGTTTACATAGATGGGTGTGTCATTAGGTTTCTTGTATGGTTTATATATGTGGTTGTTGAAGTCAAGTGTTATGTCTAAGTAGTTCACTACCTTTTTGTTTGCTTCATTTTGGAAGATTTTGCATAGTTCTTTTTTCTCTTCACTCTGACCTGATGAGTTTTAAAATGGAAGAAATCAATTTTAGGCAATCAGTAAAAAACATACCATTCTCCAACCCACAATTCTACCTAAAAAGATTAATAGAACAAACCGAAAAATTTGTGCGAAATATGAGATGGAAAGCGTTTTTTTTTACCTGAACCCAAATGCGAAAAAAGAGGACAAAAACACTTACGGCTTCAAATCATGGCGATCTCCACCGGCCATGATGATGATATGAAATCTTTCGAGGACAAAATGAAAAGAATGATAGCCAATATCGAATTCAAAAGATCAAACAACGATTTCCAAACATCATTAAAAAATGAATAAAAAACAATGCAAAAATGACAAAAAAAATTTGTGAAGGCCGACAAAACCAGTAAATACTACAAAATGGACCCTAAATGAATACTCCCAACTTCTTGACAAAAACATCCAAAAAAACTACAAAAAAAAAAGCTGATAAAACTACACATGACAACATCCGTAAAAAAAAAAAAAAGAACTGGTGCATCGCATGGATCTAAGTGATAGGGTGGAAACAACAGCAATAAAAGAAGCCTTTATAACCCTCAAAGACCACAAGCCTAATTTCTACAACAACCCAACATGTAGACTAATCAACCCATCTAAATCTGAATTAGGTAAAATAAGTAAGAAAATTCTAGAAAAAGTCATAAAAAACATAAAATCAAACTCTCTGAATACAACCTTTGGAAGAACACATACGAAGTTATCCAATGGTTCAAAAAAACTCAACAACCAACAGAAGAATACAGTATTCATCACATTCGATATAGTTGACTTCTACCCATCCATAGATGAAGAACTACTCATTAAAGCTCTGAAATTGCCAATAAACATACAGAAATAACAGGGTCAGAAATGGAAATCATTCTCCACACTAAGAAAACCTTACTCCACAGCAGAAATGAAACCTGGATCAAGAAAACGAACAGAAACTCAACATTTGATGTGACCATGGGATCATATGATGTGCCGAAACTTGCGAACTGGTCGGACTGTTCATGCTGTCCATCATCCAAACACAACTTGGAAAACAAGTCGGACTATACAGAGACGACGGCCTCGCTGCACTAACCAACAACCCAAGAACCATAGAAACAAGAAAAAAGAACTATGCAAAATCTTCCAAAATCAAAACTTAAAAATCACCATTGAAGCAAACAAAAAGGTAGTGAACTACTTAGACATAACACTTGACCTCAACAACCACATATATAAACCATACAAAGAAACCTAATGACACACCCATCTATGTAAACATTAAAAGCAACCACCCACCATCCATACTAAAAACTATACCCAATGGCATAAACAAAAGATTATCTAACATATCATGCAATGAAAGAGTATTCAATAATGCAGCAGTAGAATACCAAGAAGCATTGCAAAAAAGTGGTTACAACTACAGACTACAATACAACCCAGATAACAACATGAACAAAAAACAAAAACAAGAAAAACAGGAAAAGGAAAATTTACATGGTACAACCCTCCATATGACGGAAGAGTCAAAACAAACATAGGGAAAGAGTTTTTTTTTTAATCTCCTAACAACATCGTTTCCAAAAGAACACAAACTGTCAAAAATATTCAACAAAAAAACTATCAAACTATCATATTCATGTATGCCCAACCTGAAAAATGTAATTGATTCATCTAACAAAATGAAACCAACACAGCAAAGAAGGGTGAAGAAAGGAAATCTTGCAACTGCACTAAAAAAGAACAGTGCCCCTGCCCCTTAAGCAACAAATGCCTCTATAATAATATTGTATACCAGGCCACTGTGACATCAGAACATGAAAAAGAAAACATATATAGGGATTACGGAAAACCCACTTCAAAACCAGATATGCAAACCATAAACAGTCATTTAATAAAGTAAAATACAAAAACCAAACAGAGAACTGAGCAAATACATTTGGAGACTTAAAGACAAAAAAATAAACTACAATATATCTTGGAAAATCATAAAAAGAGCTTCACCATACAATAATATTTCAAAAAGATGCAACCTATGCCTAACTGAAAAATGGTTAATACTATGTAAACCATACTTAGCAACCCTAAACCAAAAAACTGAAATAGTAAACAACTGCAGGCACAAATGGAAATCGTTGTCGAAAAACGCACCCTGAACGTTCACCCGATACACAGAAAAACACGTGCAGTCAATACGCACGTGCAAGCAGGGCCCTACAAGCTATATAACACCGGCGGTAGGCGACCCAAGCATTATCCTGACGAGAGCGTATTCTCAAAATGAAACCTTCAGCAAGCTTATAGTCTCCAAAGTGGGAGACCATCTCCAATGGGGAGGAAGCTCACTAACATATAACTCTGGTCAGATATACGGTATTTCGAAACCTGATTGTTTCTCCTCAGTGACCGCGGAAAGTGGTAATTTGACTCCTCTGCCTTTTCGGTTTTAAGAAGAATGCTATACCAGAAAAGGCTGGTGTGCAATACCGTAGTATGTTTGTTGAGTTTTCAAAAAAACTAACCAAAGGTGCCACCTAAGAAGCAAAAGAAAATCATGAAAGAGCAAAACAAACTACATTTTCTTGTGAAAAGTAGAAAATATAAAAAAAGATAACCTCTAAGACACACACAAGTGCTGAGGGCCAGTTCTTGGAATGAATCCGCAAGGGACTAGTGTGAATGGGGAATAATAAATGCTTCTCAAAATGAACCTTCAGCAAGCTTTTTGTCTCTGAAGTGGGATTTTTACAATCTGAGACATAAGAGCAAGCTTTGTTTATAATTCAATATTTCTTGCAGTCATTGCAACACCTAGCTGCTCTGTAAGTTGCTGGAATGGTGCTCGGTACTTATCCTTGGAATTTATTGTTTTATTATAATTTAGTCCCTTGCGGATTCATTCCAAGAACTGGCCCTCAGCACTTGTGTCTTAGGAGGTTATCTTTTTATATTTTCTACTTTTCACAAGAAAATGTGTAGTTTGTTTTTGCTCTTTCATGATTTTCTTTTGCTTCTTAGATGGCACCTTTGGTTAGTTTTTTTGAAAACTCAACAAACATACTACGGTATTGCACACCAGCCTTTTTCTGGTATAGCATTCTCTTAAAACCGAAAAGGCAGAGGAGTCAAATTACCACTTTCCGCGGTCACTGAGGAGAAACAATCAGGTTTCGAAATACCGATCTGACCAGGAGTTATATATGTTAGTGAGCTTCCTCCCCATTGGAGATGGTCTCCCACTTCAGAGACACAAAAAGCTTGCTGAAGGTTCATTTTTGAGAAGCATTTATTATTCCCCATTCACACACTCAAGCACATACTGTCAGTTAGGCAGAATCATCTACCACTGCAGATATGAAGGCTTATCACCCCCTATTTTTACAATCTGAGACATAAGAGCAAGCTTTGTTTATAATTCAATATTTTTACAATCTGAGACATAAGAGCAAGCTTTGTTTATAATTCAATATATATATATATATACTTTCTAACATATATATATATATATATATATATATATATATATATATATGTGTGTGTGTGTGTGTGTGTGTGTTAGGAAGTAGGTTTAAAAGTAAGCTTAAAATCTACAACGTTGTTTCTTGCATGCTCGTGCAATCATCAGGATTTTAGCTTACTTTTAAACCTACTTCTTAACAGATGCCGCTCCCAATACGGTTGAGCACTGTGAGGGGGACTAAGCAGTCTTGGTCGTCAGTAGGGGCTGGAAAAGTGGTGTGATGCGTATGTTAGATCAGAGCAGGATCCACTGAACGCCACCGAAGTGACTCGACAACGGCGCAGTGTCTCATCTGGTGGGTTGCCTCCTGACGACTTGACATTGATCGCTGCTTGTGGATTGCCGGTGGTTGGGGCCGCGATGGACAAGCCTGGCTGTGGCTGTGGGCGGGGAGCTGGAATGAGCGGCGAGTGCGCAATGTCACTGAGATGGAGCCTAAGATATCACACACACACACACACACACACACACACACACACACACACACACACACACACACACACACATCTATCTATCTATCTATCGATTTATCTATCTATCATCCATCCCTCCTTCCGTCCGACTGTCCATCATCCTGTCTATCCATCTATCTACCCATCCATCTATCCATCTATCTATCTATCTGTCCGTCCGTCCGTCCGTCCGTCCATCCATCAATTCATCCATATCTCTCTCTCTCTCTCTCTCGCTCTCTCTCTCTCTCTCTCTCTCTCTCTGTCTCTCTCTCTGTCCCTCCGTCCTTCTGTCCGTCCGTCCATCTCTATCCATCCATCCATCTGTCTTTCTATTTATCCATCCATCCATCTATCTATTCATTCATCCATCTATCTATCTATCTACCTATCCATCCATCTATCACCCATCTATCTCTCTGTCTATCTATCTATCGATCTATCTAATGTCTATCTATCTATCTATCTATCTATCTATCTATCCATCCATTTATCCATATATCTATCAATCCCCTCCCAGATCATAGTCCCTTAACGTTCCTACCTGCCGACATTTCATGATGGCAGTGCCGACATTTCATGATGGCAGTGCCGACATTTCATGATGGCAGTACCGACATTTCATGATGGCAGTACCGACATTTCATGATGGCAGTACCGACAGGAAGTGAAACGTGGGAGTGGCTGACGTTCCGCCGCTGTTTCCGTCTACTGGGCTTTTTTTTTTTCTTTCTTTCTTTCTTTCTTTTCTCTTTTTCCTGTCCATACATTGTGAGTATAATCAGTATTACTTTGATGGCAGGGATTACTCTCTACAGGCCTCTTCCACCCCCTTATCCCACCCTGACCCTCGGTGCAGTCACAGTGTGCAGGCGATAGAAAGCACTGGCTTCGCTCGGGGTGCGTGTGACACAAGACAAGGGCAGTAATGCCAGTGGCCTGGGAATGAATGAATGGCTGAGAAGCCATCTTGTCTTGATGAGGTGAAGAACTTTTCGCATCGTTGTTGTGTGTTTGTTTGTGTCTGTTTTTTTTTTTAACTGCGCAGTGCTGCTTATCAATAACGACACCCCTGCCCTCTCCTTCCCTCTCCACTACCCCTCCCCCCCCCCCCCCCCCCCCCCCCCCCTCCCGCAAGTAAATAAATAAAGGATCATTGAAGGAGGAAGGTTTTATTTTCTGTTGATAGGTAGATTTTATTAGGGAACAAAAATGTCATTAAACACTCTTCAAAGTGAGACGAGGAGTCTTTCATTTCGAAGTTTTTTTTTAGCACATCGAAATATGAACATTAATTCGAGGGAGGATAAAACAGAACATTTTGCTAGAGAATGAACGTGATGGTTTAAATATTCAACGTGGTTTCTTTGGTAATATGAATACTAGTTTTTCTACGTATGTCAGCCGAGGAATTGAACAAAACAAGGTTCTGAAGGTACTAAAGTATTAAAGTTATTGGATGTTTGTAGCCTGGCCAACCATACGGAACCACAAACACTGCTGACGCTGTCTGGACAGGATGTGTTTTTTCTATTCTTTGAAAATCAGTGTAGCATTTTTTTTTTTTTTTTTTTTTTAGCGGAAGATATTATCAGTTCTGTTCCTGACAAAACCGTTTTGTTTGGAAGTAAATAGCCTATGCTTGTGATCACGCAATGCAATAATTGCAAAGAGTCATAACAGTAACATCAACAACAACTCTGGGGCAGTGGTCAGTGTTGTGGGTTAAAGGCAGAGAGGTCGTGGATTTGATTCCCACCACACTCATTAATTCATTTTGTTTTACATTTCGTCCCTGACCGGCTCCTACCCTGTACGGAGTTTGCTATAGGCTGAATCGCACAGATTTGGACGACACAGTCGAGTTTCATTCACTTGATGGAAACGTCCTCTCAGAGAGCGTTGATCACGTTGCCTGACCACCACTGCTGGTGTCGGTATCTCTCGGGCCTGGTTGATGCCAAGATTTTTTTTTTTTTTTTATGAAAGTAAGCGTAGAATACCGCCCTGTCATGCAGTCAGTCAAGATTGGAACTCCGTGGCACCCGTCTCCCTCATCCTCATCCTCAATATAAGAAAGAAAATTCTCAAGTTTTGTATTAGTTCTTCATGCCCTGCTCTCATGGTGATCTTAGTTTGCGTTCCCTGTCCACGTCTGTGCATGTGGTGAGAAAGTCTGGAGGTTGCCGGTATAGGTGAGTTCCTGGGGACTGTCGTTGGACAGATGTGGTGGCGCCCTCCAGAAGGGGGCGCTCAGTGACGCCGGCCCCGCGACAAAAGCAATCATTGTGGGTAGTAGGGGAACTGAGTCAGTGGTATCCTGTGTTTACTGGATTACAACAGGCACCTCTGGGTACCCTGAAGTGACTCGGCAGCAGTGCAGTGCCTCATCTGGTGGGTGCGCCTTGAAAAAAAAAATGAAAATATGCAGCAAACACTGAAAATCAGGTACGAACATTCATAGCAGGAAGACGTAACTAAGTACCTAACGTTATTAACACTTTCTCCTTAAATACATTTTAAAGAACATTATCATATAAACAGTTTTCTAGACAATTATCGATTTACACATTTTCAGTGACCTATGATACAGAACATGAACGGTTTGTGGAAACATTGTGATGTGGGAATCGTTAATTATAAATGTCTTTCAATGATTAAATGTCTACAGTCTAAACTGATAAGAAGACAGGATGTGTCTATATCATCGTAGCACCAAATCTTTTCATTGTTTTTTTTTTCACAACATAATGTATGTAAACAAAAAAAAATCACCTGAGGATTGCAGACTTGTAGACATGGGATGTTCAGATGAGGCTGTGTTTACAACGTAAAAAGAAATTTCTGAATTTCTTTTCGTTCTTTGTTTCAATTTTACCCTTAAAGCATTTTTCTCTTTGTGCCCTCCTTCTCCTCTTTGTTCGTCCTATACCCCCCCCCCCTTCCTTTTTCTTCCTCCCTTCCCTTATTATTATTAGTACTATTATTATCATTACTCTTATTGATCTTTTGAACATATTTTTTTACCATACTTTTATTATTAGTGCTACTATTACCATTACCGTTACTGTTGTTGTTAGCATTATTACCATTATTATCAATACCAGTGTTATTATTGATATTATCATCACCATCATCATCACCACTGACACTGTTGCCACGACAACCATGGTGTTCGACAATCCTCTTACCCCTCACGTTCCTCCCATACTACAACTACTATTGTCATATTACCACTAAAAGTGGTAATAATCCTCTTTTATTATTTTTTCATATTTTTGTCATCATCGTCATCATCATTATTATTGTTCTCGGTATATTATTACCAACATTACTATTTTAAACTCGCATTGTCTCCTTCCCGACGGTCTCGTTGTCGTTTATCGCCCGCCTTGCGCCGAATTCGATAAAGATAAGTCACTGCTCATTCTTCATTTTCGTTGTTCTGAGTGTCGCTTATCTTGCCTGAAGAAGACGTAAGAGGTCGAAACGCGTCGTGTATTGTCTTGTGATTCGTTTGTCCATGTTGCTCGGTGGAGTCATAACGATTGCTTTTAAAAATTTGTTTAGATCTCCGCCTGCAGTGGCCTTACTTTGCAATTATTTTTCTCTTTGTTTAACATGTCTAATGACAGAAAACACAAACAAACAAAAAAAACAAAAAGAAAAAAACCCAGTTGCAAGGGTGAGGCGACTGCAGGCGGAAATCTAAACAAATTTCAATTGTTAGTATCAGCGCACCGCCAAAAAAACAAACAAACAAACAAACAAAAAAAACTGTAGACAAACGAATCACAAGACAAACCACGACGCGTTTCGACCTGTCTTTTTTATCATCATCAGTATACCTTTCGTTACAACTTTATAAACTGTTGCAAATGTAATGTTTACTACTATTATTAATATATAATATTATTCTTCACAATATTTCTGACATTCCAGCTTACCCCTTCTTCTGCCTCGTATAGCATCACTATCATTACTGTTATGGTTACAATCATGACTATTGTTAAAACTATTAATATATATATTATGATTATTGAAATACCTATTAGATTCCTTCCTTCCCATAATTTATACCTTCCTTCTCCTCTTTGTTCTTCCTGTCCTCCACTCCCCCTCCTCCCTTTTTTCCCTTCCCTTAGTATTAGTGTTAGTACTATTAATATCATTACTATTACTAACATTGGTTTTTTTTTTTTTTTTTTTTTTCCCTCCTTTCCTTTAGTATTAGTGTTAGTACTATTTATTATCATTAATATTGTTAATATCATTTTTTTTTTTTAGATTATATTTCTGTATCATGCTTTAATCATCAGTATTATTGTTATCATTACCGTTACTGTAGTTGTTAGCATTATCGTCATTATTATCAATACAATTGTTATTATTGATATT
>JADBJO010000676.1:148970-156470 GCA_016801955.1 Conus betulinus | reverse complement strand
TGAGAAACTCCAGGAATTTTTTTTGTGATTTAAATGGAGGTTTACTGGACCTGGCCCAGAAAATGGGTCGCTGGGAAACTCCAGGATTTTGAAATGAACATTACAGGTCTTGGACTAGAGAATGTATGGCTGTAAAACCCAAGTTTCTTTTTTTAATGAAAGTTACTGGCCCTGGCCTGGAGAATGTGTCGATGAGAAACTCGAGTATTTTTGAATGGAAGGTACTGGCTTTGGACTAGAAAATGTGTTGTTGAGAACCCCTTTTTTTTTTAAAAAAGTTACCCGCCTTGGACTAGAGAATGTATCGCTGTGAAACCCAATATTTTTTAAATGAAAGTTGCTGGCCTTGGACTAGAAAATGTATTAATGTGAAACCCTTTTTTTTTAATTAATGAAAGTTACTGTTGTTAGACTAGAAAATGTATTGCTGTGAAACCCAATATTTTTTTTAATGAGAGTTACTGGCCTTAGACTGAAGAATATATTGCTGAGAAACCCCTTTTTAAAATGAAAGTTATTGGCCTTGGACTTGAGAATGTATTACTGAGAAACCATTTTTTTAAATGAAAGTTACTGGTCGTGGACTAGAGAATGTATCGCTGAGAAACCCAGTTTTTTTTTTTTTAAATGAAAGTTACTAGCCCTGGTCTAGAGAATGTATCGTTGAGAAACCCAAGTTTGTTGTTGTTGTTTCAATTTTTAAATAAAAGTTACTGGCCCTGGACTTAGAGAATGTGTCGCTGAGAAACCAAAGTACTTTTCAAACGAAAGTTACTGGCTGTGTGTCTTCGAGAAACTCAAGCATTTTTTTTCAAAATTCTCTGGCCTTCTGTCAATGAGGAACTTAAGTGGTTTTTTTTGTTTGTTTTTAAATCTTTTTAGTTTTTTTTTTACTTGGTCCTGTTCTTTGGTGAGCTCAAGCAGACATTTAGATGAGAGTACCTGAACCTACTTTTTGTGGAGTCAGCCATTTTGTAAAATGAAAGTAGTTGACTCTGCTCTTTTAGGAGCTCAAACCTTTTTCGGATGAAAGTAGTTGGCCCTGCTTTTTGAGAAGCTCAAGCATTAAAAAAAGAAACTAATTGGTTCTTCGTCTCTAAGGATCTCAAGCATTTGTAGATGAATGTAACTGGCCCTGTATCTTTCAGGAACTCTAGTATCTTTCAATGAATCAACGGGCCTCCCGTCGTTTAGATGATGATGATGATGGAAATTTACGTGATCTTTGAGTTCTTGAAAGAGATTAACATTTTTCAACTGATTTAAGATTTTACGAAGGAAAGATTTTTTTTTAACGAAGTTTCTGGTACGTTTTTAGAAGATGTATTTTAAAGAGATGTGTGAAAGTTTGTTTTTTTTTTTCTATGACTAGTGAGTTCATTTTAACGTGGTGACAGCCCTGATATGGCCCTTTGTGGTCGGCTGGACTATAAGCAACATTACCTTACCTTACCTAGTGAAACAACATTTTGGAAATGTTAGCAAAACTCTCTTCCGCACCGTGTATCGTGTGAAGAGAAGCGAACGGCTCCTTCCTTTATTGTCTGATCAGAAAGGCGTTCACATCCCTTCAACGGCTCTTTCCTTTATCGTCTGATCAGAAAGACGTTCACATCCCTTCAACGGCTCCTTCCTTTATTGTCTGATCAGAAAGGCGTTCACATCCCTTCAACGGCTCCTTCCTTTATTGTCTGATCAGAAAGGCGTTCACATCCCTTCAACGGCTCCTTCCTTGATTGTCTGATCAGAAAGGCGTTCACATCCCTTCAACGGCTCCTTCCTTGATTGTCTGATCAGAAAGGTGTTCACATCCCTTCAACGGCTCCTTCCTTTATTGTCTGATCAGAAAGGTGTTCACATCCCCTCAACGGCTCCTTCCTTTATTGCCTGGTCAGAAAGGCGTTCACATCCCTTCAACGGCTCCTTCCTTTATTGCCTGGTCAGAAAGGCGTTCAAATCCCTCCAAATCAGAACCGGCCTTCGGAAGGAAATGAAGTCTATGTACCCAGAAATGGGCCACGCTGTTAGGCTCTCCAGACGATACAACCGTAAAAACAGTTTGCTTTCGATTATTTCTCAATACACAAATTGTTGTTAGCTGCAGCAGTCCTTGCGGACATTGGTCAGGATGTATGTTAAGCTTTAGACAAAAAAAAACTTTTGGCTGCAAACTAATTTGCAATCAGAACACAGGAATTCAAAGATTTCCTCTGCTCTTTGAAATCTGAGAAACTGGATCAGTAAAGTTCAGGAAAACCATACCGTAATCTCATTCTTTGGTTGTTAGAGTAAGAAGGAAGAAATGTGTAAAGACACACGGTAAACACTGCTCTTCAATTAGAAAACTAGCAATACTCACCTGGATGATTGTTGTACTCTTCATGGAAAACTGCATGGACCGTTGTGGTGTAGGTGCATGGTAAAAGACACAGTTCCAGCACTTCGAGGAGAGACGGGGTGATTATGAAGGAACAGTTCTGCTTGACGATGAAGCTTATCAAGAATTCTTTTTTATGGAAACAAAACGCTATGATTTCGTACAATTCCCATGCAATTTTTTTGTTTCTGCTCATTGGATGAGGGACACGCTTGTGAGTTCGGCAGAACAGGTGGACCTTGTTGTGTACAAGAATAAAAAGAAAACATTAAAGTGTTAAAATTGAAAGCACGATTGTTTGCCTAGCAATCTTTTGCTACGGATAAACAGGAAATTCAAACTATACTGACGATATCTAACACTCTAGCTGTTGCTTACGTCGGTAACATGGCCGCAAGTCATTCGTAAACCTGTAATTTTACTGTAGAAAATATTTGGGCTTTTTTGTTTTTAGAAAGATATTTGCATATCAACAGCGTGTGTAACCTTGATGAAACTGAAACTATCAAACAACGACGTATATGATTCGTGTTCTCCAGACTGACACGATTCCCTCGCTGATCATGCTCTGACTATGACACCGATTGCGAAAGTCAGGCGGTTGCTCGCTAGCATCGTCGTGTTTTGCCACGGTTACTCCTGAACACAGTATAGATTACTCGACCGAACATATTCATCCGTATTGTAAACAGTGTTAGGCATCCTTCAGTCTCGGAAGACTATGGACTTGCGCTCTAGGTGTCTATTCTGGTACAGCGACGGGTGTGGCTGGTCAGTCCGATGCGGGAATGACAGTCCCTGTGGCAGAGGGCACATGTGAAGTCTGACGCTGGTCTGTCTGCCTGGGCTGCAGCCTTTCTTCTCATTCTCTTTTTCCCCGTGCTGCTGAGCGAGTGTCTCTTCGAACTTGGAGAGACCTTTCTGCACAGTCTGTCTCCAGGTTGACCGTTCGAGGGCTGTTGCTTCCCAGTTGTTCTGGTCAATGTTCAAGGCTTTTAGGTCCCTCTTGCACACGTCTTTGAATCGCAGCTGTGGTCTGCCTGTTGGACGTTTTCCCTGCACAAGTTCTCCATAGAGGAGGTCTTTAGGGATCCGTCCGTCATCCATGCGCACGACATCGCCGAGCCAGCGCATACGTCTCTGTTTCAGCAGTGTGTACATGCTGGTGCATCGGCTCTTTCCAGGACAGTGTTGTTTGGGACCTTGTCCTGCCAGGTGATGTTCAGAATGCGTCGGAGGCTACGCATATGGAAAGCATTGAGCAGTGTGACGGACCATGAATCGAACATTTTTTATAATTTCATGTTGATTTGTTCTAAATATGCCGCAAAAAATCCTGTCCACCAATCCTGTCCTGTCCATCTTAGCTGGCTTTTGGTAAGTATACACTCAATGTTGGGTAGGCCACACATCTCCTGGACCTGCAGGTTAGGCACTCACTGTCTTGCCATTTGATGCGGCAGATCTTGCGCAAGCATCGTTGATGGAACTGTTTCGAGTTATTGGATGTATTGGCAGTACGTGGTTCAGTCTCACAACAGTAGAGGAGAGCACTAAGAACCGTAGATCTGTACACTGCAAATCTTTGTGGCAAGACCATGGCATCAAATTTTGCGCAGACTCTTTGAGAGTCTGCCAAAGGCAGGGCTGGCCTTTGCAATGAGCAACATCACTTCTGCATCGAGAGATCCGTTACTGCCAACAGTTTTTTCTCAAAACAGCGAAACTTGTCCACATTTTTATCGCTGTGGTGCTGATGAGACAGGTGGTGATGGTGCCCTGCCAGCTCCGGGCAGTGAATGCTGGAATGCTCGGTGTCACCAAGACTGACTGTAAATCCAAAACGTTGACAGGCCCTTATGAAACGATCTGTGGTGAACTGGATGTCTTCATGAGAGTGCGCGGCCAGTGCACAGTCATGAGCAAAGAGGAACTTACGCAGCATCAGATAGTTTAGTCTTGTCCTGAAGTCGTCGAAGGTTATAAGTTTGCCATCTGAACGAAACTGGGTGTATACCCTTGTCACAGTACCGGAATGCATCAATCAGCATTGCAGCAAACAGAACGAAACAGGGGGGTGGGAGCTAAAACGCATCCCTGCTTCACTCCGTTTTCACTGGGAATGGTCTGAGGAATCTCCATTTTCTTGCACCTTCGCCTGCATGCCATCATTGAGTGAAAACGATCAGCGAGATTAAAGTTTCCAGGCAACCAAACTTGTGAAGGAGCTTCCAAAAGCCAGTCCGACTAACCGTGTCGAAGGCCTTGGTGAGATCAACAAACACCACGTGGGAGTTGCTGATTCCTGCTCATGATACTTCTCCTGTAGCTGGCGAACAGCAAATACCATGTCCCTTGCGCCCCTTTCTGTACTTTGATTCAGGGACGATGGAGTTTGCTCGCTGGGTAATGAGTCTGTACAAGATGATCCTGGCAAGAATCTTTCCAGCGATACACAAGACGGAAATCCCACGATGATTGTCACAGCACGCTTTATCACCCTTCCTGTTCTAGATATGTACAATAGAGGTGTCTCTGAGGTCTTTGGCCACTTCTCCCTTTCCCATATGGACTGGAAGAGGTAAGTCAGCTTTTCCAGGAGTACCTCGCGCCTCCACTCTTGAAGATGTCAGCTGGAAGCCCATCTGCTCCTAGTGTTTTCCCGACGTGGTCTGCTTCAGAACCTTCGCAGTCTCTGCACTGGAGGGTGGGTCTGCCAGAGATTTTCTTCACTGGCAGTTGGGTGAACGGTGCGATTGCTTCTTCAGATACTGACGAGTCTCTGTTCAAGACAGCACTGAAGTGCTCAGCCCAGCAAGGACAGGTGATCTCTGTAGGTCTTGTGCTCTATGAGCTTGTTGATCTCTGCTAATAATGAAGAAAGCTCGATTGTATACACCAACAAATAACAACACATCTGTGACTTCCGTTGTTATGTTGGACAAAAGTAAACTTCAAGAGCTTGTTTACACACATCATTTTTGGTTAGTTCTTGTCAAGTACAAACAGTTTTTCTCTCCAGTATGGCAGAGTGCATGTACTTAAAAATCAATTACTTAATTTAAGAGTTTCTTTCCATAACAGGGCACACTCCAATGACCTAACAGTGTGAAACAGTCAACGAACAGTGTAGAGATTCCCATTCCCCCTCCCACTTTCAAATCGTGGTACTGTGTAATTTCTTCTGAAAATCTGTTCTTCTGAAGTCTTCAGAATAATACAGTGCTTTTTTCATTCGCCCGTTTTATTTCTTATCGATTATAGGCCTTTAAATGGCAATATAGGCTTTTGTGATCTGTCTACATTATTCATAGCTATATTTGGGACACAATTAAAAAAAAATGTTTATTAAAGTATACTGTCAAAAAAGAAACGCATATTTTTAATATCTTCACTGTGGATTCCAAAGCACTGGTAGGATGTAACCAACCAGTGGACAATGTTTGTTTACGTCTGTGCTTCACGTGTGCTCACGCCTTTAGCGCCAGTCGGATTGCGCGTGCACAAAATGGCCTCTTGAACAATTTTTCATTTTTTTGGTCGTGCTTTACTCATGAGTGAAGCACGTTCATTTTGGTGAATAAATGCTCAAAACGAAGGCAAACAAACCACACACACAGTGAGTCGTTCTGAAGAAAACCAGGCACCAACCCCAGCTCAAGACCGCTACATTCGGGTCAGCGACCCGCGAAATCGCTTTCGGTCAGTCTCACTAACCGCCCAGCAATTACCTGGAGGTCAAAGAATCTCTGACCTGACTGTACGGAATCGCCTGCATGCTGCAGAACTACGGGCTTGCAGACCTGTCAGAGGAACTGTCCTCACACGGCGTCCTCGTGGGAACAGGCTGCAGTGGGCAACTCAGCATTGTCCCTGGACCCTCAGGAACCACTGGGACAGGGTCTGGTTTTCAGATGAGTCTTTCTTCCTGCTCCAGCGCCATGACAGGAGGAGGAGGGTGTACCGCAGACATGGCGAGCGCTTTGCCCAGAACTGAGTGGTTGAGGCACCAACCTATGCTGGTGGGGGCGTCATGGTTTGGGGGTCCATCCACCATATGCTGGCAGGAATCCTCTGGTGCGAGTCCGAGGCACACTGAGCGCCCAGCAGTATGTGGCCGAAATTCTCCAGCCTCATGTCGTGCCTCTTACGGCTGGGCCTCGCACGCTGTTCCAACAGGACAATGCCAGGCCTCATACTGCGCGACCAACAACGCAAACCCTCGCCAACATCCACGTTCTTCCTTGGCCCTCAATGTAGCCAGATCTCAACCCCATGAGCACGCTCCTGACAACGTCAACGAGCTGTTCACCGCCCCCTCCAGGAGGAGGGGGACACCATGCCAGCAGAGGTGAACCGCAATGTGATTCGCTCCATGCCAGCCAGGCACCCGGTCGCCGTTGCCGCAGGTGATGGACATACTACCCCTTTACCAGTCCTCGTAGCCTGAACGGTGTGTATTGGCGACGTGAACTGTACAGACACTGGAAATGAAACTAGAATTGACGACCTTTGAAACAAAATTCTGTTGTGGAATGATTTCAGTCGCTTTTTGCTGAATTAATAAATTTGAAATAAATTTTCTTCAACAAAAGTAAGCGTTTCTTTTCTTCAACAAAAGTAAGCGTTTCTTTTTTTTTTTAACAGTATATATAACAGCCTAGGAAACGAGCTTGATTATTGCCCATGTATGCGGACACACACGTATGTGTGCACGCATGCGTGGGTGCGTTTGAATGAGTGGGTGGATACATGAGAGAGAGAGAGAGAGAGAGAGAGAGAGAGAGAGAGAGAGAGAGAGAGAGAGAGAGAGAGAGAGAGAGAGACGTCGTCACGCCGGATATAACGGAACAGACAGATAGAAATTCGTTATAACCGGCATGTCGGTTGCAAGGAAAGCCGGATATAACGCAGCAGTTTTGAATGTCAACGGCGATTCGTTATAAACAGCTTCGGCTATGAATGTATGTGTGTGCGTGTGTGTGTGTGTGCGCGCGCGCGCGCAAGCATTCATGTGTACTCATGCATACTTATGAAACGACACACATGCAGCAGAGAGAGAGAGAGAGAGAGAGAGAGAGAGAGACAGACAGACAGACAGGACAGGCAGGCAGGCAGGCAGA
>JADBJO010000676.1:111470-138970 GCA_016801955.1 Conus betulinus | reverse complement strand
CCACTCCCTAAAATATCGAACAATAAGCAAACGAACTGCAATTCACCAGGCCTCCACACACCTCTCTCGGACACACACACCATTCAAACCGTTTTCTCCATCATCACCATTGCCATTGAGGGGAAAAAATGAAATACAACACTGGATTGTATGAATTAAAAGAAAGGTTAAAAAAAAAGGTCACAAGCATACAGAGAGAGAGAGAGAGAGAGAGAGAGAGAGAGAGAGAGAGAGAGAGAGATTCAATATCGAAGACAAAAATATTGATCAGCTGTCCCTACTCCCCCCCCCCCCCCCCCCCCCCCCCCCCCCCCCCCCTTAAAAATGATTGGCAAACTGCACACTCACCCAGGCCTCCGCACACCTCCCTCGTACACACACTCCATACAGACTGATTTCTCCATCATCACCATTTCCATGAGGGAAAAAAAAAAAGATGAAAAAGTGTGAAGACAGCAGAATGGACCAGAAAGGCAGGCAGGAAAACAATGGATGATAATAAGGAATAAGAACAAAATGTAAAAATAAAATCACAGGAACAAGTAAAGGCAGAGTCACAGAGAAGCACAGAACAGAGGAAATTACCAGCACGGAATTTCCAGGAGGAGAGGAGTGAAAGAACCCTCCCCCACCACTACATACAAACGCTTGCGCTGGCGAACACATACACGCACACGCGCGCGCGCGCGCTCCTCAACATGCGCACAATCACATGACATGTATACATGCGTACAGTCATATTTACACACACAAAGCCAAAACAAAGCATTATTTCTAAGAACCTATAGGCAAACACACCTACACAAACATAAAAAAAATTGCTCATGTACTCTTCACAGTATGGGGTGTTGCTGTAATATTTGCAACAGCGTACCAAGGTAGGCCATTGCAAAGATTGGACAGCAGCATGAAGCTTATATTTCTATAAAGTATCACACTGTATCTGGCGGTAGAGATGTCTAGAAACAAGAACAGACGATGTCAGTCATAGTAATAATACCATCATACACATTCCACAAAACACTGGTTTGGTTTTCATCAAGATTTCATCAAGTGAAACACAACAATGAACATTGTAAATCATAAGAGAGGTAAAAAAAAAAAAAAATTCTCTCACAAAAACATGTACACAAATGCGCGCGCGCGCTCTTACACACTTCAAAATTAGTCATTAAGAAATATTCCAATTATGTATACCTCACAATCGGGCATGATACTGTAATATTGGCAGTGGCGTTCCAAGGAATAGACCACAGCAGGATAGACAGCACCAGTGCTGTGGGCGATACTGTGTTAGTCATCCCACGTCTGTCGACCTCTTACGCTAACAGTAAACCGTAAACTAACAGCAAGGCACACTCCCTTGCGGACGTAGCCCCTTATTTTTTTAATACTCACAGCTCGCGCATGGCACGTGTTATCACATCAGCCAGCGCGCGCCTTCAGCAAAATTCCCCCACACTGGAAGATACCGTTTATTAGTGGTACGTGAGCTGGGGCTGTCCCGGTCTCTGACGGTGACCAGGCTGGGGCGGACAGTGGCTGGCCACTGACCCGGTTTGTCACTGACCGCGCGGAAAGCAGACCATACTATGGTATGCATTCTTTCATCAGATGGGGGCAGAGAGAGATGGGTGGAGGAGTCTTCACTACTGAGTTTCATTACACAAATCGTATTTTCTTCTAAAAAAATTTAATGATGGTACACATATTTGTGATTAAGCGACAAAAGTGGCAAACACAAAATGCTCTATTTAGGAACCGCTGTAAGGATACGGTGCTATGTTAGCGTGTGTTACACTGAAAATAGCCTGTGCACAGTTTTCTGTTGTGCCACAGTGAATACAGCAGGAGCCAAATCAGGACCTCAGCTATCATATCTGCTGAGTCTCTAGATACAAATACCCACACTAGTATTAACACATCGCTTGAAGTTTATAAAGACAAAAGCACAATTGTCTGTTTAACTCCAGCAACACCTATATACATTATTAAGCACTATAACTTATAAATAAAATAAGTTTACCTCTTTCAAAAAAGAAAAAATAAGATCCACTGAAAATCTCACGAAAAAGAAACTGATAAATCACTGGTGGAAAAGAACTTCTCTCTGATACACATCAAATCAGCACATTCAGTCAAAAAATGATGAACACTGAAAAAGCTGTCACATGCAACACACCATGGAGGGTCTTCCCTTCTGAGTATCCAACTGTGCGTTATATAGCTGTGCCCAATATGTAACCGTGACAAAACGATTCCTCTTTACGGTTACGTACAATCGATGGGAAAGGGTTGATTAAATCTGGGCAAATTTTAAACAATTTGTTTGTTATGAATTGGCTAGACCATTCACTCTGCCACAGTTCACGACAATACAAGCTAGATTTATGACGAAGATCTGAGTGAGGAACAAACTGCACAGGCCTCCTAGAAAGACTTGCACCGAGAGCTTGTTTGGCTGCTTTGTCTACCACGGAGTTACCATAGATTCCCATGTGGCTGGGGACCCAACAAAAAAACTATGCTTTCCCGAAGAGACAAGCTGAGTATGAAGATCATGAATATCCGCCAAAACTGGATGTGAAACTTCTCTTGTCGATAAAGCCGACACAGTGCCGACAATGAATCCGATAAAATAAGGAAATCGTTCTGATCTGACCTGGACACCGCACTGAGAGCCAGATTTAAAGCCTTCAGTTCAGCAGTATAAACAGATGACCAATCTCGCAATCTTAACAAGGTGGGCTCCTGAAAATTGCTATCACACACAATGGCCGCTGCAGCCCTCTCATCTTTTTTAGAACCATCTGTAAAAATCTTGGTAAAATCTTTATAAAGTTCACATTGCTCAAGATAAAGTTTATATGCAGCACTCGAGGTGACCTCCTTTCGAAATTGAGTTAAGTATAAATTAATCTCTGGATTGGCTTTTCCAGGGAGGTACATCAGTCTGTAATGGACCATCATCAACAGTATCAAGGTCAATGCCAGCTGCCCTGAAGTGGGGCAAAATACGGATACCCAGTGGAGGAATCTCATTTGGCTTTAAGTCATATTTGGCTCTAAAAGGTGGGTTCATGACAATATCATAGGCAGGGTTTTTCTGGACTAGCCCTCAGTTTCAGATAATAGTTCATGGAAAGACACAATCTCCTTAGCTCCAAAGGGGGTTCTCCAGATTCAACATACAGACTCTCTTTTGGAGATGTGCGAAATGCTCCCAAAGCAATCCGCAGTCCTTGATGATGAATTGGATCAAGAGCTTTGAGATAAGACTTTCGTGCGGATCCATATACCACACACACCATAATCTAGCTTTGTCTCACCAAAAGCCCGATATAATCGCAACAAAGTTCGCCTGTCCGCACCCCAATCAGTGTGACTAATAACCTTTAAAACATTCAAACCTGACTGGCAATTGTTTAAATGTACTTAATGTGAGGCAAAAAGGAAAGCCTACTATCAAAAATAACCCCCAAAAAATTTCACTTGTTTGGAAACTTTAATTACCTGACCATTGAGACAGATAGCTGGTTCTAAGACCTGAGATCTTTTCCTATGGAAATGAATACACTCTGTCTTAGTAGCTGAAAACTTAAATCCATTTTCAGTGACCCACTGCTGAACACGATTAACACACAACTGAAGTTGACGCTCAGCTGCGGCCAAGGTTTTCCCCTTGGCAGAGATAGAGAAATCATCAACAAACAATGACTTATCAATCCCAGACTTTACTGACTGAACGATATTATTAATCTTGAGATTGAACAGGAGCGGAGAAAGGATGCTACCCTGAGGGACACCCATCTCCTGCTCAAAAGGATCTGAGAAGGTAGAATGAAGTCTAACACTGAAATGCCTGTTAGACAAAAAATTAGCAATAAACATTGGTAAATTACCTTTGAAATCAAGTGCCTTCAAGTCCTGAAGAATTCCATACCTCCATGTTGTGTCATACGCTTTTTCTAAATCAAAAAGAATAGAAAAACTACATGTTCTCCATTAATCAAAGCATTCCTGATAAAAGACTCGTATCGAACCAGGTGATCAGTAGTACTGCGGTTGTTCCGAAATCCACACTGGGAAACATCCAATGCCCCAAGACACTCTAACTGCCATAACAATCGAGAATATACCATTCTCTCCATAGTTTTACATAAGCAACTGGTAAGAGCTATAGGACGATAGTTGTTAGGATCCGAATGATCTTTCCCTGGTTTAGGAATAGGAACAACAACCGCCTCTCTCCAAGATTGTGGAAAATATCCTGAACACCAAACATTAAAACAGTGACAACAACACCTTTAAACCCTCAGCTGGCAAATGTTGAATAAATTGATAATGAATGTCATCTGGTCCAGGGGCTGAGTTGTTGGCTTTCAAAATGGCGTCCTTTAACTCATCCATGCTGAAAACGCAGTTATAATCCTCAGAACTATCTGGCACGAAAGAACAAGATTTTGACTCCGCAGATCTTTTGATACGCTGGAATTCCTTGCAATAATGATCAGCTGACGAATTGTGGTGAATAGTAGCAGCTAACAAGTTAGCAACCTCCTTTTTATTTGTAATAATTGATCCGTTTACTTGCAAACTTTTAATAACTGATGTAGCTGACTTTCCCTTAATCTTACGGATTAATTTCCAGACTTTCCTTGAATTGACCTTAAAAGATAGATTTGAACAAAATTTTTTCCAAGATTCTTTCTTCTTGGTTTTAAAAGTGTACCGACACTTAGCCCTACATGCCTGATGTTTAACTTTGTTTCCCACCATAGGAAATCTAGCAAAAAGTCTTTGAGCACTCTTTCTCTTACCCTTCAAAGTTTTGCACTCTTTATCATACCAAGGGGTCTTAACATCATTAGGTTTATCACGGGACTTGGGAATAGCTTCGTTAGCACTCTCTACAATCACTTTAGTGAACTGCAAAACAGGATCATCATAACTCTGCAACAGATTCAAAGGCATTCTACTTAAAATCTGTTGCTGATAAAGACTCCAATCTGCAGAGCGGAGCTTCCATGTTTCCCGAGGGGACTCCTGCAATTGCTTCGTAAAATAATAAAAAAAATCGGAAAGTGATCACTCCCGCTTAGGTCCGAATGAACTTGCCACTCTAAGTCCAAAAATAAGGAAGGATCACAAATAGACAAAAATCAAGTGAGTCAAGGAACCAGAAGGAGAACAAAAGGTCGGTGAGCCTGAATTCAGAAGACAGAGATCATGATCCGATATAAAATCCTCAAGAACTTTCCCTTGGGAATTAGTACAGTTACTTCCCCACTGTGGAGAATGACCATTCAAGTCACCTAATAAAAGAAATGGACGAGGGAGTTGAGAAATTAAAAACATCCAACTGACTCTTTGAAATCACAAAAGATGGAGACAGATACAAACAGCATATCGTAACTGCCTTGTTTTTACGAGATACGAGCAGCCACTGCCTCCAGATCCGTCTGAAGTGGAATATCCGTATAAAGTACCGAATTATGAATATAAAGCGAAAACACCTCTCCTTGAAAAGTCTGCAGAAGCTGGCTTGTGTATGCAGGAGAAACCAGTAATCTCATGCTTCTTACTTGCAGTTAAAAGGGTTTCCTGAAGAGCAATTATCAAAGATCTATACTCTGCCAACAATAGCTCAAGGTCCCGACCATTTGCTTTAACTCCCTTATTATGTTCCACTGGAGTATGTCCATGTAAGGTTATTAAAAGAATATCTATCAGCCCTCTTCCCCAGAAACTTCACTATCCATCAAAGAACTAAAACGGTTCTTCAAGACAAGATCAGAAGCCGATGCTCCTGATAAATTTCTAAGTTGTTTGTTGCCATGCTTGGAGTTTGCTCTTGGACTGAACTGAAACCTGCTGCACCAAATATCTGACTTCGAGATTTTCCCCTAAGAGGATCTGGAGTCCGAAAAGGACGCTCCTCACTGCGTGCCTGTCTCGTATTGCTGTTGTTGACTTGTGAGCGAGGGGACAACTCTTTCCTCCGATCCTTCACCCCTGACCTCTGGTCCACAGTACTTTGTACAACTGAAACACCTCTTCCCTCACCAGCAGGGACAGAAGCCTGTTGTACATTGCTGGTCGGAACACTATTGCATTTCTGAGTCAAAACCTCAACTGATTGCTCAAGTGTAGTAAGCCGATCCAAAACCGATGACAACAATTCTGTCAATTTCTTCTCCAGAGCAGTGAATGGAGCTGCTCCCAGATCATCATCACCCGATGACCGGTTCGCAGAATCGTTGACCACCTTCTGTGCATAAGTAGAAGTCGAAGGAGTCCTAGCTTCCACTAATCTTCTAGCCTCAGTAAAGGAACATTTTCTCTCAATCTTTACTTTCTGAATCTCGCATTCCTTTTTCCACACTGGGCAACTTTTTGAATTTGCTGGATGGTCACCCTTACAATTGACACAGTATACAGCACTGACACAAGATTCCTCATGCTTCTTCTGCCCACAATCACGACAAACCTCCTGACCCCGACAAGCTCGGCTGGAATGCCCAAAGCGTTGGCACTTGAAACATCGCAAAGGAGATGGCACAAAAGGCGTAACTTTCACTCGGATATAACCCCACTTTGACGAACTCCGGAGGAGATGATGACATAGCAAAAGTCAAGAATAGCGTGTTGGTTTCAATTAAGTCACTTCCTTTAGAGATTTTAACTCTATGGACCTGCAGAACACCCTGGCTTTCCATCTCAGTCCGAATTTCCGATTCAGCAACTCCAGCCAAGTCAGCACATCTGATTACCCCTTTCGAGTAGTTGAGAAAGGGGTGAATGGAAACCTTAACTGTGATATCCATGAGCCGAGAACCATCCCTTTTCAGTAGCAACCGAGACGCCGCTTCCGTAGCACAGTTAACAAGGTAGCTACCAGATCGGAGTCTCTTAATCATTTTGAATCCTGGACGAGACTCCCTCAAACCACTTGCAAACAGCGAACGGAGAAATCCGAGCAATGGATTCTTTGGGGTCTTTTGCTTCCACTAAAGGGAAGCTTGGCCATGCGTTTTGGATACCCTTTCTCTTTGCCACTTCCCTTATCTCATTATCTGAATCTGAATCTCTATTCGTAATCTCGTCCATACACTTGCCATGTCCATCATCGTTTCTTCTCTTTTTGTTTGGAGGTATTTGTTTAGAATTCATAATAAGGGGAAAAAAAAAACACCTCCCCTACTCCCCACCCGCCATCGAGTGCCCACAAAGGCGATGCCCCTAAGCAATCCTCTAGCAAAGGGAAACACCAGGGTTATAGCGAAGGTATACACTGCGTGACACGCGCTCCACCCCATTCACCAGGCTCATGACCAACTGTCGAGAACGAACAGGAGGCCACTCACCTGGCTTCCGGAGCAAGCAACGTGCCACACAGTTTGACCCATGCCATGCCCACACTGTGGAGGCGACCGATTGACAGCATTGGGCCCCATGCTGCCCCCCGTCTAGGGAAAGGCCGGGCCAAAGTGGCGTGTTGAGGGGCGCAGATCCCACTCCGGGTCCCTCTCAACCACCAGGACACCATTCTCCCCCGACACGGGTCGCACCGCACGGTCAACACGGTGGAGCAAGAGGTCACAGAGAAAACAGAGAAAGTGCTATAGAAGACTTGTGATGAAAGGAAAAGAATAGGATAACGACCCATAAAGGCAGAAGATAGACGAAACAGAAAACTGCAGATTATTAAGGAGAATGTTGAAAGAGAAATGCAGGTGAAAAACCATGGGTAGACAGAAAAAACACAAAAAAAAAGAGAAAAAGAAAGCCCACCTAAAACAAAGTCCCACCCTCAAGGGGCACAAGAGGGTGACCCTGAGAACTAAAAATAAGACACCCCACCCAGGTCCCCAGGGCAGACCCGGTGGGGGGATGAAGTGGTGTGCATGTGTCCTCTGCCACGTAATCTTGAATTAAATGATGCACCGTTGTCCTCTGCCACGTAATCTTGAATTAAATGATGCACCGTTGTCCTCTGCCAGGTAACCTTGAATTAAATGATGCACCGTTGTCGTCTGCCAGGTGACTTGAATAAAACGGGTGCCCAGTGTTCTGCCACGTAACGATGAACAAAACGCTGCACAGGTGTTCTCTGGTGTGTTACTTTGAACATAAAATGGTGCGCATGTGTCCTCTGCCATGTGATCTTGAACAAGATGTGAACAGCTGTCTTCTGCCATGTAACCTTGAATAAAATGGTACGTGTGTTCCGTTGTGTCCTTCAATGAAACGTGGCACAGTTCTCTGCTGTATACGCTCTAGTACACCGATTTTGACACAAAACAAAAACTAGGCTCAGTTCACATCTTGACAAAGCAAGAGTCATTAAACACCTATTTTTGTAAAGTGGCACACATGCCACTTAAAACGATACACGAAATCCTTACAAAGAAGAACACACAAAAACCAAGAGCAAGAACACACTAAAATCCGAGAGAGAGAAAAGCCTAGAAAAGAAGTCCCTCAGCGCTAAGGAACAGGCGCTAAACCCTGAGAACGAGGACATTGTTTCGCTGTGAAAGGATCCACATGTTGACTCTGATCACCACATCAGGCTTTCAGAGGAAAGGGATGCTCACATCAGGAGGTACCAGGTGATCACAAGGAAATCTTTCAGGAACAGGATCAAAGGCTTCCTCACCAGCTCTGCAGCTCAGCCCCAAAGGATCTGAAAAATGCGTCCACGTTCCAGACCTCCGAGACATCAGACATGCTGCATCACTGGAGGGAATATTTGCCTTTCCTGAACCATTCCCTCTGGTGCCGCCTGTTCTACACCTTTCTTCAACAGAAAACTGGCATAGGAAACCAGAGCTGCCATGTTGATCGTATGAAGGATACTCATCCTGGGTAAGAATGGGACTTTAAAACACGTGTGAAAAAACACCTCTCTTAACCCTGGGAAAGACCCGATACTAAACCATGAAGGAAAGGCACCAAATCGTGAGAAAATGTATGAGAGTGAAGAATACTCTAAACCCTGGGAAAGAAGACAAACTCTGTGTCAGAAGACGACCCTCAACACGGGGGTACAAAAAAAAAGGCATTTTTAATCGCGGGAAAGAAGATACTAAACTCTGGCAAAAACGACATTAAACCTTTTGAATGAAGAAGAGGCTAAACCATGGCAAGAAAACGCTTAGATCTCTGAACAGAGAAGACGCTACGCCCTGGAAGAGAAGAAGGCACTAAACAAGGGGAAAGAAAACATCTGTAAATGTAGAAGGTGCTGAACAGCAGGCCAGAAGACGCTAAAACTCGTCAAAGGAGAACACAGTTTGAGCCATTAGAAGACAATCCTATGAAAGCAGAACAAAACCCTTGAAAAAAAGGTACGCAACCCTGTAAACGACGACGGCGTCAGTCAATCCTTTTCAAAGGGTACCAAATCATATAAAACAAAAACGTTGAACCCTTGTGATAATGTGATAAATACAGGGAGAGGATACAGAACAAGACAGAGAAGAAGAGAAAGTAGAAGAAAAAATTCCTGCCCCAGTTCAAAAGCTTCTTGATGATGGCATCCGTCTGTGCGCCGTGGATCAGTCAGTTGTGGAGCTGCAGCGCCTGCTGTGGCTTAAGAGTCCGATTTCTGAGCGGCAGACTCTGTTGCAGTTGCTGCAGGTGAAGTCTCGGTCACAAGTGTGTTGGTGCCCGACGCAATTCTTTGCCATCTGCGGTACCTCCGTTCTTCCCACAGGGCCTCTCTTCTCTGCTCTGCATGTTTGATGCCAACTTTGATGGTGGATCGCCGGCTGACCCGGTCTAAAGCTGCTGTCTTCAGATCTGCTGTGTCGAGGCTGCCTGCCCTCAGGTCCGCTTGCATACATCCTTGTAGCATTGGGCGGGCCGTCCTGTGGGTCTGGAGCCTGTAGTCAGCTCGCCGTACAGCATATCCTTTGGAATGCGACCTTCGTCTGTGCGGCTGACGTGGTCAAGCCAGTGTAGGCGTCTTGCGTCAGCATGATGAGCATGCAAGGCATCCTTACCTGGGCATGCTGATGATGCGATCCTGCCAAGTGATGTCCAGAAGTCTTCTGAGGCAGCGCAGGTGGAAGGCGTTCAGTGTGTCGTTCTTGTCTCGAGTACAGGGTCCATGCTTCACTTCTGTAGAGAAGACTGCTCAGCACGCAGACTTGGCACACTTTCATCGTAGTGTTTAACGTGAGCATGGTATTGTGCCAGACTCTCTTCGCTAGACGGGCCGTCGCTGTTGCACGTTCAGCTCGGCGTCCAGAGAGAGGCTGCCGGAGACGGTGGAGCCCAGGTAAGTGAAGACGTGGACCACTTCGAGGACGTGATCGCCGATGGAGATGCGGGGAGTGCTGATGATGTCTTGGCCCATGATCTTCTTCAGGCTGACAGTGAGGCCAAACTCGCTGCAGGCATCAGCGAAGCAGGTGATAAGCCGTTGTAGCGCTTTCGTCGATGTGGGCAGCGAGGGCGGCGGCGTCTGCGAAGAGCATCTCCCTGACGAGGACTTCCCTAAAGAAAAAAAAAAAGACAAAGTTGCACGTGACCTGGTCTCCGTTGTCTATGATCTGATGTCAGTTTCTTGTCCTGATGACACAAAACATTGACACTTTTAACATGAAGGGTTCATGAAGAAAGGATGTCGATGTGATTGTTTCAGTATTCTGGCAAATATTGATGTATTTTGAAATAACCTAAAAAAAAAAAAAAAACGAATTGTTAAATTTGTCTTTTTTCTTTTTTTTTTTTTTTTCATTTCTTTGGGGGGGTCAAAGTCCCTTTCTGAAGCAGCGCGCCAATCGCCTTCCCTTTCCTTCTCTCGTTGTTTTTTGTTTGTCCTAATAGTAGCTCTAATGATTGGAGAACACAAAAACAATGCAGGGGGTTGAGATAAAGTGGCGCAGAACATACAGTATCACAGTTTGCAGGTGATTCACAGGTAATGACTACTCGTGATGCGACTTCATTTAAACGGTCAATATTGTTCCTAGGCAGAGTAAAAGTTTAAGTCTCTGTCCAAATTGTGATGAAACAAGCACTTTGGTGAGCAAAGGATGAAAACATCACACGAGATGTACGGCCAGAGAGTACAAGTGGTATGGAATCTGCCCCAATGCAGAACTTTGAAGGTTTACTCACGATCTCAAAATCATTGTGACCTGTAATTACAATAACCATTTCGCAGAAGTTACAGTGCTGTATAAAATTTGGGTCTTAAAGACGCACGACTAAGTGTGGACAGTGGCTGTTCTGAGATTCCTTACCCTGTCTAAATCAATACACCTTTGAATTTTACTGCCAGATCCTTCTGACAGTTTATTGAAAACTCTCGGAAGTATCTTTTCAGTTTCTTACAAACGGAACACGTGACAAGAACGACAGGAAAACGACCAAAAGGCGTATGAGCAAGGTACCTTGAACTTACCTGGTATTTGAAAATATATCTATGCTCTAAAGCTCTAATTAATCACGTAACATAAATTAAATCATTAAAATAAATAAATAAATTAATTAAATCATAAATTGATCAACATTGTAACGGAAACACTTCTTTCAGGCGGACACCTGCGGCGTGTCAAAATTTATTTCTCACATAAGGGGGCGAAAAAGGAGTCAAAGCAAGTATATAAAATCCTTTTATGAAATACAAAGTAGAATGTATTGCCTAAGTGTAAGCAACACACCGTCCCCATATCAACCTATTTAGTATTATCCATTCAAAGCTATGCAATTATTTTGCCATTCTGTCACGCCAATGTCAACCTGTTGCAGTCGTCTACATTCAAAGCTATCGACCATTTTGCCATTCCTTCACGCCAAAAAGTTATAAACTTACAGCTCTCTTCAAACAGCGCTCATTTTTCAGAAACAAATTAAGTATCAGGTTTAAACACTCCGATAATTTCAGTTATACCTAGAATGTATATAAAGCTTCATTTCTTAACATCGCCAGTATTTTTTCTGGACGTCTTTTTTTTTCATTGATGAGCTTGTGTTTTTGTATCGATAGTTTCCAGCAGGTCATGATACTGTTGGTCTTAATTTAGTGTCTTTTGCCTGATGTGCTCCTGTTTTTGTCCTAAGAATGTTTCCAGCAAGTCATGATGATATTGATATTTTAAGTGATTTTCTTTTTTGCCTGATGTTCTTGTTTTTGTCTTGAGAGTTTTCAGCAGGTCGTATTGGTCTTATATCAGTGATTTGAAGGGAAGGAAGAAAAATATGTACTTTGAACAAAATCTGCCCCAAACTAACAATCTCTACATATACGAAACATGGACATTGAAATAGTACATCTGCTTGCGCGTGTGCGTGATCGTAAGTGTACTCTGTGTGTGTGCGATTGCAAGCATACTGTGTGTGTGTGTGTGTGTGTGTGTGTGTGTGTGTGTGTGTGTGTGTGTGTGTGTGTGCGCGCGATAAAATTCGGTGTGTGCAAGTGTGTGTGCGTGCGCCTGTGCACGCGCGCCTCTGTAAGAGATTATAAACAAGGGTAATTTTGAGTGAACGAGAATGGGATGCGAGTTGACAGAGAGGGAGAGGGGGGGGGGAGAGAGAGAGAGAGAGAGAAAGAGAGAGAGAGAGAGAGAGAGAGACAGACAGACAGACAGAATTGTTTGTCAACGAGTGTGTATATACGTGCGCGCCAGCGCGCGCGTGCGTGCGCGTCTGTGTGCGTGCGCGTGTGTATGCGCGTGCGCGTGTAGTGTGCGCCCTGCGCGTGAAAGTTCACGTGCGTGTTTATGTTTGTGCACGCATGCGTGTGTGCATGATCATATCTATTCTACGATTTGACGTTTCATCTACTGCGTGCGTGCGTGCGTGCGTGCGTGCGCGTGCGCGTGCGCGCGCGCGCGCGTGTGTGTGTGTGTGTGTGTGTGTGTGCGTGTGCGTGCGTGTGCTCCAGCTCACGTCCATATCGGAAGTGGAGGCGAGAGGCGTGGCTAGGACTGTGGATGGTGTGCTATAAGCGTTCCTCATTATCCATTGGGGAAAGTCATCAAACTACGGGTCGGGGGCCGGAATAGCTCAGTGGTAGAGTGCTGGACTCGTTATGTTGGTGATCCTGGGGTTGCGGGTTCAAATCTCCGCCGGCCCGATTCGGTACAGGGGGATTTTCCCCTCGGAGTTAACATTGGTTCTGACTCTGTATCCCATACAGTCGCTCGAATGAGACTATAAACCGAGATTTCGTGTGTGAAAGCACGCATATCATCTTGCCCACACGTCAAATCCCATCACCAACTTTCGGAAGAGAAGGCCAGTTTGGCCGTTGGTATGGATGACACGTTACACATAGCATGCACCTTACCCGAAGTTAACGGCGGGATAAAAAAAAAACGGTCATAACACACAAACTCCACTCCCTTTGTTGGGAGTGTCCACAGGAGTATCAGCCTGCGTACGCAGATAGAAATAAAGACAGAATCCACACGGAAAAGTAATGAAACTACGGGTCATGTCGCAGACTCTTGCATTATTTCATCATGAGAACGTGATTGTCCTCGGTTAACCGCTTTGGGTTTACTGGCCCAGTAGGTGGTGGTACCTTTTCTCTGGTCCGCAGTTCAATGGTCGTCTGGTACACTGGCACTGCTTCTTGTGTGGTCACCATTTTCATCCTACCACAAAAAAAGGCCCAGGCTCAGTTCATCTTGACAAAAGAAGAGTCATTAAACACCATTCCTGTCAAGTACATTAACGCTAAAACGATGCACAAAATCCTTACAGAAAAAATGCACAAAACAAGAGTAAGACGTCACTTAAATCCGACAGAAAAGCCTGCTTCAGCCCGAAGGAACGTACTACACACCCTGTGAACAAAAACGTTTTTCCCTATGAAAGGATCTGCATGTTGACTCCGAGTACCACGTCAGGCTTTCTGTGGACATCAACCTGCCAATCCAGTTTAACAGGACAGGAGTGCGCACTGCTGAGAGAGAGAGAGAGAAAAGAGAGAGAGAGAGAGAGACAGAGAGAGAGAGAGAGAGAGAGAGAGAGAGAGAGAGAGAGAGAGAGAGAAAGGGGCGGGCATGAAAATGTGGATCTCATATATGCCTGCCTCTCTCCTCCATGAAAAAAAAACTGCCTTAAAAGGTATCGCCATGTAACTTCAAAAGTTATGTGTGTAATCTGTGCATTACTGAGCTGCCTTTCTTTCTTTTCATTTAAATCATAACCAATGATATACGTTATATTTGCTTTGTTAGATATCCGTAATCACACATACCCACGCATGCACACGCGCACGCACGCGCGCGTGCACGCACACACACACACACATCACCTGCACTTCCTAAAGGGATTCTCTGATGTTGTCAGCCCTGCCTCGGGTGGTGGTCGCCCCGTTAGCTGCCCTTCAGGCCCCTTCTGGTCTCCCTGTCAGCAGTCCCGTTCCTGGTGGGGGTCTCCCTCGTTGCAGCAGACCTCCCTGTTCCAGGCTGTGGCCTATTCCCTGGGACTGCATCCAGTGTCTACGGCTGATCGCTCCTCGTTCCCCGTCTGAAATGAAACCCTTCAATGACTTTTCTCAAATCACATTTCATTATTGAAGCAGAACACACACACACACACACACACACACACAATGTTTTCACCAGCAGGCAGAACGAAGGAAGGGATACATTACTTCCGTTTATGAGTAAAACCCACTCGAAAGGTAAACTGCTCAGAATGAAATCTATAATGCAAGACACGGGAATATACCATTTTCACTGACAATTCCTTTTGCGTTTGATTGTTCAAGGCCTTTCTATCAGTTCATTTTTCAGAATGATGCCAACAAGTCTGGTGCAAGTGCCCAGCCGCCCTGGTGCGATGGTTGGCATTACTAACTGCAGGACACAGACTTTTTTCCTATAGCTAAATCTTCACTAAAAACAGTGAGTCGACAGCAATACTACATCAGTTCAATTATCAACGTCACAAGCGTAAACATGGTTACATCAATGCACGCAAATACTCACCGTCATTTTTTTTTCTCCGTGTGTCATCTGTATTTCACTTTTTCATCGATCACTGTTCTGCCCATCTCGTGCGACTTGTTGGGGTTGCGAGCGCCCCCTGGCCAATTTGAAAGTGGCATCGTGAAGTCTGTCCCTGCTATTGTTTTTGTCATTCATTTCATTCATGTCATTTTTTGCTGGTGATAACCGAGTGAGTTAAGTCCGTACATAAATTTGTTGGATTCATTTCTCTCTCTCTCTCTCTCTCTCCCCGGTGATTCGTACAAGACAAGCAAAGGCAGCATCACCCGATGTTTTCAGCAATGGAATATTACCCAATTATAACTTTTCATGTGCGTGACGTATGAAAAATGTCAATGTATTCAGTTTGCATATTACGGAGCTGTTCAGTTCTGGTCAAAACACACATGCATTGACGAACACTTCCATTAGCTGAAAGAGGACACCCGTTACCCGTTTCACTTACATCTTCATATGGAGTTCTCTTGTGTTGTCGTTTCCTTCATGGCAGCAGTCTCACTTTGTCCCTGGAGCATTGTCTCCCCTGAAGCTGTTTTTAGCGTCGTCGATCCCCACGGTCATGTCGGATAAATAGAAATAATGTTAGACAGTGTGAGTGACAAAGGCTAAGTTTGTTTAGTGAACTACACAAATGTGTCTCCAATCCAAGTCATACTCAAACTGATGAAATAAGTGTCTCAATTCTTGAAATGAACACAAATGAATAAAACAAAATAAGTGTATAACCTAAACTTTTTCAGGCACAGAAAACAGAGGCTTAGATCTAAACATACCTTTCTAACAGGGCTGCCACGGTACCAAATCATCACCTGATATCGTTACAATTTGGTGATTCACACTAAATTATTCATATATATGTGACGGTGAATACGCTCGGTTTTCAGTTTTTTTACTGGCCAAGCCAACAGAAATACCCTCCTCCGCAGAAAGCACTGAATAACCCATCGAAAGCTTACTGCCGGAACTAGTATCATACCTTGTCCTCTCCGGTATTTATGACTCGACCATGTGGTGCAACGGTCCTTTGGTAGACTGGCACCACTCCCGGAGAGAGCTCGTCCTCTTTGATCCTGCCGCAATGGGAAACGAACTCTGATCAACTCGTGACCCAAATAATCATCAATCCCCGTGAAAAAAACACTAATCCCCGTCACTTACACTATCAATCATAGGGAATAAGATAAGATAATGTTGCTTATAGCCCAGCCGACCGCAAAGGGCCATATCAGGGCTGTCACCACGTTAAAATCAACTCACAGGTCATTCATCCACACAATTCTGTAAAAGACGTCTAAAATCTCATCCAAAACTTCGTTAAAAATCTTTCCACTGTAAAATCTCAGATCCGATGAAAATGTTAACCTCTTTCAAGAACTCAAAGATCACGTCAGGCAGAACATCTAATCATAGGGAATGATGCACTGCATCCATACTTTTCATATACACATGGACACTAAACCCTATGACAGGACATCGACCCCTATGAAAGAATAGACACTAAACCCTATGACAGGACATTGACCCCTATGAAAGAATAGACACTAAACCCTATGACAGGACATTGACCCCTATGAAAGAATAGACACTAAACCCTATGACAGGACCCTGATCCCTATGAAAGAATAGACACTAAACCCTATGACAGGACATTGATCCCTATGAAAGGATAGACACTAAACCCTATGACAGGACATTGATCCCTATGAAGGGATAGACACGAAACCCTATGAAGACATTGATCCCTATGAAAGGACAGACACAAGGCCCCATGACAGGATATTAATCCCATGAAAGGATAGACACTGAACCCATGACAGGACATTAATCCCTATGAAGGGATAGACCCTAACCATATGACAGGACATTCCCTATGAAGAAATAGACACTAAACCCTATGACAGGACGTTAATCCCTATGAAGGGATCCACATGTTGACTCTGATCACCATGCCATCGCTTTCTGTGGGAGAAGCGATACTCACATCAGGAGGTACCAGGTGCGCACAAGGAAATCTTTCAGGAACAGGATCACAGACTTCCCCTGCAGCTGAGCCCCAAGGATCTAAAGACATGCGTCCATGTTTCAGATCTCCGAGTCATTAGGCCTGCTACATCACTGAGGTCATCATCTGATACCCTTCTGAACCATCCCCTCCGGTACCGACTGTTCTGTACCCTTTCTCCGGCAGAAAACTGGCACGGAAAACCAGAGCTGTCATGTTGGTCATGGGAAAGGACCCCCAGTCCTGGGAAAGAATAAAACTCAACTCCCTGGGAAAGAGAAGGCACGAAATCATGGAAGGAAGCAAGCATAACACTGAAGGACAGAAGACACAAACATGTGAATGAGTAAGACAGTTAACTCTGGGAAAGACCACGAGACTAGCACACAGGAAAGAAGACGCCAGGCCCTGAAGATACAAGACTTCAGCAAACAAGTCCAATCTTTGTGAATGAAGACGCTAAACACTGGGAAGAAAACGCTTAACTCTGCGAATGAAGAAGAGGCTAAACCCTGCGAATGAAGAAGACGCTAAACCCTGGAAAGAAAACGCTAAACTCTGCGAATGAAGAAGATGCTAAACCCTGGAAAGAAAACGCTAAACTCTGCGAATGAAGACGCTAAACCCTGGGAAGAAAACGCTTAACTCTGCGCGAAGGAAGACGCTAAACCCCAGGAAGAAAACGCTAAACTCTGCGAATGAAGTAGACGCCAAACCCTGCGAAGTGAAGACACTAAACCCTGGAAAGAAAACGCTAACGTTTAAATGAAAAAGACACTAAACCCTGAGACAGAAGAAAGCCCTCTGTCCTAAGACAGACCTTGGAACATAAAAGTCAATATAGGAAGGAAGAAATAAATACACACTGAGAAAGAAAACCCTTAAAACCTGTGAAGGAAAGTTGACAATCCTATCAAAGCGCACCAAAACCTTTGAAAGAAGGTACACAATCCATGAATGAAGGGGCATTAGTAAACCTCTGTCAAAAGGGCACTGAACAATGTAAAAGTTGAATCCCTGACAAAAAATCTCTGCACCTTAGAAGACGACGCAGGAGAGAGAGAGAGAGAGAGAGAGAGAGAGAGAGAGAGAGAGGAGAGAGGGAGGGAGGGAAAATACTCTCCATATTCAATTGCATTCTCCGAGTTCACGTGACCTGGTCTCCGTTTCCTGTGACCGTTGACGCCACAGTTTACTGGCCCTGTTGATGCAAAAAAAAAACAAACAAACCCAAAACTAAAGAACTTTCTGTACAAACAAATTCGATCACCTTACTATACCTGAACAAATTAGTTCCACAGTAAGTAAATTGTTTTCCTGCCGTCTAACAAGATCATGATTTACATAATGTATTGTGAACTGCGTACTGGCCATCGTGACGTTAAGAAAAAATCTCCCACCTCGCCCTCCGTTTCAAACACCTTAAAAATAACTGTCGAAAAATTGTTACTCTGCATTTTCTGTGCAGAAAATTAAGGAATGCGGTAAGTGATGTAACAAAGATGTTTTCTATCACTCGGAACTTCCTGACATTCCTGTGTGTTCTTTTTACTGGTGAGGCACCTCGCCGCCCCTGCACCGACTCCATTCTGTTCCTGACTGTCATTCACGTGGTCAGTTGTTCGGTGTAGATTTCCAGCAACACACACACACACATGGAAGGCTGCCATGGTAGTTAACACTCTCCCATTAAGAATAAAGCGTTGCACACCAAAGCGAGAAATCAAGATATTCAAGATTACAAGTCAATCAACGAAGGAAAGTCATGCTTCGCATTGTTCAAACACGCAGACAGCATGTACACGGAGAGGACAAGAAGCAATACAAGCGATGCATATACTTCAAATGGGGATGCAAAGGGGGCCAAAACCCAAGAGAACAGAGGAAAAAGACGTTAAATCGATGCGCGCGCGCGCGCACACACACACACACACACGTTAAAAGTGAGCATTAAAACGGCAGTGCACCAACTGGGATGGAGGGGACGCGCGGAAGCATGCTTGGTAGGTAGTCTACAGATTAGCAGTTTAAACAGCGGAGGCGGAGAAGTTGTTTAGCCGGCTTGTTGTGCACTTCACATCGCGGTCCCTTCTAGAATGAAACGGTTGGAACAAAATTGGGGGTGTGAGTGGAAGGCTAGGATGGATGGATCTAGCTTTCCATCTTGTGCGCATATCAGAAATAGAGTCTATCTAGAGGTATCAGCTCATGATCTTCGAGTTTTCTGAAGCGGTCTGAAACTACCCATAATGATTCAAATGATGGAATAAACGAGCATGAAGCCGACTGCCATATCTGCAGTATCGACTGTTAGGACCGCTTTGTGTCAAGTGACGTTGAACCCCGTCCCGTTTTTCGAAATTGTGCAGTATCTGCTGCTCTCACGACATCCAGGTGGTCATATTGGAACCGACCAGTCTGTGGTAAAAGAGTTACCTCTCGACTTTCATGACTTAGAACCGAGGTCGCCATGTCGGCCGATAACTGAACGCGACTGTGTATGGTGCAAATACTGGCTGTGCGCTATTGGATAAGGTTCCCATTCAAGTTACTAGGATTTTTTTTTCTACATTATTAAGTTCAGTGGAATTTTGACAAATTATGTGGAATCGAAACAGAAGCCAGCACAGACATCGCAGTTTGAAAGAGAGTTTTTCATTTTTCCCCTTAAGCTCTGGCACACAAAATTCACTTAAATGCAGTCAAAACGGATAGTAGGTGCTACGCGGGAATGAGCGTAAATCCATTGATTCTTCGTTTATTTTTGCTTATCGTCGACCTTTTGCGATTCATTACACATACATACACTGAGAGAGAAAGACAGAGTAGGCGGCGCGTGTGGCCAAATATGCGTATCTTATGTATCCCCTCACACCTTCACATACTGCCCCAAGGAGTGGCCATCACAGTTCAACAGTTTGTTGAATTTGTGTATTATAAAATCGCTTACGGGGGTTTGATGAAAACTTAACCAATAAATCAAATATTTGTGATGGGGGGAAGGAGGTACCAGATACATACACACGTGTGTTCCGAGACTCACCTGCACCTCCGTACGGGTAACTCTGTGTTGTCCTCCCTGTTCCTGGTGGTGGTAGTCTCTCCAGTGGGCTGTCCTGTTCCTGGTGGTGGTAGTCTCTCCAGTGGGCTGTCCTGTTCCTGGTGGTGGTAGTCTCTCCAGTGGGCTGTCCTCCCTGTCCCTGGTGGTGGTGGTCTCTCCAGTGGGCTGTCCTCCCTGTCCCTGGTGGTGGTAGTCTCTCCAGTGGGCTGGGCTGTCCTGTTCCTGGTGGTGGTGGTCTCTCCAGTGGGCTGGGCTGTCCTGTTCCTGGTGGTGGTAGTCTCTCCAGTGGGCTGTCCTGTTCCTGGTGGTGGTAGTCTCTCTCCCGTGGGCTGTCCTGTTCCTGGTGGTGGTAGTCTCTCCAGTGGGCTGTCCTGATCCTGGTGGTGGTAGTATCTCCAGTGGGATGGACCTCTCGCTGTGGGCTGTCCTCCCTGTAGTGACCTCTCGCTGTGGGCGGTCCTCCCTAGAGTGACCTCTCGCTGTGGGCGGTCCTCCCTGTAGCGGCCTCTCGCTGTGGGCGGTCATCCCTGTAGCGGCCTCTCGCTGTGGGCGGTCATCCCTGTAGTGGCCTCTCGCTGTGGGCAGTCATCCCTGTAGTGGCCTCTCGCTGTGGGGCAACTGACAAAACGTCAATATTCATTCACCTCCAGTTTTTCCACAATTCAGCGAATTCCAAACCTACTACTAGAACCTGTACCAGAAGGCTGGATTGTCTGCCCCTGCCGGCTCCTTCCCAAAGAGGAGAGCGCTTTATGTTCCTGTCAAACGACTGCATTCACACAGTGGCGTTGCCTCCCTTTGGCTGACGCTGTGTATAAGTAATGAAAAGCGTAACATACAAAGCCATGTACTAGCATTTTAGACAAGAATGGACACCACGCATGAACCTGGCCAACCTGGGTATTACTGATCACCCTAAAAAAAAAAATCACTCGCACACACACACACACACACACACACCGATTCTGGGTCCTCTCGAGCATCGCTGTCGTGGTGACCTCGGGTCCCGCCTTCATCTCCCCTCTGGTCAGCCCGTGATGTCTTCAGGTCAACCGTTGTCGACGCTGACAGGTTCCTAAGAAGTGGGGCTGGGTGGACTGACGTTGGCAGGTTCCTAAGAACTGGGGCTGGGTGGACTGACGTTGGCAGGTTCCTAAGAACTGGGGCTGGGTGGACTGGGTGGCACCATTGGTTTGGCCAGGACTGGGGACCTCCGGAATGAGCACAGTGGGATCAATGCCTTCGACAGGGAACGGAAGAAGAAGAGATGCTAAACTAAAAAGGAATAAAGATAGGGGATATCTGGCGGTACAAATTACGTTAAAACATGTCTGGTGATGAAAAATAAAGTTTTTTTTTTTTAAAAAACATGGATATCTGACAACTGAGATTATGTTTAAGAAAAAAGCAAGGTGCTGAAGATGTAAATGTTTTAACAATCATTGTCTGTCTGGTGACAGAAATTAGATAAACAAAAAAGACATGGACGTCTGGTCATGGAAATTAACATTAAATGACATGAACGTCTGGTAATAGAATTTACTTTAAAGACATTATCTCTTGTGATAGATATTACATTAAAACATGAGGCATTGATGTCCGAGATAGAAATTACTTTTAAAGGATGTCGTTATAGAAATTAGCAGATGGATGTCTTGTGACAGAAATTACATTAAAACAAGCCGTGTCTGGTAATAGACATTACTTCAAAGACGACATCGATGTCTATCTGGTGGCAGAAATTATTTTGAAAAAGGCATGTATGTCTGGTATCAGAGATTACGTTAAAAAAAAAGAAGACTGGTGATAGAAAATACATTTTAAAACAGGACATCGATGTCATAGAATTATATTAAAAATGACACTGACGTCGGGCGACTGAAGTTACTTTAAAGGAGATAGGAGTGGTCTAGAATACGTCATCATGCGGGTATTTAACTGTGCTGTGTGAAAGTAAATGCATTTGTCATGACACCTTCAGCAAGATTTGATCTGCATGTGAACGCTATGACTTCAATAATAATGCAGATCAACAATCGTTCTACAACTATTTTCAAGCACCGTTTCCTCTTTCTTCTTACGGTACCTGATCGTTAAATTAGAACATTAAAGAAAAAAAAAACTTGATCTAAATGGCCGACCACTTCAAACAATAACAGCATTTTACCTACCTGGCCATTCCATACTGCAGGTCACAGGGCTCCCGTATTGCTGGCAACGTGGTCCCTGGGCATTCTCAGCGACAACAGTTCCACAGTTCCTACAGGTATTTATTCTTTGCCAAAGTGACAGGCCATAGTCTGACAGTGATGACCAAACAGTGACAGGCCAGAGTATGACAGTGATGACCAAGTGACAGGCCATAGTATGACAGTGATGACCAAAGTGACAGGCCAGAGTATGACAGTGATGACCAAAGTGACAGGCCATAGTATGACAGTGATGACCAAAGTGACAGGCCATAGTATGACAGTGATGACCAAAGTGACAGGCCATAGTATGACAGTGATGACCAAAGTGACAGGCCAGAGTATGACAGTGATGACCAAAGTGACAGGCCATAGTATGACAGTGATGACCCAAAGTGACAGGCCATAGTATGACAGTGATGACCAAAGTGACAGGCCATAGTATGACAGTGATGACCCATAGTGACAGTGATGACCAAAGTGACAGGCCATAGTATGACTGATGACCAAAGTGACAGGCCATAGTATGACTGATGACCAAAGTGACAGGCCATAGTATGACAGTGATGACCAAAGTGACAGGCCATAGTATGACATGACAGTGATGACCAAAAGTGACAGGCCATAGTATGACAGTGATGACCAAAGTGACAGGCCATAGTATGACAGTGATGACCAAAGTGACAGGCCATAGTATGACAGTGATGACCAAAGTGACAGGCCAGTATGACAGGACAGGCCATAGTAGTACCAAAGTGACAGGCCATAGTATGACAGTGATGACCAAAGTGACAGGCCATAGTATGACAGTGATGACCAAAGTGACAGGCCATAGTATGAGTATGACAGATGATGACAAAAGTGACAGGCCATAGTATGACAGTGATGACCAAAGTGACAGGCCATAGTATGACAGTGATGACCAAAGTGACAGGCCGGAGTATGACAGTGATGACCAAAGTGACCAAAGTGACAGGCCATAGTATGACAGTGATGACCAAAGTGACAGGCATATAGTATGACAGTGTATGACCAAAGTGACAGGCCATAGTATGACAGTGATGACCAAAGTGACAGCCGGAGTATGACAGTGATGACCAAAGTGACAGGCCATAGTATGATACAGTGGTGAACATTTGCCAGCATCTGACATCCATCACAAAGTAAACAGCAGTCACGACCTCAGCATTTTCCAGCGTATTCTTCAGACCCTACTTTAGCCGTGTCCCCCAAAGGATCTGGACTAAGAGATGAATCCAGATTATAGACCTCAGGGCTCACTGTTACATGCACCGTCTCAACGAAAGAACTGAAGATGGAAAGTACCGATCTTTGAGGAACTTCTCGGCCAGAACAAAAGCGCTGAAGCTTACTCTTTTGTTTCAAATGGCCGCACTCCCCTGACACATGAGCAGCCTGACCACCACATGGCCGACGGCCGGCTGACTGACTGATGCTTGCCGTTCTTTTGCCTCACAATCTGTCGTGGAACGGTGAAGACCCCTTGCAGACTGGTCCCAGGGTACACAGCAACTCCCTCAACTGCATCCATCAGTGCGACACAACAGAAGACGACCAGCTCCTCTGACAGTCCAGGAATTGTCAACTCGACTGATGGATCATTAGTAAAGGGGATAAGGTCCAGAGCGCGTGACAATGCTAACGCTAGAGACAAAGCTTAATTTATCTACCTAGGTGTGAAATATCTACCTACCTATCTTTCTGTTACTATCTTTCTATGTAATTACCTATCTAAATATCTACCTTACTATCTAATCTCTCTCTCTCTCTCTCTTATCTATCTATCTATATCTATCTATCTATCTGTCCTGACCTTTAGGGGCATATCAGCTCATTAACTGATCCCAACACATCATCCAGCTACTAACAGAACTAATGACACGCAGTGGCGTCGTTGAAAGATCCATGTGGATGAGAAAACGGATCTGTGGTAGCAAGTACTGCCCACACATCAGGGGCGACACTTGGAATTCCGTGACAAAAGCCACGACAGTGGAAACCGTTCCACAGGGCGTCCTGCATTAGCCACCAGCTGATCTGATCGCCAAGTCAACAAAGGACACTCAGAAAGTACCAGTTGATCACCAGAAAACGCTTCAGGAATGGCATGCCTGTCCTGAAGCATCTCCTCTGGTACCGCTGTTCTGTGCCTTTATTCCATGGATACCTGTCACTGAAAACCAGAACAGCCACGTGTCGCAGGGAAGGCCAGTGGCTTTGTGCTGCCTGCATCACAGCTTGGACAGCTCAAGTGTCCACCCCTCAATAGCACCCACCAGCAGGAGCTCGTGAAGCTGGTCCACCTTAGAACAGATCTCTTGGGAAAACCATACAGATCCATTCAATTGTTTGATGTGAATACTACACCAGAGACACACCTCTCTCGATATGCGTCTCCGACTACACAGGACCCAAGTTCCTCAGCCACGCAGAGCTGCAACAAAACAGCCCCTGCCCGTCTTCAGCCTTGCCAGCAGCCAGATAATGCATTCGACCAGAATATGGACCCCAAGCACCTAAAGGCCAACCAGTGCCACCACTCTATGCAAGACCTCCTGTCCTAACAACCCATCATCCGAGATGACCCCACCTGGGCGTCGAAGTTGCTGAACACCCCCTGCTGTATTCCACAGACAGATGTAGTCAAACAAGACACCGCACACCATGATCCCTGCTTACAGAAGACCTCCACCATTCCATGACAAACTGTGAGACAAACGAATTTAAAGACCTCAGTAAGACGTGCCAGCGACTAGCGGTAAATCCGACTCTTCACACATCAAAAGAATGCGACTACTGCCAGAGATCCCACACACACCCTCTCCCCATCTCCCCAAGACAGACTTCCCAAAGACTTAAGCACTGGCACCAAGAAGCTGCAGTCAACAGTAAAACCTCAGGTCTGAACGCCAGACATACTGGTCAGTTCAGAAGACCTCAACGAAGACAGCCAGACTGGCACAAAGGCCATAGGGAAAACACCAGAGCCCTCAGCCCTCAAACACTCCTGTGACGAGATATTAAATCCCTGAAAAATGACACGCCACTGTCGAAACCGACTGACCAGCGCTTTGGAAAGAATAAATAACCTGGCGGAACTTCACAGAACTGCTGGATTCACCGAGAATGTGCTGCGCTGCAATAAAAATGTACATTTATGTTGGTCCATGTTTAGACTCCATATTCAATATAGTATTCATCCTAAAATTTCGCATAATGTGACCTGTTTTTGAACGTGTAAGAAGCTCAAACAGAGAAGCATCCACGTGAATATTGCCGATGGGAATTGCTGAATCAAGTCGCTTCACAGACTGACTGAACGTGTTCAACGGTCAAGTGCGCGCGATGTGGTGGACAGGGCTACATTTACACCCCCACACAGACAATGTCTGACGTTGTTCGGAGTTTCTTGAACTAACCGATTCTGTCATTGTTGACACCACCACTCCCACACAATGCTGTTCCAGATCTGTTGAAGGACGCAGCGCAAGACAGGATTCCTTCCACATACTATCCGGGACTAGGCAAAGAGGTCTTCCAGTTGGTGCTGGCAGGAAATTAGTGTGTGCATGAGTGCATGTGCATGTAGTGTGTGTGTGTGTGTGTGTGTGTGTGTGTGTGCGCGCGCGCACGCGCGCGCGCGCGGAGGTGTGTGTGTGTGTGGGGGGGGGGGGGGGGGGTGCTTGTGTCTGTGCGTATGTTTGTTTTTTTTGACTCAAGATACCACGGTAGGAAATGCAAAGGGTCGACCAGTCGTTATGCTACTAGATGAAAAGTGTGAATTAGAAGCCTGCTGATTGAAAACGCACCAGTTTTGAGGGGGAAAGGGAAGGAGAAGAGCAGGCGCGGGGATGGAAACAAACCTTTTTTTTTTGCAAGTCATTCACTTTCTGCAGATTCCCCCCCCCCCCCCCCCCCCCCAAAGAACAGTCCACTGTGAGTGTGGTCACTGTACAAAAGGAGGGAAGGAAGGAAAGAACCCTTAAAATCATTAAGACAGAAAAAAGGGGAAAAGTTTCCTTCTGTACACCTCTTCTGTACAACGGCGTGCGAAGGTAATGAAATGATGGGCATAAAGCGCTGGTCGCGAAGATTTAAAGACAGCAAGCTGTGAAAAAGAAAGACAAGCGCCACCTGCTTCTTTCCAATTTTAATTCACATTTTGAGGCAACAGACCTGGAATTCCTGTGACATTCGTAAGACTTCCCTGCCTCACACTTGGGGCAGCGTTCTGTGCCTGCATTAGTCAAAACGGCTTTCACCTGTGTAGATGTGCATGTGCACTCGGCACTTACTTGAAATTCGCAACATCACCCTGCCAATCTAATTTAACGGGACAGGAGCGCGCACAGCTGGAGGAGAATGTGCGCGCGCGCGCGCGCGCGCGCGTGTGTGTGTGTGTGTGTGTGTGGGGGGGGGGGGGGGGGGGGGGGGCACGTGTAAGAGGCGCCCATGTGTGCAGTTTTTAACGGAATCACCGCGACACACGAATATATTAGAGACAAAAAAGATTTAGATATAAGTGAGAGTGAGTGAGTGAGTGTGTGTGTGTGTGTGTGTGTGTGTGTGTGTGTGTGCACGTGAGCGCGCGCGCGCATGTGTGTGCGAGTATGATGGGAGGTGTGCGTGGATCCTGCTATGTGAGCTAACTAGAAATAAGCTTTCAGGAAAGAGTGGCTGAGGTGGGAGATGAGGTAAAAGAGATCCAAATGGAAGAGGGGGGAGGGGGGGGGCGCCGGGGGGGGGGGGGGGGGGGGGGGGGGGGGGGGGCTGATTGGGTGTACTGGCTGCATGTGAAGGGCAGAATTCTTTTTCACTCCTCTTTACTTCCAGTGAGAATCTGGTGGGCGAGTGTGCGGAATCTAAGGGACATGGTTGTGTGTGAAATCCTGCCTGTTTGAACTTATCAATAAATAATAGAGATTAGGTTCAAGTCCGAAGCAGACAGGAAGAAAGAGCAAGGCAGACAAGCACAGAGAGAGAGAGAGAGGGGGGGGGGGGGGGGGAGGGAGGGGAGGGCGATAGAGTATTAAATGGAAGGACTGCGGCAGGAAAAGAAAAGCATTTCCATTCGGCCCCCTCTCACGCTTTGCAATAAAATCTGAGGCCACGGCACATCAAAATGAAATGAAGTTCATCTCGGAACAAACCAAAGGTAACCAGAAACAAACCGTCCTTAGTTTTATTTTCTAAACTGATGTCAGGATCCCACCCCCTCTCCCTCCACTCTCCCTCTGGCCCAAATT
>JADBJO010000676.1:101470-106470 GCA_016801955.1 Conus betulinus | reverse complement strand
GGTGTCTAGATTTGGGACTAGTAAGCAATGTACATGCCTCATCATTCGTAAACACAGTCGGGCCGATTCATCTCTCGGAACCAGAATGACAGACTATCGTGTGTGCGCTCTGAATTAACTGACATTTCTATGGTTTAAACAGTGGGAATTCGTGGCAGCGGGACGTAGGTGCGAGCTCTTGTGGTGTAATGCAAAATGTGTCAAGGTAGCAATACACAGGCAATTGTTACAATGCAATATAATCCATGCAAAAAGTTACAATATAATAATATCCACGCACAATAAACATGATATATCACAGCAATATCCATGAAAACAATGCAGCAAACTCCAGATAAAAATTTAAACAACGCAGCAATGTCCAAGCAAAATTTTTACAATGCAGCAAGGTACAAGCAGAATGCAACAACGCACTAATATCCGTGCAAAATTTAACAATGCATCAGTATCCATGCAAAATGTACTGATGCAGCAATACCCTTGCAAATCGAACAATACAGCAGTACACGTGCAAAAAATGTAAGAAAGCAGCTGTCCGAACGATGAAATGTCAATTATTTCAATGTCCAAGCGGAACATTGGAACAACTCAACAATATTTACGTTTGTCGTCAGCAAATCATGCTTCCTTCAACTCTTTGACAGAACTGGCATAACGCGTCGTGATCATACTTTACGTTGGTCCATGGCGGTCTCTCTTGATTCTTATTTCTCACTGATCCTAAAGCAGGATTAAGGTCGATATCGTTGAAAAAAAAAAAGCTAGGGATAGATGACTGTCTCAAGAACAATGTAGATATCCTACTGTCCATCAAACATTAGCCCCATACTTTAGATATCAGTCCGTCGCAAAATAAATGTGTGGGTTCCTTTATAGCACGGGATTGTCAAACTGGACACTTCCACTAAACAGTAATCGGAAAAGGACAAGGCCAACAGCCTTTTTTTGTTAAATATGTGACCCAGCCAGCTAGGACCTCATTTTACCTTGCATTCTCGTAGGGACTCGAACAGCTATTAAGAATGATTATTATTAAGTAGGCATAAAGATTATGAAAGTACACACTAGATTTCTACAAAAACGCATCTTTTTATGGTGTCCATTCTCACACAGAGTGAAGATGATTCATTCCATTCCTAATAACAGGTGTCATTTGTTCGTTTTACGTACCAGTCGCAAACGACTTTGCAGAGGTTGGCCAAGATATCATACATTTTTTTTTCTCAGAAAATCCCGAGCGAAAACAGTGGACACCCCCGCGCCACAAAGCCTGAAGGGCTGACAGGCTGGTGCAGAACATGCACAAATAGACGTGAGCCCAATTTCCTCTAATTTCCAGATAAGGAGAGGAGCAATAATCAAAATCTGTCCCTTTTGAATATCACTGAACTTTAAAGACAGGCTTCCGTTTAAGGGGGGGGGGGGGAGGGGGTGAAGAAGAAGGACTGCTCTGAACAAGTTAGATGTGCAGAATAACGTATAAGCAAACCCGGTGGTTGGCTCAGAGGATGAAGCATTGCTTTTTTCATCCAAAGCTCCTGGGTTCAGTACCCACCGCCACAGCCAGGTTAGTGACATCAGATCTACACTCCTCCAAATCCTTCGGATCAGGCTTTCAAACTGACGTCCGATATGTGAATGCACGCAAAAATGAAATAAACAACAGCAGCGCTGCAGCAGCAGCAGCAGCAGCAGCAGCAGCAACAACAACAATAACAACAACAACGGTTACTTAAATCTCATTCCATCCCTCGTAGACGAGAGGAGAGTAGACCGTCGTGTGACGGTGGGGTAGAGAGAACAAAAAGGTTCTACTGTTCTTGTCTCTTGACATTATCCCAGATAATGGAAGGGGGCTGCTGGCACGGTGGAATCAAACACAGTCACATACATTAAAACGTTGACCAGAGGTAAAGTTTGGAACGAAGAACAAATACGTAAAGACAACCAAGATTGACATCATCGGTCATTTTTAGCGATGAAAAAACAAGCGTTTTAACATGAACGTTGCTCAAAGATTGTTTTCCTAATACCGGATATAACAAAATTAAAAGAAAAGTTGCTGTACGAAAGACAAAAAAAAATTACAATAAAATACAACGCGTTTTGACCTCTTTGGTCTTCTTCAGGCAAAACGAACAAATAAGGCAATGAAAACGAAGTACGAACAGACAGCCGCTTATCTTCTCTACTAGGGCGCAAATGGATGTAGAATGGAAACGAGATTGATGGGAGACACATGACGAGTTGCGTTATACCCTGAAAGGGACCATCATAAAACCTTGAAAAGAAGAATGTTCAAAGTTAAAAAAAAACAACAAATAAGCCATTTTTATGAAAATCAAGCTATGTAGATTTAACAGGCCTCAGTCAGGTCTTTAACAAAAGATACGACACTAGATTTAGGGGCCCGGAATCGCCCAGTTGGTAGAACGCCGGATTCATAATCTTGGTGATCCTGGCGTTGCGGTTTCGAATTTCCGCCAGGGATTTTCCCCTCAGAGTTAACCATTGGTTCTGACTCTAATTCCCCAAAAGTGCTTAGAAGGAGACTATAAACCGAGGCTCCGTGTGTGAATGTACGCATAACATCTTGCACATGCGTAAAATCCCATCACCAGCTTCCGGAACGGAAGGCCAGTTTGGCCGTTGGTATGGATGACACGTAGACACAGCATGTATCCTGTGTGAAAAATCGAAAGAATAAAGGAAGAAAATGGAGTAAACTATTTTTGACTGAATGACACGAGAACTGACTGAAGAAGCGCCGGCAGGCCAGCCCGTCATGTAAACGAGAGTGTGGACTGTAAAAGCGCTTAGAGCTTGGTCTCTAGCCGAGGGATAGGCTCCATATGAATACTCCTAATAATAACAATGATGATCATAATGATGATGATAATGATAATGATAAGTTTCGCAATGGATGGTTTTTGCAGCCACCCACCCCAGCCACCTATTCCTCCACTTCCTGACAGGGTTATCTTTCATTTCTGGGTATAGGCTCCGATCGCGAAGCAACCCACTTACATCCTAGCTCAGACTTGAAACATACCGACTCAGAACGCGCCCCCCTCCTCTTCCACATCAGACACCGAGCGAGAAAACGTTAATTAATGGCAAATCAGATAGTACAACAAACGCATGACGTTACCAAAAAAAAAAAAAAAATCAAAGACAAGTTCGTTGGTAGTAGATGAAGTTGGAATCCACCGCCCAGTAAGAGGCCGACACATCAAAGCGGGACGAGGCACTGATGCCACAGATCTTGGCAGACAGCATGTATTTGGCCGCACGGCAGGGGGTGGCGGAGGACCGGCAGTACTGGGGGCAGTCCTCGTGGTTGTTCAGCGACGACGTGGGGAAACCGGCAGGTTGGGGCCGTAGAAGCGGTACCCCGGGTAGGTGATGAACTGGTCCTGGAGATCCTCGCTGGGACAGGCTGGAACAGAAAGGTGCAGGTGAAGTTCTGGCTGATTCTCTCTTAGCTTCATACTACACCGCCACCACCACCACCACCACTACCACCACCTCCTCCTCCTCCTCCTCCTCCTCCTCCTCCTTCTCCTTTTCCTCCGTCTGTTCCTTCCTACAATCTCGGCTTTCCATGAATCAAAGTCCTGTAACATCAGGCAGTCCTTTTCATGTCTTCTCCATAGAAGACACAGTCTGAGGATGGCCTTAGAATCGCATTGGAGTTAGTAATGAGTTTGCAGTGTTCGCAGAAATGTAACCCAATTATACACAATCGGGAAAGGAGAAAAAAAGAGAGAGAGAGAAAAAAAGAAAAAAAAAACAGACAAAAAACAACAACAACAACAAACAACAACACAAACACACACACACACACACAAAAAAAAAAAAAAAAACGGCGTCCCTCGTTTGTGCGGCTGCTGATTCATTTGAAGGGTTGAGAACATTAACTGAAATGTTCATTCATTCATTATTCGGACATGATATGTTTTTCGTTTAATTGGGTGGAAGGCGCGGGGGTGTGTGGAGGTGGTGGGGGAGGATGTGTTTACCAAAAGGCGCAACGTTGTCAGTTCCCCTATTCCTCCGCTGTCTGTTCATGTGTGCGTATGTGTGTGTGTCTGTCTATGCATGTATTGTATCTGTCTATGCATGAATTAGTAAGTTGAAGTAAACACAGAATAGATAAGAGATGATATTCTACACCACCATCAACGATCTGTCTATGTATGTATTATTAAGTTGAAGTAAACGCAGCATAGGTAACAGATAACATACTACACCACCATCAACGATCTGTCTATGTATGTATTATTAAGTTGAAGTAAACGCAGAATAGGTAACAGATAACATACTACACCACCATCGACGATGTCGAAATGGAGACCAACGGATGATGAGGGAAGGTGATGCAGGAAAGAAATGGAAACGGCGAAGAAGAAGAAGTTTAAGTCATCATGTTTAAACCCATCCCATCACGAAGGCGACCCAGAGCTGAAAGCACCGGAAAATAACAGCAGCGGTCAACTGAACAAAATTGGTGTACCAGCCCAATATGTCGTTTCCTCATCCGCAAACACTTGTCATCCAAGACTTGCATTCCGGCGCCAAGCATCAAAGACATGAAAATCATCGCTAAAGCTACTGAAGAAATCTCAGTCATTCTCAAAACCTGGCCTCCACGTAAGTGCTCAAAAAAGAAAGTTTGAACATCTTTGCCAACAGATTAGATTAGTATACAACAAATTATGAGAATATGTTGCGCAGATATCTAACTATAAACACAAGAATGAAAAAAATATCCACCTGCACTCAGAAATAGCGGAATAGCTCAGTTGGTTGAGCGCCGGACTCGTGATCCTGGGGTTGCGGCTTCGAATCTCCGCCGGGCCGTTTCAGTACAGGGGATTTTTCCTTCGGAGTTAACATTGGTTCTGACTCCATTTCCCATACAGTCCTTCGAATGAGACTATAAACCAAGGTTCCGTGTGTAATCGCACGCATAACATCTTGCACACACGTCAAATCCC
>JADBJO010000676.1:91470-93970 GCA_016801955.1 Conus betulinus | reverse complement strand
GATGCTGGGCTGACAACGGTTGAAAAATGACCTAAGAGTTCTCTCTAAGAATCCAGATCTCGTCCAAACAATCAGCCGCCATGTTGGATTCGGCGGACAATCTTTGGGACCGAGTTGCATCCTGTCATCTACTTTAAGGAAGGTGTGGGGGGAGAGGGGGAGGGGGGACAAATACAGCAGCCATGATTTCAAGCCTGCGTGTCTGCTGCTTGGAGCTCATTGACTACTCCGGCACTGTGGAAGCAACCTTCCGTTCAAGGAACTGCTCCTGACCATGATGCCAGAGTAACATCAAAACGTTGTTGGTGGGGCAGCGTTTTGTCTAGTTGTCGACTGCTCTGAGCAGACCGAGGTCAAGTAAACCAACACTCCTGTATAGTCACGCACCTGGACAAACGGAGTAGCCACTGGCTAGGCACAGCAGCCACAAAATGTAAAGCCCAGTCCATGCTATCTCATCAAGCCAGGAAAATGAGGTTAACTTTTCAAATATAATTCTTTAATCACGGTATATCACTTTAAACAAAATACTTTTGATTCAGTGTTTGTCTAATTTACCGACGATCCCCCCACCCCCCCCCCCCCCCCCACCCCCCCCCCCGCTGCTGGGATTTCTTGTCACAAATACAGCATTACCAAGCGTCCTGTTACTTTTGTCCTGGAGATTTGCAAAAGATCATATTGATTTTTCTCTCGCTAGAACATGCGTCCTAAGCTTTTAAAATTTTCAGACGAAACAGCTGCCAGACTGCTTAACACACAATTCATAACCAACTAGAATAGTTAACACTTACAAAGGGACACGTAACGTGTGCAGTCAAACCGGGTGTGTTTGACTGATGGCAAAAGACCAGACATGAAAACTAACATTGCGCATAATGCGATGTTTGTTATCACGTGAGCAGCCATCGTGAAAGCATAAAAAATACCCCCTTTTTTTTGGCTTTTTAAAAATTCTACATTTCCCCTTTTTTTTTTCTTAATATTTTCTTTTTTAAGCCTATCCAAAAAATATATCTCCCTTCAACGACCCAGTCTGTTAAAGATTCACTGGAGATCTTTAACATTTTTCTTTTTGTAGGTTTTTTTTTAAAAAATAAAGCCCGACGAAACAATCCCTCCCTTCAGCTACCCAGTCTGTTAAAGATTTACTGGAGGTTCTAGCTGACATGCACCATCGCACAATTAATTTATAAAAGCAGCTCCAAAAACAATGGTATCAAATGTTCACCCCCTCTAACAGAATACTCACCGGTGTTCAAGCCTTTCGCTTTTCTTCTATCTTTTACACACAAGCTACAACCCCCCAGACCTTCCCACTGCCTCAACACATTCACTATCCCAAGGGGTAAGCTGGTCTGGAAGAACTTTTGAGGCGGTTGAACTCAGAAAACACCAGAGTACTGCTCCATTGTGTTGGGTAAGCAAATGCCGATCGACAGGCGTAGACGTCATCCGTTTCCATGGTTTCAGTTCCGGTTAGCAAGTCATTCAATAAAAATGCAGGCAAGAAATTAGGTCCACAAAGCGGGCAGATTGTTTGGGGAGGTATAAGTGCGCCTTGGGGAAAGGGACGGAAAGAGAGAGAGAGAGGGGGGGGGGGGGGGAGAGAGAGAGAGAGAGAGAGAGAGAGAGTTGTTTGGCGTGGGAAGAGAGAGAGAGAGAGAGAGAGTTGGGGGCATGTAGAGAGAGAGAGAGAGAGAGAGAGAGAGAGACAGACAGACAGAGACAGAGACAGAGAGACAGAGACAGAGACAGAATGTATCCCACTTTTGATCCTTTTTTTTTCTATTTTTCTCAGTTGTAGATCTCTGCTACTACAGATCATTGTATGACAACTGCATCCGACTTTGACAAAATATTCTAGTCTTGACAACTGTACGCTGCATTTGACTATTGCATGCAGCTTGCGGGTGATTTTGCGCTACTTTTGATGACCGCGACTTTTCATTGTCATATACAGCTTTTCTACCTTTCACCATATGCATCTCTCTGCTACCTTTTCCCGACTGTCAGCAGGAACAAGTATGTGACTACAGTCCACTGCATCTGCCCACTGTCAGCAGGAACAAGTATGTGACTACAGTCCACTGCATCTGCCCACTGTCAGCAGGAACAAGTATGTGACTACAGTCCACTGCATCTGCCCACTGTCAGCAGGAACAAGTATGTGACTACAATCCGCTGCATCTCTTTTCGGAAATCTATGAAATTCAGGACATTGTAATACAAAGTGGGGGGGGGGGGGGGGGGGGGGAGCGGATTCGATTCTTAGAACATCAGGGCTTCTTATCTCCCCATGGGCATGTAGAAAGTCTTTGGATTAAAAAACTGTATCCTCGCCCTCCTGAAATTCTGTGTTGTAGTTTTCTCTGTGTTCTATGTGTCTGTCTGGCAATGTCTCTGTGATCCTTGTGGCTGTCTTGCTTCCAGAGAGTCTCTACACCCCCCCCCCCCCCCCCCCCCCCCCCCCCCCCCCACTCCAGTCCTCACCTTTCAC
>JADBJO010000676.1:76470-83970 GCA_016801955.1 Conus betulinus | reverse complement strand
GGGGGGGGGGGGGGGGGGTTTGTGGGGGTGGGGGGGGGGGGGTGTGGTGGGGGGTGGGGGGGGGGGTGGGTGGGGTGGGTGGGGGGGGGGGGGGGGGGGGGATGGGGGGGGGGGGGAAGGGGGGGGGTAGAGGGGGGGTGGGGGGGGGGGGGTGTGGGGGGTGGGGGGGGGGGGGGGGGGGGGGGGGGGGGGGGGGTGCAAAAGAGGAGGGGGGGGGGGGGGGGGGGGGGGGGGGGGGTGGTGGGGTGGAGAGGAGGGGGGTGGAGAGCGAACAAAAGAGGAGAGAGAAGGGGGGGGGGTGGGGGGGGGGGGGGGGGGGGGGGTGGGGGTGGAGACACAGGGGGGGGGGGGGGGGGGGTAAAAGAGGGGGGGGTGGGGGGGGGGGGGGGGGGGGGGGGGGGGGTGGGGGGGGGGGGGGTGGGGGGGTGGTGGGGGGGGAGGGGGGGGGGGGGTGGGGGGGGGGGGGGGGGGGGGGGGGGTGGGGGGGGGGGTGGGTGTGTGGGTGGGGGGGGGGGGGTTGGGGAGTGGGGGGGGTGGTGGGGGGGTGAGAGGTGAGAGAGAGAGACGAGAGGAGGGGGTGGTGAGAGAGTGAGAGAGGTGGTGAGAGAGGGGGGGGGGGGGGGGGGGGGGGGGGGGGTGTGGAGAGAGAGAGAGGTGCGGGGGGGGGTGTGGGGGGGGGGGAGGGTGGGGGGGGTGGGTGTGCAAAGTGGAGGGGGTGGGGGAACGGGGGGGGGTGGATAGGAGGGGGGAGGGGGGGGGGGGTGGGGGGAGTAGACATGAGAGAGAGGGAGTAATGAGAAAAAGCAGACCAAAAATTTGTCCTTGCATGGGCTCGAATCTCCCTATTCCACTGGTGTATTAACTGCATGTGAAACAATTTTCAACGGGAGGGGCTGAGGGCGGAAAAATGAAGCAAAATTTCGTAAGAGAAGGGGGTTAGTTACCAACAGACACTCTGTGGACACAGCAGAGTGTCAGTGGAGGCTGGAGACACAATGGTCATTGTTTTTTTGTTTTCGCCCATCTTTTCGGGCCCTTCTTCAGGTTAAAAAGAAAACTACATTTAGGACAGCGACAAGAAGAACAGGCAGCCACTTAGCTTCCGTCTTCTCTGTTCCGCCTCCACAGTCAAACCAAAATGATGATTTTAGAGCGAAGCCTAAGTGGCAGACATGTTTCTTCGTGGCACTGTCCTAAATAGTATTGTGTTTTCACCTGAAGAAGACCCAAGAGGTCGAAACGTGTTGTGACGAAACGTTGTTGTGTCTAGTCTGTACATCAGGTCCTGTGTCCTTAGGCGGTCAACCTAATAACCTCCTGCTCTTTAACAAAATTTTTGCACTAACCCTTCTTGTCATGACGAGACAGGTCGGTTATGTGCATTGAAAATTGTGAATTTTTCTGGATCAGGTCGTTTCGTATCGTCCGTTTTTTTCCTAGTGCAAACATTTGTGAAGTCTCTGGAGCGGTACCATCAGGGCGTAGAGCCGATTTGCCATTTGAAAGCACATCCCCCCCTCCCTATCCCCATCCCCAATCCCCCCTATATCGGTCCACATCACATCCCCTTATCCCTCAGCCGGCCCCCCCCCCCCTTCCCAAATCACGCATCCGATCCCTCCCCTCAGCTCCCCCTCCCCCCCCTTCCCCCCCCCCCCCCCCCGTCCCCCCACCCTCCCACCATCCTTCCACCCCACCCATCCCCTCCCACCCCCCCCCCCCCCCCCCTCCCCCCCTTCTCCCCTCGCCCCCTTCCCTTCTCCATCTCTCACCCTCGTTTTTCAACTGTTGTCACTCCCTTCACTCCTTCCCCTCCTTCCCTCCCCACTCTTTTTCTCTCTCCTCCTCCCGTCCTTCCTCCCGCTCCCTTCCGCCCCCTCCCCCCCCCATCCTCCCCACGCCTTCCCCCTCCCTCCTCCCCCTCCTCTGCCCACCTCAGTGGTACGAGGTTACCCATCCTCCCTAATTTTTCCCTGTCATGAGACCCTGGGTATTCCGATTAATAATAATAATAATGTAACATGTTTTTCTTTAATGAATCGGATTTAGCGCGTGAATACATGGTATGAGAGCCTGCAAAGTGCCATGGTTTTACTGATGTTTTTGTGCGGGAAGTTTTGTTGCTGTTGTTGTTGTTGAAAAGTCTTAAATTGAAAATTCTTACGTACAGATGCAGAATTAGAGGGAGATGATGAAACAGTGTAACTTGTAACTGGTATTGACAGTTTACAATATTATTTTTTCTCTTTTTTTTTCAATATTTGTTTTGCTTGTTGTATGTTGACATCGGAAGAGTGTATGGAATGTTTTGCGGTCTAGATTTATATGGGCAGAGAAAAAGTGACATGACTGACTGACTGAAGGGAATGATTTGATGTTTTAAAAAGTTTAGAAGTGAATTTTCTGATTTCTCACTTCATTGTATAAAGGGTTGAAAAAAACAAGACATGGGCCTGCCTTGTTTTGTCAATTATTTTGATAGTAAGGTAATTCAATCATCTTTTGCTGTCACAGAGTTGTCATACTATGAGTGTGTACGTCGGAATGGATGTCAACCCGTCAAACACACGCAAACTAACACACAAATGAATGCTTAAGCACCCACACATATACACACGTACATAAGCATGTGCATCCACATGAACACATACATACACACATACACGTGCACGCGCACTCATGTATACGTAGTTTCATTTGCATGTATGATGCTTGCTCATTCTCTCAGAAAAAAGCCACACTTTACAGCATTTCTAAACATGTATTTCCTTTGTATTTTCCACTTGTTTCGTTGAACATAGACACGTGTTCATTTTCAAACCATAGCAAATTTCTTCATAATGACAGTGCTGAAACTGGAAAAAAAAATCTGATTCACAAGAACTTGGTACATTATCTTCGACAAATTTGGTACTTTTTTGTAATGATGAGCATTAAAAAACTGGACATTGCTTTGTCCCAAAACTGTCTTCGACAGGTAAGAAATGGCACGTGCACAAAACTCGAAGCCCGAGTAGTATTTCCAAACGGACCTTCCCTGTCGTTCCGAAATAATAATAATAATGAATACTTATATATCGCCTATTCTCGGCTAGAGACCAAGCTCTAAGCGCTTTACAATCCACACTCGCTTACACAACGGGCTGCCTACCTGGGTAGTGCCGACTGAAGAGCTGCCAGCTGGCGCTTCATTCAGTTTGTTTCCCGTGACATCCAGTCAGTATCGTTCAATATCGTTCACTCAGTTTTCTTACTTCCTTCAATCTTTCCATACAGGGTGCATGCTATGTGTAACGTGTCATCCATACCAACGGCCGAACTGGCCTACTCTTCCGAAAGTTTGGTGATGGGATTTTACGTGTGTGCAAGATGTTATGCGTGCGTTCACACACGGAACCTCGGTTTATAGTCTCATTCGAAAGACTGTAAGTGAAAATAGAGTCAGAACCAATGTTAATTCCGAGGGAAAAATCCTCCTGTACCGAAACGGCCAGGCGGAGATTCGAACCCGCAACCCCATGATCACCAAGATTACGAGTCCGGCGCTCTACCAACTGAGCTATTCCGGCAAACCTATTCCCCTTGCAAACTTTTCTTGGTGTATCAAACAACCAAACATGTCAATCAAATAACGAACGAGAAGGGAATTCCTTGCTTGCATGATGAAATAAGCAGTACATGCCCATCATTCCAAACGAATGCTGCTTTCAACACGAGTCGCATGGCAGAAAATAACAACACAGAGCATACAGAACAAACAAGGAAACATCCCCAGAACAAGAATGTGGCATGCTTGCCTATATACACTGTACCTGACACAAACTACACAGCAACAACAACAATTGGAGAAATGAACAAACATAAGTACGTTTTTATTCAAAACTGTCACAACACAGCGTTTCTTGAATGTGGTCAAACAAACACACGGAGGAACAGCAACAAACACATATAACCTCGGGTGATTGGTGTGAAGGAAATCTGAAATGAGGCAGGGAACAGTAAACAGTAAATAACAAACAAGGAGGGTAACTCTTGCTTCCAATGATGAAATAAGTACACGCCCATAATTCCAAATAAATGCTGCTTTCGACGATTTCATCGTGGAAGCAAGAGTTACCCGACTTGTTTGTTAATTACTTACTATTCAATGTTCCCTGCTTCCTTTAAGATTTCCTTTCATGCCAATCAAAGCCGATTCTGGACCTGAGCAGGAACTGCCCACCACACAGTTCCAGAACCACTCCCCAGTGAGTTCTGGGAGGCATGGGAGGCAAAGACCCCCCCCCCCCCCCCCCCCCCCCCCCCCCCCCCGCACCCCTTTCTGGCAGCGTTCGTTGTTCACTGTAAATGTCATTGAGGCCTATCTCAAAGATGAAAATGCATCCAAATGGAAATGGTTGACCTGGTCTGTTTTTCCCCTATTTGGCGGGGCAAGGGCCGGATGAAAAAAAGCATGTGTTTGCTTATCTGTTACCCTTGGAATAAAGAATCATCATCATCATAATCATCATCATCATCTCTCTCTCTATCTCTCTCTCTCTCTCTCTCTCTCTCTCTCTCTCTCTCTCTGTGGTGTAAAGTGAACAAGACAATGAGTGATCTTTAACCCGTCCAACACCAAGGAAGCTGACGGTCGGCATTTCTGCTCCAACTCAAGGACGCTACTACCAGATTGCTCTTTTTTGGTAGCGGAAAAAAAACTGCTTTAAAAACTACAAACTTTCGGCTAAAATGCAAGAAAATAGAAGAAGAAGAAGAAGAAAGAAGAAGAAGAAGAAGAAGAAGAAGAAGAAGAAAGAAACTAACACAAAAAAGTGTTGATGTGTTTTAAATACACTGTAGAAAACAAAGGAGCGAGTTTTTCTTTAAGAAAAAAAAGACAAAAAAAAAAAAAAAAAAAAAAAACCGAACAAAACGTAAACGGGAAAAAAAAAAAACAAAAAAAAAAACAAAATTGTTGTTGGTTTTACGCTACTGAGCGTAGGAATGCGTCAGAAATGAGGACGCAGAAAGCACTGGAAGAGAGTGACTGTCAAACCAACAGGTATCAAGTATCGACGGCATTCGCCTGGTGCCGGAAGTATAAAGTGCCTGCTCCCTCACTTCCGAGGCACAGGCTAGGCTTAGTTCTCAGTGGATCACAGAAAATTCACTTCTGTTCCGATGTCCTCTCCACGTCTATGGCCTTGGAGTTACCAGTATCGGCGAGTCCATGGGGGCTGTCGTTTGGACGGACGTGGTGGCACCCTCCGGAGGGAAAGCTCACTCACGCCGGCTCCGCGACTAAGCAATTCTTGTCGTCAGTAGGGGGCTTAGTAGGTGTTTTGTGTCCTGCATATGTTGAATCAGAACAGGCGCCACTAAACACTACCGAAGTGACACGGCAGCAGTGCAGTGTCTCCACCAGTGGGTTGCCTCTTGACGACTTGACATTGACTGCTCCATGTGGATTGCTGGTGGCCAGGGCTGCGGCGGTCAGGGCCGGGCGTGTGGTGGTGGACAGGAGGTAAGAATGAGAGCCGTGGATGCATTGCCACTGAGGTAGCAAAAAAGAAAGAAAGAAAGAAAGAAAAAAAAGAAAAATGAAAAGAAAGAAAGAAAAATTCACCGCCCAGGGCTACGCGGTAAAGACCATGGTGACCTCAGCAGCAGCAACAGCAGAGGTGTGGACACAGACAATGGTGACCTCAGCAGCAGCAATAGCAGAGGTGTGGACACAGCCGGTCCTGTGGTGCAGTTAGGTCGATATGTTTGTGTGTTTACCGCTTTGTTTCTGTCTGTCTGACGTGGTCAGTACAACAGTATGTTCATCTGACAGTAAATGGGTTCAGTCAGTCTGTCTGACTGGCTGCTTGGACACTTTCTTTTCTTTTTTTTTCTGTTTTGTGTTGTTTCTTTGTTGTTCTGTTTGTTTGCTTTCACCTGAAGGGAGACCATTGCCGAAGGAAGGATTTGTTGAAGGAAGGAGAGAGAGAGAGAGAGAGAGAGAGAGAGAGAGAGAGAGAGAGAGAGAGAGCATATTGGTAAGTATGGTGAACAGCTCTTAATGTGCGGGGGAATGTAGCTGAACACGTGCGCTGGCTGGCACTGGCTCGGTGATGGACACCACGTGCCATGCGCGCGGCTGTGGGAGAGAAGTAGGTTACATCCGCAAGGAAAGTGTGCATTGCTGTTAGCGTACGGTCAGGTGTTAAACGTAAGGGCCCACAATCGTCAGTGTATATCATTTTTGATTGATGCTTTTCCTTCTTTCCTCAACATGTTAACAGTCTCCTGGAGAATGATTTCAGCATTCTGTGGAATCCTGTTACGTGGCCAGACCAACACAGTGTTCCTGTCTTCACTGATGTCAACAGATCTACTTATGGTTCTGTTCTCCTGCTTGATGGTTTGGTGCGCTTGCTCATCGGTGATGCGATCAGTATGGATGATCTTTTGTGTCTTGTGGTAACATCTCAGTTCCTTGACTTGCATTCTTCTTTTCGGATCAGCTCTGAAACGTCCACGTCTCTCACGTGCATACAGGATCTCTGTGTGCACAGTAGCCTGACCGTGTGTTTCATGCTGAAGTTGCCCTTTCCATAAAGGTTTCAGTCCGGACAGATCTGTCTTTGTCTCTGTCCTTGGGGGGGATCTTTGGTTTGAATCCCTCACTACTAATGATGGTACTCCACGTAAGCGAAGTGTTGAACAGTTCCCAGCTTCTTCTCCTTGCTCCGCTGTATAAGTAGTGATGCGGTGTTGTGGGTTGCCATCAACTTGGACAGCTGATAAAGGCATCTTTAATTATTTTTCATGTCATTTTAATGAGAGCTGAACCTGCCTGCCTTAACTTTTTGCCCATGCTGTGACATGGTCAGCTGCTGTGGTGCAGGTGGTTAAATAAATTATTGCAGGCTGGTGGTTGGGAAGTCGTGGGTTTCAGTATATCTTCAGAGGCATTATATTTGTAGGATTTTTTTCTTCTTTTTTTTGGGGGGGGGGGGGGGGGGGGGGGGGATATAGGGCGGGATGCCTCCTAGAGAACTAGAGTTCCTGGGCGCCAGAGACAGAATTAGGGAAACTGGAACCATACAATCGTAGTTTCACCCATTCAAGAAGCATGCATCTCCGACTGTGTGCCTAAAATATTCTCAATCAACGCTGACATGTGTCGACATCTCCCAAACCGACACCATGATATAGAATGAAAAGAAAGCGTGGAAATACTGCAATGCCATGTGGTCTGACATCAGAACTGGCACATCTTCATCATCCCTACTGATCGTCAAAGTCTCACATTGTCTGGACCTCCATACCCTGCTCCCATGGTGACCTCACTGACGATGTCCTCACTATGTCTTTGCGTGTGGTGGATTGGTGGCAAAGTCTTCAGTGCCTGCAGGCTGAAGAGGACTGTCAGTGGACAGAGGTAGTGGCCACTGTACGGCCTTCACTGGTAATGCTCTGTTGCGTCTTTTTGGATGACTGTATGCCCCACAGAATGCCATCGAGGGAGCT
>JADBJO010000676.1:63970-66470 GCA_016801955.1 Conus betulinus | reverse complement strand
AGGAAAAGTTAGGATAATGTAAGGATGAAATCAAACCTGGGTGAGCACTTCTGTCATGGAAACCAGTCAAATTAAAGCGAGCACGAGCAGCACGCTATCCTGTTCATGGTGACGTCAATGGTGACGATGCCACCACGCATGCACGTGATTGATGGGAATCAACCCAAGGAAAGTACTTCACTCAATAACGGCCAGTAGATTGCAAGTTAAAAAGAGATTTACTTTGAAAACTCTGTTGATTAATTAGAGAAAAAGCACATAGACGCACTGACGCACACACACACACACATAGATACACTCGTGCGCGCGCGCACACTCACACACACACACACACACACAACACACACACACGCGCGCGCGCGCGCACACACACACACACACACACACACCACACACACACACACACACACACTTACACACACACACACACACACACACACACACACACCACACACACACACACCACACACACGCGCGCGCGCGCGCGCTGGGCGCGAAAAAAGAAATTTCCGGTAGTAACCTAGGATTTCACCCGAGGAGAGAATTGATCCAGTGTGTGTTTGTGTGTTCCTGTTCCATTGTCATCGGTTTACGTAAAAAAATTAAAAAAAAAAAATCCCCCCCCAAAAACACACACACACACACACACACACACACACACACACACACACACACACAACACACACACACACACACACAACGGTGACGTGTCTTTAGCGTGAATAATGAACACCATCCTACTGTTCAAATGTTTATGTTCCACCCCGCGGGTAAAATCACACGTCTAATACACTCACACAACACACACACACACACACACACACACACACACACACACACACACACACACACACACACACACACACACACACGAGCGCGCGCGCGCGCGCGCGCCATCAGCGCGCGTGAATAGAAAAGCAAGCAAATTTATTCATCCATCTACGGGCATACATGGATATACGCACAAACATACACGCACTATTCCATGCATGCACTTGCATATATATATACAACACGAGCACGCACGTGTATGCAGGCGGACTCAGGTACCGACAGTTATTTCAGTGTGTGTGTGTGTGTGTGTGTGTGTGTGTGCAAAAAGGAACGCCGTTTTTGTTTGATTTTCAGGTGCGCAGGACCGGGGTCCTGAACGCTGGCTCTTTCTAATGGTTTCTACAATGTGGATTTGGCGGCAGATTAATTACTCGATATCCTTCTTTTAAGATTTTTCCTTTGTGCCTTCGGTAAGCGTTTCCAGGTATGTATTGAGTTAAAATGATTGGTTCATTTGTACCTCTGAATTTGCCAAGGATGATTTTAGCAACTTCACAGAAAGAAATGTGGATTTTTTGTGGATGATAACAATCCATTAAACATAGGGAGGAGTGTCATTGGGCACATTTCTGTGCAAAATCTGCGAACTTGCTCGCGTGCGCATTAGTTGTAGCCGTACCAAGTTTTGGGCAGTACACATGTGGACCGAATGCAAAATAACAGAACAATACTTTTTTTTGTAGAAGATTTGCCATGTTACTTTTCAGAAGTCAATACATTTAACATGTGTATGATCAATATCTTACGAGCAAAACATAACAATTTTGGTAATGGTCTTTTTTTTGTTCGTTTGTTTGTTGTGTTTCGTAATATCATTGTCAGTGTCTACTGCCTTCATCCTAAGACTACACCATGTGTGTGTGTGTGTGTGTGTTGTGTGTGTGTGTGTGTGTGTGTGTGTGTGTGTGTGTGTGTGTGTGTGTGTTTATAGTCAAGATAAACAAAAATATACATTTAGAATGGTACCTTTTAGAAGCCAATATTCCACACACACACACATGCGTGCGCGCGCGCGCGCGCCTTGATATTAAAGGTTTTTTTTTTTTTTTAATAAGTGAATGAGTCAAAACACTTATTTCCCATACCTTACAACTACATCATGGCGATTCCAGTGACGGTTGTTTATTTTGTTTGTTTGTGTTTATTCATATATGTTACACTGATGTTTACAACGGGTTTGATGACATCTTCATTAAAAGTCAAGAAAAGGCACGTGGGAGCTGAAACAAGGACAATTAAAGTTGGGTTACCAGACCGACAGAACCCCCCCCCCCCCCCCCCCCCCCCCCCCCCACCACCAAATGAACACATGACAACTTGGAATCCTGGGCCTGCGTCTCACCTATCGAAGACTTCAGCGTCGAAACGCGTCGCTTCTGTATTGTGACACAGTGATTTCCCTTTTGTTTGGACATTTTTCAAACGTCAGCCTCACACGTTGCTATGACCGTACTACACTGCCGGGTGATTCCTTGTTTTTATATTGCAAGTGTAAGAATGCTGCTGCTGGTGGTCGGTGTGGTGACACACCACACGGACTCGTGACAGCAAGCTGCGAATGTCGCATTATACGTTTCTGTGTTTTAAAAGGATGTTTGAGCTTTTTTTTTTCCCCCTTTACTTTGTTCTCCAACACGCTTGTGTTGGAATGCTTTCTATTTGAAAA
>JADBJO010000676.1:37500-52500 GCA_016801955.1 Conus betulinus | reverse complement strand
TTGTGCCTAGTCTGAAACTGCAAACTGCAGCCCAGCAGCGGCTTGATGTAGCCTATGTCAGTCGCCACTGCCTTATATCAACGCGGCTTTGCTGCGTGGCAATTCAGTTAGCCACGGTGTTCTGGCACTGTCAGCTCTGAGAAGACAGGTAAGGCTACTACAGGCTTGATGTATGTATGTATATATGTATATGTATGTATGTATGTATGCATGTTGTCTGTCTGTCTGTCTGTATGTGTGTGAGTATGTATGTATGTATGTACGCATGTCTGTGTGTATGTGTGTATGTATGTATGGGTCTACGCATGTATTTATGCATGCATGCATGTATGCATTATATTTGTGTGCATGTATATATATATATATATATATATATATATATATATATACCTGTATATGTGTGTGTGTGTGTGTGTGTGTGTGTGTGTGTGTGTGTGTGTGTGTGTGTGTGTGTGTGTGTGTGTGTGTGTTTGAGAGATGTGTTAGTGTGTTTACTTTGTGTTCACAAACAGTAATTACAGCTCCCTCACCCCCTTCTGAGTTTAACTGTTATTGTTTTGGTTTTTTGTTTTGGTTTTGCTTTTTGTAAAATTTAACAGAAGCATTCTGGTGGCTAAAAAGCATGCGAAATTAAAGATAAGAATCACATATAAAGCAAACACTAATTAAAACAGCCACAGCTATCGTGTGACCTCGGTGAATATGTGGAACAATTTTAACATCAAAAATTTGAATCTATAACTTTCTAAACTGGAGAGTGAAAAAATTTTGCTTGAAAATTTCGAATTTGAGATGTTTTATTTGTTTTAATTTGTTTGTTTGTTTGTTTTTGTTTTGGTGTTTTGTTTTTGTTCTTCGTCAGTTCGTTGTAGCATTATCATTGTTACAAATAACAATGCCACTATTAATACTAACATTCTTCTGGATAACTAAGAAAGATCACTGACATAACGATGAAGATCATTATGATAATCATCACAGTCATCATCAACAACAGCAACAAGAATGTTGATATCCTTATCATCATTAACAACAACATATATGTTTTCTTACTCTTATTCTTTAAAACGAACATGACCGATATTATCAAATCAGAAGTTGAGGAGATCTGGCATGGTCATTTTTGGTCCAGTCCTTTATATTGTCGGACCAGCTCTTTCTCTGCCGTCGTCGTCTGCGCCCTCCTTCAACGGTACCTTGAAGGATGTTTTGGAGAGGGTGTTGTGACGAATGACGTGGCCAAACCATGCCATCTTCCGTCGTTTGACGGTTTGCCAGAAGTGGTTCGTGGGGCCCAACTAGGTTAGTGACCAGGTTCCGCACATAATCATTGGTCTTGTGTTCTTTGTAGGAGATGCGGAGTAGTTTCCTCAGGCACCTGGTCTCAAACGCCTGGATTCTTCTTTCTGTTTCGGCCATCAGTGTCCATGTCTCGGATTCTCTCCAGAAAGATGTTGAGAAGGACTGGAGATAGTAGGCACCCTTGCCTGACTCCGACTGTGATCGGGAAGAAACTGGCCCTGTTGGCTATTGAGAAGTGCTGTGCTGCTGGAGTGTTCATAGAGGGCCTGGGATGACTTGGACGAACCTCTCATCAATGTTGAAGTCTCTGAGAACCTGCCATAGGCCGTTGTTCCACATCCGGTCGAATGCCTTCTTTAAAGTCGATGAAGTTGTGGAAGAGATCCTTTTGTGTTGTTGTAGATGCTTTTCAATTAGGACTCGGCAGTTGAAAATTTGTTCCACAGTGCTCCGCCCTCTTCTAAAACCTGCTTGTTCTTCTGATAGCAGTTCCTCAGCCTTGGATTTCAGTCGGTTGAGGATGATGTGAAGCATGACTTTGCTGGGGTGGCTGATCAGACTTATAGTCCTGTAATTTTGGCATTGTTTGAGGTTGCCCTTTCTTGGGTAAGGGAATCACCAATGACTGGTCCACTCTGTTGGCCACTTCTTTTCTGTCCAGATCTTCTAACATAGCATTGTTAGTGCCTCTGTGGTCTCTTTCCCTCCGTATTTCACAAGCTCAGCTGGGACATTGTCCACTCCTGGGGATTTCCCTGGCTTCAGACTCTGTATCGCGGCCTCAACCTCCTCCTTCAGTACTTGGAGACTGTTCTTACTATCTGCGGGTCGTTGGTTGTCCTGCAAAATGGATGGTGGGTTGAGCTGGTAATCGTAGAGGCCCTCACAGTATTCTGTCCACCTCTTCAGGACTTCTTCATTCTCTGTCAGTAGCTTGCCATCCTTATCTTCGATGACCGCTGATCTTGTCTGGTTGGTCTTATTGAGGGTCTTGAGTGTGTTGTAGGCTTCTTTGCTATTTCCCTGCTTCCATGTTTTTCTCGATTGCTTCGCGCTGCTCCTCTATCCAATTTTCCTCGGCTGTCTTCATCTTCTTCCTGACCTCTCTGTTCACCTGTTGTGTTGGTACTGCATCCTGGCTTCTTCTTCTGGAGTGTTTCTTTCCTCTTAGTCATATAGATCCAAGACCTCGTTTGTAACCCAAGGCTGGATCTTCTCCTGCTTCTTTCCCACAAACGTCTTCAGCTCTTTGATGTTATTAGGAAGGGTGTCTACATCGCTGTCCACTAAGTTGAGGGCAGCAAACTTCCCGCCTACTTGAGCCTGGAACACCTCCGCAATTTCGGGGTCCTTCAACTTCTCTAGGTCAAAGCGAATGCGGGGGTTCTTTGGACAACGCTTACACTTCAGCTAGAGCTTGAAGGTTGCCAGGACAAGATCGTGATCGCTGTCAATGTCAGCACCTGGGAATGTTCTTGTTTTGGCTTTGTTGATGCTAGACTTGTAGCGTTGTGGGGCCAGAATGAAGTCTACTTGGTTGTGAACTTGCCCAATTGGTGAGTGCCAGGTTGTGATTCTGGACAGCTTGTGTGGGTGGAGAGTGTTGATTAGGGTAAGTCGATGGCTTTTGGCAAACTCCAGCAGTCTAAGGCCTCTGTCGTTGGTTTCCCCAATGCCGAATTTTTCCTGCTGTTCCCGCCCAATTCCGGTAAGCATCTGGGGCCAACCTTGGCATTCCAGTCTCACTGGATTATGAGCATGTCTTTCTTTGGCACTGTTGCTATGATGGAGTCAGTCTGCTTGTAGATCTCCTCGATTCCTTCGTCGTCATGGTCTGACGTTGGAGCATAGGCCTGGATGATTGTCAGGTTATGGGGTTTTGCAGAGATGCGGATGGAAATGAGTCTGCTGATGACACTGCTAACTATAGACTTTACCAGCATACTATTAGTGAGTATTATCTTAAAATCCTGACCACATTTTTTGCGAATGTAAATAGAACCCACAAGTGCCAAGAAAACCATGTATTCCACAAAATGAAACATTAGATCCAATAAGCAAGAACAGAGAACTTTGAGGCGAGTTTGATTTTTTGTATTTTAGTGGACGGCTCTGTATGTTTTTCAGAACAAAATTAAATCCACGCCACTATATTTTAACCGACGGCCAGGTGTTGTTTGCACCGAGGAACAGCAACGTCGTTTGTAAACTTGATAACACTTCAAAAAATTGTACTTTTGAAACTGTGTTCAAACTGATAATATACCACTGTTAGGGTTCACCTGTTTTACCCAGGAGTAGCTTGTTTGAATGCATTATATCTGTATTTGTACATGTTTTGTAGTGTCAATGTTGAATGCATTATATCTTTGTACATGTTTTGTAGTGTCAATGTTGAATGCATTATATCTTTGTTTGTACATGTTTTGTAGTGTAAATGTTGAATGTGTTATATCTTTGTTTGTACATGCTTTGTAGTGTCAATGTTTAATGTATTATATCTTCGTTTGTACATGCTTTGTAGTGTCAATGTTGAATGCATTATATCTTTGTACATGTTTTGAAGTGTCAGTGTTGAATGCATTATATCTTTGTACATGTTTTGTAGTGTCAATGTTGAGTGCATTATATATTTGTTTGTACATGTTTTGAAGTGTCAATGCTGAGAGTGCTACTTTTCATGAACCCCCCGACGAGGCTTTCAAAAACATGCTTTTTTTTTTTTTTTTTTTTTTTTCTTTTTTTTTTTGTCTTTGTCTTATGTATTTATCCACCATGAAATGCCTTCCTTTGTCAGCCAAAATCTAAAAAAGGTGATCTCCCTTCTTCTGCCCCCTCCTCCGTTATCTGTTCCTCCCCCCCCCCCCCCCACCCCCCCCCCCCCCCCCCCCCCCCCCCCCCCCCCCCCCCCCCTCTTCTTCCTGTTTTTTCTCTTTTCCTCCTCGACTTTCTTCTTTTTTCTCTGTCTTCTGCTGATCCCTCTACATCTTCTTCTTCTTTACGTCACCCTTCTTCTTCTTCTTCTTCTTCTTCTTCTTTTAATACTCTAAAACCTCTTTTAAATTCTTTTTCTTCTGTTTCTTCTTCAACACCCTCCGCATCTTAATCATCATAGTCATCTTGTTTTCTCCCTTCCTCCTCGTCCTCCTTCTTCTCGTGCTACTTATTCCACTTCATCAATGCATTGTTGTTTTTTCTTTATTTATTTCCCTTTTCTTCTTCTTCTTTGTCCGGGCCAAATAGAAATGTTTTGATAGTAAACTTGGAGGCTTTTCTTATTAAAAAAAAAAGTTTGGGGTCATTGCAATCCATAACGCATGTTGAAATCTATCTCTAGATCCTCGACAAAATTCAGATAGTTACTACCTGGTATATTCTCATTTTGTTAGTAAAAAATCTTTTTTTCTTAAGATTTTATGTAAAACAAACAACTTTAACATTCTGAATTTCACATCTTGTATTTCATGCACTTTACTGATGTTTCTTTTTTTAATACTGCAACTTTTATACAAATATCGAACAGAGCTTTGACGTCAAATAAAGTGCATTGAAGCACTTTACGAACCGCACAATTTACGTAAAGGATCCGAGGGAAGAGTTAGAGACACATACAGTCTACGCTACGTATGCCATAGTCTTATCAGGGCTGCAAAACCTCAACCGGTGCGTGTGTGGGGGGGGCGGGGGGGGGGGGGGGGGGGGGGCGGGGGCGGGGCGGGGGGTTGTTGGTGGGGGGGGGGGGGGAAGGGGGGGATGGGGGGGGGGGGGAGGACAGTATCGTATCGAAAAATACAGGCCAGACAGTGCTCTTTGTGGTTCACTGATGCCATCTCCCTTTCTCTGCCACCAATCAAATGGATTACTCTCTGTTAAGAGAGTGGGTCTGATAAGGCGTAAGAAGCCAGCCAGCCCACGCTGCAGGAGAAAGGCACTCGACATAATCATGCTTGGGCGATCTTCTCTTGCTTTATGGAGAAGATTAGTTTCACTTTCATCAAAGAAGGTGTCACTGCGCGCGGACTGGTCCGTACACGCTACTACACCACATCCGCCACATGCGCATGATTCAAAAAGCTGATGGATAGAAATGAATTAGTGACTAAGATTAGATGATTTGATGAGAAGAGGGTCTCGGTCTCACGGCTACGACTTGGCAGATGTGTGACCTACGCGTAAGCCCAACGCGCTGGTTAGACCTTGGGTACCTACTTGACATTGGTTGTGCCATTATTATCAATGTGTGTGTGTGTGTGTGTGTGTGTGTGTGTGTGTGTGTGTGTGTGTGTGTGTGTGTGTGCGTGCGTGCGCGCGCTTGCGCGTGTGTGTGTGTGCGTGCGTGCGTGCGTGCGTGTGTGTGTGTGTGTGTGTGTGTGTGTGTGTGTGTGTGTGTGTGTGAACACAGTTAAGGATAAGACACAGCTATCTGTCCCCACCTCCCCCCTATCCCCCCACACCTCTTCAAAACCCCCCCCCCCCCCCCCCATCCCACCCCCACCCCCACCCCCACCCCACACCCTGTGGTTTTCCTGAAACGGGTTTCTGTGCCCTAACAGCATCTTTGTTCACCTCTTCGGACACTGCCTCCTCCTCTTTAGCACCACAAAGACACAGCACCCGCAACGCGCAAGAAAGAGAGACTCCGCCACAATGCCGACACTGGGGCCCACACCTTTCTCCAGGACGGTGGACACGGATGACCGTCCTGATGCTCATCCTCTGGACAACTTGCCGTGCCAGCACCTATGGCGGCGGGGGTGGTGGTGGTGGTGATGGCGGTGGTGGTCAGCAGGATGCGGGCCAGTTCCAACGTTCCCTGGCGGACGACGATCGGATTTACAAGGCCCCTGGAGCTCAGCTGTTGTGGGCGGACGTCCGGGTCTCCGTGACCTCCTGTGCCACGGCCTGCTTCACTGATCAGATGTGTGTGTGGGTTTCACTGCATCCAGGACTGACGCAGGTCAGACAGGGCGGAGGGGAGAGAGAGAGAGAGAGAGAGGGAGAGAGAGAGAGGGAGAGAGAGAGAGAGAGAGAGAGAGAGAGAGAGAGAGAGAGAGAGAGAGAGAGATGGAGAGAGAGAGAGAAGAGAGAGATGGAGAGAGAGAGAGAGAGAGAGAGAGAGAGAGAGAGAGAGAGAGAGAGGGGAGGGTGGGAGGAGGGAGGGAGAGAGAGTGCGGAAGGTTATGTTTGCTTATAGCCCCCGCCGACCGCAAGGGGCCATATCAGGGGCCATATCAGGGCTGTCATCACGTTAAAATCAACTCACAAGTCATCATTCACACAACTCTTTAAAATACATCTTCTAAAAACGCACCCGATTTTTTTTTTTTTAAACTTCCACCGTACAATCTCATATCCGATGAAAAATGTTTATCTCTTTCAAGAACTCAAAGATCACATCAGGCAGAACATCTCTGAACAAGATTTTCATGGAATCTGCTGTAAAATGTTTGTGTCTCACAATGCACAAGTCCCAACACTCTAAAAGAACATGCTTCATCGTGAGTGGCGCATGACATGGAATGCACCACTGAGCTTCTTCACTCTATAAAAGGTACGAATAAGTAAAATACGAATGGCCGGTGTGCAGCGAGAGGCTATGATCCGAAGAAAAATAGAAAAGCTTTCTGATATCTTTTAGGGTAGATCATAGTTTAAAACCTCTGCATATATATATATATAATATATATATATATATATATATATATATATATAGAGAGAGAGAGAGAGAGAGAGAGAGAGAGAGAGAGAGAGAGAGAGAGAGAGAGAGAGAGAGATGATGTGTGTGTGTGAGTCTCTGTGTGTGTGTGTGTGTGTGTGTGTGTGTGTGTGTGTGTGTGTGTGTGTGTGTGTGTGTGTGTGTGTGTGTGTGTGTGTGTGTGTGAGTGAGTGAGTGAGTGAGTGTGAGTGTGTGTGTGTGTAGGGGGGGGGGGGGGGGGGGGGGTGCGTGTGTAAGACAGAGAGAAAGAGGGGGGGGGGGGGGGGGGGGGAGGTCAATAACTTTATTATTTAGGGAGAAGAAATGTCGGAATGCTTAGTTTTCAATATCTCCTCGCTATTCAACTGCGGTTCATTAAAATTCAATATAAGGCCAAAAGACGGTGTGTGTCAGAATGAAATTGATAATGAGTGCTTATATAGCGCAACATCTCCAATAGTAAATGGAGCTCTGCGCTTTTCACAGAATGTTGGGGAAAGTATTGTAAACGTCTTCAAGCACAATATTTCACAACCGTCTCTGTACAAAATCAAAGAGTACAAGAGGCTGTATCATAATCCCAAGAAACATTCACACCGTTTTATTCTATCTTAAAACTACTTTCACATACATCCCATATCAGCCCCATTCTCCCTCCACAGGATTACGGTGCCAGTACAAAAGATATATTATGCGAGAAGAAAATGAGGTTTCAGGCAGAGACTGTTCTAATCGATGTAGAGCTAGGGAAGATACATTTCAACGCTCTTTTGCAAGAGAGACAAGGAGAAGGAGACTGACGAATCTGAATTCCACAATATGCGGTGTGGAGATCGTGTGATAACTTTTGGTACATGATGAATTCTGCTGTCCGAAGAAGGCCCAAGATTTTGAGATTGGATATAGTAACATAGGTCAGCTATGTACGCAGGGGTAGAGTCTGAGAAAAAAGAATGAAAGCACAGCATTCACACTTTGTAATCTATTCAAGCGTGAACAAGGGGCCAGTGGAGTTTTCCTTTAAGAAGCTTTGCATGATTATATACTTTTGGGTCCTTAGTCCTGGCTACATAGGTTTAAACAAGGTGCGGTTTAGGCACACCCACACCACACACACACACACACACACACACACACACACACACACACACACACCAAAGTGTGTGTGTGTGTGTGTGTGTGTGTGTGTGTGTGTGTGTGTGTGTGTGTGTGTGTGTGTGTGTGTGTGTGTGTGTGCATGTGTGTGTGTGTGTGTGTTGTGTGCATGCGTGTGTATGTATGTGTGAGAGAGAGAGAGAGAGAGAGAGAGAGAGAGAGAGAGAGAGAGTGTGTATGTGTGTGTGTGTGTGTCTGTCTGTCTGCGTGTCTGTCTGTGTGTGCGTGCGTGCATGCATGCGTGCGTGTGTGCGTGCGTGCGTGCTAGCCTGCATATGCGTGCACGCGCGCGCGCGCGCGCCTGCATGTGTGGAATTAAGCGCCGAACCTTCCTGCCACCCTGACAGGGACAGTGGAGTGTCGGGGCCACGGCTGTCATCCCACAGAAGGAGGGATCACCCACCCAGGGGCACGCCTCTACCTGCTGTCGTCCAGGTTACCCCCCCGCCAGACTCCTTCAGCACCGCTCAGTCTCCGTCTGTGTCCGTACTCCCGACACCTCTGCTGCGGCTGTCGATGGCCTTCAATCGTCCTTGCAAACGCCCAGCCATGACCTCACACCCACCCCCAGGTCAAACGACCAGCCATGACGTCACAACAACCACCCAAGATCAAACGACCAGCCTTGACGTCACACACCCACCAAGATCAAACGACCAGCCATGACGTCACAACTACCCAAGATCAAACGACCAGCCATGGCGTCACACCCACCCCAGCTCAAACGACCAGCCATGACGTCACACCCACCCCAGCTCAAACGACCAGCCATGACCTCTCACCCCCACCCCAGCTCAAACGACCAGCCATGACGTCACACCCACCCCAGCTCAAACGACCAGCCATGACGTCACACCCACCCCAGCTCAAACGACCAGCCATGACGTCACACCCACCCCAGCTCAAACGACCAGCCCATGACGTCACACCCACCCCAGCTCAAACGACCAGCCTTGACGTCACACCCATGACGTCACAACGACCAGCCATGACGTCACAACACACCCAGGTCAAACGACCAGCCATGATGTCACAACCACCCCAGGTCAAACGACCAGCCATGACCTCACACACCCACCCCAGCTCAAACGACCAGCCATGACGTCACACCCACCCCAGCTCAAACGACCAGCCATGACGTCACACACACCCACCCCAGCTCAAACGACCAGCCATGACGTCACATCCACCCCAGCTCAAACGACCAGCCTTGACGTCACAACCACCCAAGATCAAACGACCAGCCATGACGTCACAACTACCCCAAATCAAACGACCAGCCTTGACGTCACAACAACACACCCAAGATCAAACGACCAGCCATGACGTCACACCCACCCCAGCTCAAACGACCAGCCATGACGTCACACCCACCCCAGCTCAAACGACCAGCCATGACGTCACACCACCCCAGCTCAAACGACCAGCCATGACGTCACATCCACCCCAGCTCAAACGACCAGCCTTGACGTCACAACCACCCAAGATCAAACGACCAGCCATGACGTCACAACTACCCCAAATCAAACGACCAGCCTTGACGTCACAACCACCCAAGATCAAACGACCAGCCATGACGTCACAACTACCCCAAATCAAACGACCAGCCTTGACGTCACAACCACCCCAAGATCAAACGACCAGCCATGACGTCACAACTACCCCAAATCAAACGACCAGCCATGACCTCACACCCACCCCCCCAGTCAAACGACCAGCCTTGACGTCACAACCACCCCAGCTCAAACGACCAGCCATGACGTCACAACCACCCCAGGTCAAACGGCCAGCCATGATGTCACACCCACCCCAGCTCAAACGACCAGCCATGACGTCACAACTACCCAAGTTCAAACGACCAGCCATGACCTCACAACCACTCAAGATCAAACGACCAGCCATGACGTCACAACCACCCCAGCTCAAACGACGACCAGCCATGACGTCACAACTACCCAAGATCAAACGACCAGCCTTGACGTCACAACCACCCAAGATCAAACGACCAGCCATGACGTCACACCCACCCCAGGTCAAACGACCAGCCATGACGTCACAACCACCCCAGGTCAAACGACCAGCCTTGATGTCACAACCACCCCAGCTCAAACGACCAGCCTTGATGTCACAACCACCCCAGGTCAAACGACCAGCCATGATGTCACAACCACCCCAGGTCAAACGACCAGCCATGACGTCACAACCACCCCAGGTCAAACGACCAGCCATGACGTCACAACCAGCCCAGGTCAAACGGCCAGCCATGATGTCACAACCAGCCCAGGTCAAACGGCCAGCCATGATGTCACAACCAGCCAGGTCAAACGGCCAGCCATGGCGTGCCGACCACCCAAGGTTAGAGTCACAGGATTGATTCTCTTCGAAATCATTGTATAAGACTGTCCAGCAGAACTTTGCTCAATCATGAGAGTGTGTGGATGTGTGTGTGCACGCATGTGTGTGTGTGTGTGTGTGTGTGTGTGTGTGTGTGTGTGTGTGTGTGTGTGTGTGTGTGTGTGTGTGTGTGTGTGTGTGTGTGCGTATGTGCGTGTGTGTGTGTGTATGTTTGTGTGTATGTGTGTATGTGCGTGCGTGCGTGCGTGCGTGCGTGTGTGTGTGTGTGTGTGTGTGTGTGTGTGTGTGTGTGTGTGTGTGTGTGTGTGTGTGTGTGTGTGTGTGTAAACAGTTCTGACTCTCTCTACCCGGAGCCTATATCTAACGCAAGTCGCGAAAAAAAAAACGCAGTACTAATTTTGATCGTCTTGTTTCTTGCATTTCCCATCTCACAGACAACAAGCTCCAAAGCTATTTTGCACGTGCTCAGTTTTGTCGAAGAGCTCTGGTTCAGCCAAAGAAGTACAGAGGACTGGAAAAGTATCATCTCTCACAAACAAACCGAGTTCTGTTGCGCGTCTTGAAGGCGCTCACCACTTCCTGTTGGTCTCATGGACTCCCTGTCCACCTCCTGTTTACCTGTTGACTATCTGTTCACCACACACTTCACAGCTGATAGTGTCAACTGATCAAGTTTGACGTACACATGTGTTGCAGGGGTTGGCTGTCCGTACAGTAAACTTCACAGCTAACAGTACCAAATTATCAAGTTTGAAGCACGTACAGCTTGTAGTCAAAGCCTGTGTGCAGGCAAGTAGGCTGCCCTCGCTGAAGAACAGGCTGCAAGAAGCTAGCATGTGTGGTGACCTGAGAGGTAGTCCTGTCATCTGCACGCTTGCCTCACTGGGAAGAGATTGTTTAGCTGCAAAACCAAAGAAAATTCTGACCAAGGTCAACTGGGGAAAGCCAGGCTATTCACTGTTACTTTCCCTTCCACTTCTTTGGGTTGGTTAAATACTCTGCCTGCATTTCGCATCACAAAACAGTCACGTGAATAGCGCTGCTGACAAACACAGGACTATACTTCTCTGGAAAATGTAATAGTAGATGAGAAGTGAACAGGTCTAAACATTTTCACATGGGAAATTCTCATTCTGCAATCGATTCATGTCTAGGCCAAATGGCTGCAAGAAACAGACACTGAAGGGTACGCGGCTGGATCTCCGTCACACTCAGTTTTGTGCATTCGTCCAGCAGGCAGTGGGTGCGGTACAACTGTCTGAATCTGCGGCATTTTGCCTTAGAAATTGCTTTGTGTGACATGCCAGTGAACGAAACAGCCCCCAAACACTCACTGCCGCACGGTTGTGTGAGCCCCTAAACACTCATTGCCGCACGGTTGTGTGAGCCCCTAAACACTCATTGCCGCACGGTTGTGTGAGCCCCTAAACACTCATTGCCGCACGGTTGTGTGAGCCCCTAAACACTCATTGCCGCACGGTTGTGTGAGCCCCTGAACACTCATTGCCGCACGGTTGTGTGCTTCACACAGAAACACTTCCGTGTGTCTAACGCTTTAAATGGCGCAGCAAAACACACTTCAAAGCCGGTCAAAGAACCATCAGCTGACAGCTTTTAGCCTTTAAATGTTGCAGCAACAACACACACTTCAAGGCCGGTCAAAGAACCATCAGCTGGTAGTTTTTTAGGCTTTAAATGGCGCAGCAACACACACTTCTAAGCCTGTCAAAGAACTATCAGTTGGCGGTTTTTTAGGCTTTAAATGGCGCAGCAACACACACTTCAAAGCCTGTCAAAGAACCATCAGCTGACAGTTTTTAGGCTTCGAATGGCGCAGCAGCAAACACACTTCAAAGTCTGCCAAAGAACAATCAGCTGACAGTTCTTAGACTTTAAATGGCGCAGCAACACACTCTTCAAAGCCTGTTAAAAATCCATCAGCTGACAGTTTTTCAAGCAACATAAACGAAAGTGACTTAATAGCTATGCCAACATGTACTTGCCTAATCGGTGTGAACTGAACCAGATAAAGAAAATTGTTGACTCAACACTAGTACACGTGCGCTGAGGGACTCTCTGGGCTCTGGTACTAGCTGGACAGGAAGATATCAAAATATCAGCTAGGCCTACTCCCTGATGACCATGACCAATAAATTTCTTGTTTTGCTCATGTTCCCATACAACTAACAAACAACGCACAGGAGGTATACGACAGCAAATAGACAGATCTCCATGATTTCCGCGGGGGAAAACAAGCGCAAGTTAACAGTTTTTCGATCATTATAATACTGACTTGGCAAAACTTTGAAACTTAAAATAAAAAAGGGGGGTGGGAGATAAAAATAAACGGAAAAAATATTTACTATAAATACGAAAACCCTTCACTAGTTGCATGAGGAAGTCACTGTAAATCCTCTTAATGACACTTCTTTATGCACTGCCTGCTCTTTCATTATAATACTGACTTGGCAAAACTTTGAAACTTAAAATAAAAAAGGGGGGTGGGAGATAAAATAAACGGGAAAAATATTTACTATAAATACGAAAACCCTTCACTAGTTGCATGAGGAAATCACTGTAAATCCTCTTAATGACACTTCTTTATGCACTGCCTGCTCTTTCATTATAAAACTGACTTGGCAAAACTTTGAAAACTTAAAATAAAAAAGGGGGGTGGGAGATAAAATAAACGGGAAAAATATTTACTATAAATACGAAAACCCTTCACTAGTTGCATGAGGAAATCACTGTAAATCCTCTTAATGACACTTCTTTATGTATTGCCTGCTCTTAGACCTTTCGTCCGTTGGATCGGACTCATCAAAGAGACACGGTTGACTGTGTCTGATCTCTTGGCGTCAAATAGAGACACACCACAGTCCATAATTCTGTGGTGTTCTCACCGCCAAGGGTTCGAAAAAGAATCCTACAGCATTCCCCCAAAGCAGCCAGCGAAAGGTGGTAAATAAAGGAAAATCAAAGTGTGGAGAGGAAAAAAAGTAGTAGCTGAAAAACTAAAAACATGATGCAAACAGTATAAAAATGTAGGAAGGAAAAAGTGGCCGAATCTGTGGTCTTCAGTGTTGCCAACCAGGCCATTCCAACAGTTTCAGAAGAGCCAGTCAAGAGCTTGGAAGATGGTATGATGATACGCTGAAAGACACACAAAGAGCAAAAGAAACCAAACAGATGTCAAAAGAAGGCTTGGGAGACCATTGACCAGTGTGGGCTCCCTGGCAAATACAAGGTCTGGTGTCTGCAGTTCATGCTGATACCAAAGCTCCTATGGCCTCTGATGATATACGACATCTGCACCAGCATAGTGGAGGCAATGGAATCCAAAATAAACAAGTTCACAAGGAAATGGCTTGGTGTCCCACCCTGTCTGACTGACATAGCGCTGTACTGTCGCCAAGCAAAGCTGAAACTACCACTGAAATCCATCCTGGAGGAATACAAAGCAGGGAAGATCAGACTTCAAAGCATGCTGGAGGACTCAGGAGACAAGGTGGTAGAAGCAATCAAGCCCCAGCTGAAGACAGGCAGAAAATGGAAAGTTCAAGAGGCGATGGATTCTGCAAAAGAAAGTCTCAAGATCAGAGAAATAACAGGACACACACAGACCAACAGACAAGGACTGGGAATGACCAAAACTGTATGGTGGTCAAAGGCCAAAGGAAAAGCCGAAAGAGACATGATGATTCAGAAGATGAGAAAAGAAGAAGACCAAAAAAGACTCCAAAAAGCAGTCCAGCAGAGCCAGCAAGGGCAATGGACAACGTGGGAGAATGCACTCCAAAGAAGTCTCACTTGGAATGACATTTGGCACATGGCCCCTCTCAGGATCAGCTTCATTCATTCTCAGATCTGCATATGACCCTTCTGCCCTAATGCAAACCTGGTGAAGTGGGGAAAAAAAACAGACGATCCTTCATGCCCCCTCTGCCATGGAAAACAAACAGTGGAGCATGTCCTTAGCTCATGTAAAGTAGTAGCCTGGCTCAAGGAAGTCAAGTCAAGTCAAGTCAAGTCAAGTCAACTTTATTATCTCAATTTGAGAAATTAATTTGTGGTCACACACATTCACAGCAAATAAACAATAATTTAGCCACATTTACCCATTTTCTCACATATGACATACATTCATATAGGTACACATGGAGGCACAACCAAGTGCTCAAAGAAATTGTACAAGTAGTCTGGGCTAGTACCAACACCACAAACGGGAAATCAGGACTCCAAAAGCACCGGCAACATTCTTCACGGCAGGAGGCAGCGAATCATGGCCAAGAACAACAGTGCCCACTCGGAACATGCAGACAGAGTCTGCTGGACGGGGCAGATGACTGGGAGTGCACTGCAGACCTCCCAGAATGGAAGAGTCACCCCAGAGATCATCAGCAAAAGTGGCATGAGACCAGACATAGTAGTCCACTCTCAGTCAACCAAGCAGCTGATCATGATCGAGCTCACGGTGCCATATGAGAACAGAA
>JADBJO010000676.1:22500-32500 GCA_016801955.1 Conus betulinus | reverse complement strand
CATAACAAAACCTAACACAGAGCAACTTTTATTCAAGACTGGCACAGCCTTTTCAACTTGAATAAAGTCAGACAAATACAAAAACGAACAATCTAATAGTGGGGGGAAAACAGGCGCAGGCCAATAACCCCTCCGTCATCACAGTAATGACTTGGCAAAGATTTGAACTTAAGAAGGGAAGGGGGGGGGGGGGGGGGGGGGGGGGGGGGGGGGGGGGGGGGGGGTTGAAGATGAAAAAGTTTAGATAGAATATGCTAAAGTATCGATAGAATTTTTTATCTGAAAATATATTTGAAGAAAAAAAAAACATGAGATTAGCTTTTGAGACTCACAGTCTACTGATAGAAGATAAAACACGCTTTGGTCAACAGTTCAGATTCTGATGTCCAGTAAACTGATTTTATGCCCATGTTTTTATTGGGGTTTTCGTAAACAGAAATATTATCCCCTGTGATGATTACTAAATCTTCTCTTTCGTGCTTCATCGATATTATGATGGAGGCGAATAGAATTAAAGTCACATTCACGTGTATGTGTGTGTGTGTGTGTGTGTGTGTGTGTGTGTGTGTGTGTGTGTGTGTGTGTGTGTGTGTGTGTGACCTTATGCGCGTGCGTGCGGGTGTATGTGATTTTTTGTGCGTGTGTGTTTGTGCGCATCTCTCTCTCTCTCTGTCTCTGTCTCTCTGTCTCTACAACTGGTTTTCACACACACACACACACACACACACACACACACACACACACACACACACACACACACACACACACAGAGAGAGAGAGAGAGAGAGAGAGAGAGAATATGTGTTGCTTCCAAAACGCTTCATACACAAGACTGCAAAGAGAAACACCACTCGGTTTCCACATAATACACTTGGACGTTATCTAGCTGTGGGGAAAAAAGGAGTTAAAAAGAAGACGATTTACAGGACAGAGCTTCGATTTTCAAACGCTCATACCTATTTAATGCTTGGAAATACCCAAGATAGTTATAAAGAAAGAGCTTTGATTTTGAAACGCTCAGGCCTTTTTAATGCAATGGATATTTATCATCGTTAAAAAATGCTAATTTTCAAGGAAAAAAAATTTGAAGGAAAAAAAAATTAACTGATAAAAAACAATGCTGATAACCCACAACGCAAAACACCTGCACTTAACTCACGACATATTCAGCTGCTGAAAAATAATTTGCCAATTCAGAGCTGGGGTGTTAAGCAACGAAATATCATTCATAGTTTGTGTAACAATGACGTCGGCACCGGGGCGGCCAGCCTCCCTTCTCCACATCATCCCCCCCCCCCCCCCCCCCCCCCCCCCCCCCCCCCCCCCCCCCCCCCCCCCCCCCCCCCCCCCCGCCTTCCCCATGAAAGCATTGGAGAGGGGGGCTGGGTTGAGAGTGGGAAGTGAGCAGACTAAAATCTGCCCCTCATCCCCATATTTGAAGCCAAGAAATACGGATGGCATGTTATGATGCTCCACCGCCCCCACCCCCACCCCGCCCCACCCCACCCCCCTTCCCCAAATTTAATCACGTTAACAGGAACTTGAAAAATTGAATTAAAGAACATCCCCTTCAAAACTTTGAAAAACAAAGTCCCCCCCCCCCCCCCCCCCACACCCACCCACCCATTTCCCCTTCCACTTTCCGAAAACCTTTCACACCCCCCACCCCCACCCCACCCCTCTCCGTCCTCCGTTCGAAAAAAAATTCGGATGATGAATTTTCATCTTTCCTCCATATTCCCGCTTTCATAAAGAAATGGTAGACTGCAGTACCGTCTTTGTCAGTCCACCCGACCCTCCCATCCCCTCCCCTCTACAAAAAAAACATCAACCGACGCCACTGTCGATTCATGATATTGTTCTTGTATACCATTTACGTAATATGAATATTTCTATATGTATATATGTAACAATAGCATACCCAGACAAAGAAAAGAACCCTAACAAAGATACATTATTTGAATAGATTCAGAAGTGTAAGATGAAGTGTGTAAATGAAAACATTTTTTGTACATTATTACAGGCTTGAGTTCAATATTTTGCCAAAGGTAATGATGGGAGAAACATCCCTGTCAGCATGATTTTTCTTGATACATATCTCTCTCTCTCTCTCTCTCTCTCTCTCTCTCTCTCTCTCTCTCTCTCTCTCTCTCTCTCCTCTCTCTCTCTCTCTCTCTCTCTCTCTGTTTTAATTTGAGAATGTTTGCATGAATTCACATCTCTCTCTCTCTCTCTCTCTCTCTCTCTCTCTCTCTCTCTCTCTCTCTCTCTCTCTCTCTCTCTCTCGTTTTTTGTTTGTTCGTCTGTTTTAATTTGAGAATGTTTGCATGAATATGTGAATTCAAATTGTTGGGGGTGATTTTCTTTCTTTATTTATTTCTTTATGTACATACTTGCTTTCCTTCATTACTTTGTCTTTTCCCCCCCTAAAAATACATATGAATGCAAATTTTAAAGTTTTTAAAAATTACTTGGTTGATCGGGATCAGTACTGTGATAGTCAATGCCAAAAGAAGGGGATAGTAGAGGGAGCACGTGATTGTTTCTCTTTTTTTTTTTTTTCGTGGGGGAAGGGAGCAGGGGGGGGAGGGTAAAAGAAAGAGGACGACAGAAACGAGAAAGACTGGTGAAAGCGACGATAATAAAGAGGATGACGGCAGCACGATGATCAGCGTCACGAGACAGAGCCCACATGACACAAACCACAAACCAGAAAGAAAAGTCGATGTGGTTTTTCTCCAAGGGAAGTAAGCGGTCATGCGTAATAGCCGATGGTTTTGTTCCTCTCTCTCTCCCTTCTTATATCTTGCCTTCATTAGCGTCACACACACACACACACACGCACGCACGCACGCACACACACACGCACGCACGCGCGCAAACACACACACACACACACACACACACACACACACACACACACACTCTGAATGACAAACCTATCTCCCCCCACCTCGCATCCCTCCCCCTCCGCCGTTCCCCTCCCTGCTGGTTTAAGCAAATTTTATTTTACACTTAACAATCACGTAGCTTTACAAAAATCTGAAAATTTGAACATCAACAAGCTAATGCTTATAGTGTGTTCAAATGTTTATAATTATACATGTACATAAGGAAATGACAGGATACTTTTAAAGGTACTATGCTAAACAAGATACACAAGAAACAAACAAACAAACAAAAAATACGTACCCACACGTATACAAAATGTAAATATATACATGTACATAAATATACTTTACACATACACATAAATGCAAACATGTACAAAATTGAGGGAAAATAAGAAAAGATAGTAGTAAGCAAAGTAAACACTAAAGACTATAAAATTCATGATAGTCAACCACTCACAAATCATTAACGTTTTTATGAACCATTTGAGAGAGAGAGAGAGAGAGAGAGAGAGAGAGAGAGAGAGAGAGAGAGAGAGAGAGAGAGAGAGAGAGAGAGAGAGATTTTCTGCTCTAGGATTTGATTTTCATAAACATGTGTATCATTACCGCATGCGAAGTTTTACATTTTTCAAAAACGTTTTGATTGTTTAATAAAACGATGAACAGCTTTGAATATAACTTCGTTATCCTCATGTCGGAGGGATTGGTTGCCACGAAGAAGAATACCAACTTCGAGTAGACTGGGTGCATGGGTGGAAATCGTGTCTTTTCTGATGTTAGTGTATTTAGGACAATATAATATAAAGTGTTCGGCCGTTTCTGAATCAGTGCCACATTGACAAACTGGATCTTCTTTCAAATAACGGTTAACAAGGTCTTGATTTAGATCACTCATTCCTAGGCTGAGTCTGCAATGTTGAATCTGTTCATTTCTCTCTCCATAATAGTAATAATAGGGAACAACTGAGTCGTTCCGTGAAATAAAACGTTTAAATTCTCCAAGCGATTTTGTGGATTTTATGTTGTCAGGGAGGTCGTTCCACATTTTAGTTGCGGTTGGAATAAATGAATTTTTGTATACTTCAGTTTTTACATAGTGGCACGTGTCTGTCAAGAGGTCTTCGCCGTGAATAGGGATTTCTTGTTGATACTAGATCTGGTACTAGGCTACATAAGTGTTCTGGACACAAACCGTTGACCATTTTTTATAAAACTTTATTAGTTTTTGTGTCTCCTTCTCCTTTCTTTTAAAGAGCAGAATCCGGATTCTTCATACAAACTTTTTTGACTTGTGCCTTTCTTTGACACCTCCTATAATAATGATGCGAACTGCTTCTAAATGAATATTTTCGAGCATGTTTGCTTGTGTTTCACTGCAGTTGTCCCAGACAATATCAGCGTCCCCCTCCCTGCTGATGCGCAAAGTCCGTTTCGAAGAGCTTCCCACCTCATTCACCCAACATCTCCCATATATATATATATATATATATATATATATAGAGAGAGAGAGAGAGAGAGAGAGAGAGAGAGAGAGAGAGAGAGAGAGAGAGAGAGCGAGAGAGGAGAACGAAGTTGAACAATCTTAAGTCTCGTTCAGCCCTTTCCGTTGTAAATCCACATCACGTTCCGTACGAACAAGATACACGTTGTGCTGAGGGATAAATGGCCTAACAGAAATAGTTTCAAAAGATGCTCACCATTATTTCTGTCCCTGTGCACCGAAAATACTGACATCCTCTGATCAGTTTGAGGAGCCGTAGGCATTCGACCTCGCCTTCGCTCAGCAAGAGGGAGAACTGATCCATGGCAACTGAAATTCGCTCCCCTGTTTACTATCCTGCTCTTATCCCTATCCCATTTGCATCAACGTTGGTATTCAGTTTAATTCATTTCAACAGCGTTTCATTTATTCGCTGGAAAAAAATTAACACATATTCCTTGTCCACAACATCTGCACTACATACACAACAAGTGTAGTTCACTATTAGAATGAGAGTAAAAGAAGAAAAAAAAACACACGAAAATGTCAATAAACCATTACAACTATTGTCCCAATTCCATCCTATTTATTTGATGCAATCCGCGCAAAGCAATTCACTCAACAGCCATGTCAGTACCCATGCAGGTTTTAACAGAAACAGTGTTGAACAATTCAGCCAATTTTCCGTTTATGGTGCGTTAATGATTGTCGTGTCGCTCAGTGCTACATCCCGGCATTCAAACACAAATGCTTCGGAGAGATTCCTTGCACCTCATACAAGGAGCTGGGACAGTGTCCAGAGGTAGGTCAAGTCGCATACATGCAAGCAAGAACTGCCCTCCCACTCATTAAGCGCCGTAAGCTTGCACGGTATCAACATGTATCTGTTTCCGGACTATTGCTCCAGACCATTTCTACAGGATCGAGTCAAAGATGAAAGCTCCGCAGACCGACGGAAGAAGTCCTTGACATAGAGGACTTGATGGACACAAGACCTCTATCGTGTCGCACAGGACTAAGGGCAGAGGACTGTGGAGATCGCTGATTGTCCATGTGGCGGTCATGGTATGCCTAACGTCCTGCTGTCATTGGACAAAAAGAAAAAATGAACAGTCCAGTTTTTTTTCCACGTGCATTCTGACTCTGTATACTAAAGATGTTTGGAAATCTATACTGGTTCTCTTCTCAGTTTACTTCTTCTCTTCTTAGTGACTGCAGTTGAAAGTAGTGTGGTTCATCACGGCGTGACAATTAGTATTGTTTCTAAACGTGAAGACAAAACATATAACTTGTGTTTTTTATGCTCAGAAATACTGAAGCACAGATGAACACTGCTGAATTGGTGTCGTAACAAACGATCGTTAACTTGAATTGAAGGGTGTGTTTGAAGCATTTCTTTATCATGTAAAATGAGATTCAGTCTCACGAAGATCCATCATATCATTCTGAACATGCATGTGACGTGGAAAAATAAGGCAACATTTCTTATTTGCGTAAAAATAAATGAGAAAGAACAGCTTGCAAGATTTCGGTAGAAACTCTGGTGTATGGCCAACATGTCCTTTACAGTCTGAGACTAACAGCTCATAACCCTCCATTCTACGGGGAATTGGCGGGATTAGAGGTAAACATCAAATTTATCAACGGCTGCTGACGAGTTCCACACAGTCCCCTCATGGCAAAGAATCGCTTGCTGTTCCAGACGTAACTGTCGTCGTCCTGAGAAATGTCGTCAGAAATCACGGCACTCGTCATGATCGTCCATCTATGGTACGTAACAACATATCTTGAAAATACTGTCACAGGAGGGAATCCAAATCCTGCGCAGTTTACCCTCTCTCTGATCAATAAAACCAGCGCCTCCCTGTTCATTTTAATCGCTAATAGACAGGTTTCCCCTAGACGTGTCTCCAGTGTCGCATCCAAACAGCCCCAGCCGGAATCCCATGTATATGTTGACCACGAAATGGAATCCTTTGTAAAGGTTTGACCCCGAATACGTAACGGTTAACCCCCAAAGGAACCCTTTTAAAGCGACTGACCCCGAAATGAAATACCCGACATGTATTAACACTGAATGGAATCATTCGCTGACGTTGATCCTGGACACAAGCAAGACAAAATTAATTGAAGTAACATCCATCCAACAGTTTTCCAGTCATTTTGCAGATATTGATACAGGACCAAACGTAACAGCCTTCCGCCACAACGTTTTGCTGGTTCGCACGGTAGTCCTAGCACTGCCTTCAGGGGACATCACTCAACATCACCGACGAAGAAGAAGGCCAGGACGGACATGCAGCCGTAGAAGGCGCCCATCCACAAGGGCGTGGAGACGACCCCCGTGAGCTGCTCCAACGGACCCATCCACATGAAGAGCAGGCAGGCTCCGATGGGTATGGCGCAGGTGATCAGCGACAACACAAACCCCAGGTGCGTGCCTTCAGGGTCCTGAAATCACAAAGACGGCTGGAATAAATGAAGACAGATTTTGAACTATATTGTGTTGCATTCTATTGTATGTATTCGGTGTCACAACAGGTAACTTTTGAAAACAAAAAAAATTCCGACTGCTCACCTTGGACAGCGCGTGAGTCCATAATAACACGTTACTGTCGATACTTCCTCCTGCCTACGCATGTTTTTGTTTACCTATCCAGGGTTTTTCAAGGGACAGTTTCCCAGTTGCGGTGGGTCTTTTACATGCGCTAAACATCACGCTGCACTCAGAACCTCGGTTTATCGTGCCATCCTAAAGAGTAATGAACAGATCACCACTGAAGGTCTGGTGGGAATGTGGAGAACAGGATAGCGTCCTGTACAAGGCTGGAGAGTCCTGTCTACTGGGCTTCTGCCAGGTTTATCATCAGTTCCTGAATTGCGTCAGTTCCTTGTCAGCTGAGGAGCTAACAGCAGGGCATGTTCATGGTTAATATCAACAATTGTAAGCCAGCCTGGTTTTCTTTCTTTTCTTTCACCTCATTAAGAAAGTTCTTTTCTTCCAAAAGTAGAAATACGAATTCTAGTACATTCAAATTCAAGAAACATGAAAAAAAAAAAGAAAAACAAAGAAAAACAGAGCAATGAAACACAACAATCATAATAATCCCCCCCCCCCCTCTCTCTCTCTCTCTCTCTCTCTCTCCCCCTCACACACACACACACACACACACACACACACACACATACACACATACACTCTCTCTCTCTCTCTCACACACACACACACACACACACACTCACACACACACACACACACACACACACACACACATGCAGCAGACGCACATATACGCACACACACACACACACACACACACACACACACACACACACACACACACACACACACGGGTACCCATGCGTGCAGCAGACCTACTTCAACTGTTTAGCTATGGCCTCACCTCAGTGTGCACGATGTGTGAGTGGCGGCGGTGTAGGGCAGGACATGGAACGTGATCCTATGAAAGCCGGCAGCTGCAGCCAGAACAACACCCTCCAGCCTGGCCGTCAGTGCCAGAACCACCATGGTGCCGGCCATCACCACTTGGGCCAGCAGGAATTCCGCCCGGCACCCTGCAGCGTGCACGTACACACACACACACACACACACACACACACACACACACACACACACACACACACACAGCTAGGCTCCCCAGTCGCCGTCCCGTTCGTTATCAGTGATCCGAAGCAGGTTTTCAACGTCAGGTCGTCGTAAGGCCACTCGATAGAGAAGACGTGGGCACTACTTTCGGGGTCACCTAGGTGGTGCTAGATTGTGCCTGTCTTCAGTCAGCCAACACCTAACACCACTAACCATACCCACATGACGAGGACAATCGTTACCGTTTCCCAGAGAGAGAGAGAGAGAGAGAGAGAGAGAGAGAGAGAGAGAGAGAGAGGTCCCTTTACGGATCCACAATTCATCCAACAACAGTCTCATCGGGGCTGCTGACTCTGATAATTTTCGCCATTAACACATCTTTGGATCTGAAATGAGCGAAACTCGGAACCATCTTGGATCTTAATTACTTACACTTAGATGCTCCCACGTCTTGCGACGCATGAGGCAGTCAAGGCGCTCCACTGTACACTGTCCTCAGTCAGTTTGCTAGTGTCACTCCACCCTCTGTCATCGAGTCTGAGGTCTCTCTCTACTGTCTGTCGCCAGCTCATCCTGGGTCGTCCTCTTTTTTTTCTGGCCTGCTGGGGTCCATTTAATGGCCTGGTTTGCAGGTCTTGAAGAGGTAATCTAAAGACATGACCCAGCCAGTGGAGACTCCGCCTGCAGACGATGGTTGACCGGGGGAGCTGTTTGGATCTCTCTCTGACCTCTTCATTTGGTACAAAGTCTGACCATTTGATGCCCAGATCTTAGGTAGGCACTTAGTATCAAAAGCGTCGAGTTTCCTCTCCTGGGTGGTCTCCAGTTGCCAGGTTTCACATCCATATAACAACGTTGAAATCACACTGGAGTTATGAAATTTCAGTTTGATTCTCTTGGATCTGCCAGCATCGAATATTTTCACAGCTCACCATTGATGTGGAACTCAAAGGGGGGGGGGGGGGGGGGGGGGGGGGGGGGGGGTAGGATCAGCAGTGGGTAAGAGTCAGCCGGGATGAAAACATTGCAGTGTGTTGAGGGCACCTGTTGGATTCAGAACAGCAGTGATGAGGGCACCTGTTGGATTCAGAACAGCAGTGATGAGGGCACCTGTTGGATTCAGAACAGCAGTGATGAGGGCACCTGTTGGATTCAGAACAGCAGTGATGAGGGCACCTGTTGGATTCAAAACAGCAGTGATGAGGGCATCTGTTGGGTTCAGAACAGCAGTGATGAGGCATCTGTTGGGTTCAGAACAGCACGGTCTCACAGTTATCAGCCCCTTGACGTTGTGCGCTATTGCTTGTGGCAGATCAGGCGTCTGTTTAGGCCCGAGTACAACACTTGTAAGTTTTGCTCTCAGCTCAGTCTCCCGGAACAGGGGAGAACATTCATCAATACAGCACCGTCATCTTCATCAACAAAATAACAGGAGCATGTGACCATTATATAAGACCAACGGCTCAAACTTATCAAAGCCAAATTGCAGCCCTTGAACACTTTTACATCTCAATATTTCTCCATTTCAATGTCTTTTCTTGATATTAGTGACGAAGAAATTCTAAACAGTGACGGGTGTTTGTCGTATTTTGATCGGATCAATTATTCTCACACCACGACACGTCTGTGTCAGCAATCAGTTTGTGAGGACACGAACAAAGTATTTACATAAAGAAAATTGTGGGTCAAATTTGTTACTGTCAAAGCATCTCTTTTCCTGACAATACACTCAGTCTGACTTGATTTCAAGATAGATTTCATATAGCCTGTGTACGTTCATGTTTAACGAAATATGTGGACAGTTCTAGTTAAGAATTATAAGTAAACGATCAGTGTTTCACTACGTCCTATCTTCTACTTTCATTCTGTGAGGAGGCATGGGAGCGCCGCGATGAAAAACTGTCCCCCACATCCCTCCAGCTCTTTGATTCCCTGAGGAGCCGTGGGGCACCACCGCGATGAAAAACTGTCCCCCACATCCCTCCAGCTCTTTGATTCCCTGAGGAGCCGTGGGAGCAC
>JADBJO010000676.1:0-17500 GCA_016801955.1 Conus betulinus | reverse complement strand
AAAGTGATACAGACAAGTGAGATCATATTTAAGATTGTGGCAACAAATCGCTCATAAAGAGATGGAGATGTAGACAGTTAACTCCCTTCCGAGTACACTCGGAGAGACAGAGACAGAGAGAGAGAGAGAGAGGAGGAAGGGAAGGAGGGAGAGACAGACAGAGACAGAGAGAGACAGAGACAGAGCAGTACAGATATAAAGAAAGTGAGCAGTAAAGAGAGAGAAAGTGACACAGACAAATGAGATCAATACAAAAATGTAGCAGTAGTTCGCGCAGCTGTGACCCGGAACGTACACCACGTACCCATCCCAGACCGGAAGTCCAGAAATGACGTCATATCCAGCATTCCAAGGACGGACACAAACAGGCCACCCTCCAGATGCCATGATGATGCAGACGAGCAGCACGGTGGAGCGTTCAGTGGCAGGGCTGCACGTGACGACGTAGGACTTGACCGAGGAGCTGGAGATGTCAATACCCGTGTCTGTCAGTACCATGCCATTATGACCAGACCCATCTTGAACGGAGCCTTGACAGAGAGAGAGAGAGAGAGAGAGAGAGAGAGAGAGAGAGAGAGAGAGAGAGAGAGAGTATGATTCATAAAATGGGATCAAAAATGCACACACACACACACACACACACACACACACACACACACACACACACCATAAACATGGAGGTTTTTGCCGTCGCCCTTATTTTCTTTTCATTACCTCAGTTTTTTTATCTCATAGATCCCGACACAACATATCTTTATGGTCAGAAATATTTTAAATGAGTTAGACCTTTTGAATAGTTAATTTACAAAGAAAAGAGTAATGTAGATTTCTCATACAATGACTTTGAAAAAGATGTGGAAAAAAAAATTATAACAGTGTCTGAGAGCACAGTAATTTTACTTGAATGAAGAGTATTATTGTTAAAATTGCTTATGTACATTCTAGTTAGTTGCAAAATTATTTCACATTCTGTCGCACCAATTTGTGGGATGTTGCACGAGCGCGCGCTCAGAGAGAGAGAGAGAGAGAGAGAGAGAGAGAGAGAGAGAGAGAGAGAGAGAGAGAGAGAGAGAGAGAGAGAGAGAGAGTAAGTAGCTGTTTACTGGGTTTATGATAACCCGTTTAGAGTTTTCCATCCAAGAAAAAAAAAAATGAGCAACCCCATTGAAATCAGACTCAGGAGACCAAGTTCGCTTCCTGATCAAGGAAAGGAACTCCCTGTTGCTACACTTTCCTTTCTGTCCCTTCTTCCTCTACAGCTAAAGAAGTTTACAGAGCAACACTTCTGGGCATGACAGACTCTTACGCCTAAAACGCTAAAAGAGCAAACCAATTATATTCCAACGGTCCAATGGAATACAAGACATCCGGTGAAATGCAACATTTCGAAACAGAAAGTAAATGCAGTGTAGAAAATATGCTTACAAATTGAATTTAAAAATGAAAAGAAAGAGAAAGAAAGAAAAGAAAAACAAAACACAACAAAACAAAAAAAAAAACAAAAAAAAGAAAGAACGAAAGAAAAAGAAATCGCCGATCTTTCAACCCTAGATCGACGGATCCAAAAGCGTGTCGAAGAGATCAAAACATGACGACAGTAAACCGCCAACTCCATTCGTTTCTTGGATTCTGTGTGATTTTGAAAAAATACAAGCTTCTGAATTTTTTTTTTTTTTTTACTTTACGAACTAGCTTCGTCCTTACGCCCATCTGTAAAGAATCCAACGGAACCATATCCTCTACACAGCTCTGCGTCCTGTCCAGGGCCTCTAAGATCTAGGCTGCAGAACAAGACTTCCGCCACCAGTCTCATTACCAGGCTGAGCAAAAAATCCTACCCCCATCATCTCTGACACTGGAATCAGCCTCGTTCCCACAGTCAGCGTGGACAGTGACGTTTCCCTGTGAAGACGTGTTGGCGTCGATGACGATGGATGGCGGCAGCATCTCGGCACGCGTGGCTTAAGTGAATGAGAATCGCCGCGAGGACGCAGGCCAGTCCAGATACCAGAACTCCACATGAGAAGATGGTGGCTGCCACCTTCCGCCGCTGAGGGTGTGCCCCCCGGTCCATCATCCAGCCGATCCCGGTCAGCAGCAAGACTGTGACGATGCCGGCGAAAGCGAGGACGAGAGAGGCCCCACTGAGTGGTATGCCCAGCATCTGCAATACCTGAGCGTAAGAAAGGGCAGTTGTAAGAATGATGGTGTTGGTACCAGCAGCAGCATCAGTAGGAGTGGCAATGATAGTGAGTCTAATACAGTACAGCCTCGTGCCAAATCATAATCATGAAAAAAAATAGAAAAGTAGTTACAGACTCGGAATCAAAAATTTTTTTGGAGAATATTTCGACAGGGTCGCCCTGTTTTCTTCAGCTCACTGTTGCTGTTGTGGCAGCGAGGCCTGGTGGGGGACGACTGTGTGTGGGGTGAACGGGTTGTCAGTATCTGATTGTAGATGGGGGGAAGTTCAAAGCCTTGATCTCTGTTCAGGCTGGGGGCGTCTGGTCTGAATTTCGATGGCTTCTTTAACTTTTCTTTTTTGTGAGGAAGGGCTCTGTAGATAAGATCTTGGTTTCTTGGGGTTGAAACTGTGGCCGTGGCTTGTAGATGTTCATGTATGGCAGAAGAAGTAGATCGGTTAAAAAAAACACACACACACACACACACACACACACACACACACACACACACAACAGTGGTCCCACCAGGCCTCGCTGCCACAACAACAACAGTGAGCTGAAGAAGAAGACAGGGCGACCTGTCGAAATATTCTCCGAGTAAGTTTTTTAATTCTGAGTCTGTAACTACTTTTCTAATGTCGAATCCAGAATCCAGAAACCTATATTCTTATTCATGAAAAAAACAGTTTTTGTCTTACTTTGTTTAATTACATTCTTGATGCTTTGATGTTAGGTCAGGGGACCCTTCTAATTCGAAACAAGTCTTACACGTGGTGCTAGAGAGTGAAAACGTTTTTGACGACTCCACAAACACCTCGTTGGATCATTTTGACTTCATATTTGAAATCCGCTGAGTACCAAATGCCATGAATGCAACTTTTTTTTAGCCTGTCCTATTTTCAAAAAAACTGCCCTGACAATAGACGATGTTCGGAAATCTGCACGGAGGGTTGACTACATTAAAGTTCGCGTGCAGCGAGGGTGCTCCCGCCGTTTTCATGGGACAGATGCCCCTGGTGGACACGTTTACAGCCATTTTGCCCCATCAGTCAGCTCAACAGGTCAATCAGGGAGAGCAGATGCAAAAAACATGGGTGTGAATGGTGTGCATGTAATGCAGACAGTCGATATCCCGATTGTTAGCCAAGCACGCGCTTCAGATTAACGACGCTTTGCTCGTTAGCTCGTTAGATGTGTTTGTTTGACCCATATGCTGGGAAAGCTAACTCGGCTTGCTGTGGAAAGACAGGCATTATCCTTCTGATTCTTTTCCGGAACAGGTATCTCGGGCTGAGATCTGGTGACTATGCCGGCCACAGCAGAAGAACTCTCTGTGTCCCACCTCCTGTGCGATGTTTCGGATGTCAGAAGTTTGTTGACGGCCATGTCCCGGAACTGGTGCTGTGAGCAGATCTGTGGAGCCTGTTGCCATACACTGTGTTGGGGAGTAATCCAAGGGTGTGCGACAGCTGTGTATGGAATGTGTGCTATAGAATTCACGCCACTGTGGTGGGGGGAAAAGATGAGAGAAAGCAATAAAATAACGATACTGATTATATCGGGTTTTTTTTTTCGATTTAGTGTTACTACATCTATAACGATCTTGTTTGTATGACAAAACAAAATTAATACAATGCTAAGCAAAATATCACAATACAAACATCACATACACAAAAAACATTACACAAAAACAGATGCCATGCAAAACAAAAATTCAAATGATAGAGAGGAGTACACATGGGGACAAACAGGCGCGCTTACCAATCACAACAATGGTAGTGATAATTCCTGACGTCAAACGCTACATCAATCAAAGACGATGCATCTCACCGGCAGTTCATTGAGCTGCAGGAAGTTGATGCCAGCCTCAGATCCCCACAGCAGCGCCCCCAGCATTAGTTTTCTGGTCACTGACAGCGATGCCTTTCTCCCCCTTGTCCGCCCCCCTGCCTCTGCATCGGTCAGTTTGGTGTGTGCGCCAGGGCTGCACTCTCCGTGTCCCACGCAAGCGTTGCGTAGCATTTGCCCAAGTCTGGCTCCTCTCTGCACTGTAATATGGCACTGACAGCTTCAGTAGACCGAATTAACTTTCGGAAGCTGTGCCGTGTCTTGGTGACAAGCCTAGACAGCTGGGTTAAACTGTGTAACATTAGGCTGTGATAAGCCTAGACAGCGTGGTTAAACTGTGTAACATTAGGCTGTGACAAGCCTAGACAGCGTGGTTAAACTTGTGTAACATATATCGTGACAAGCCTAGACAGCATGACTAAACTGTGTTACATTAGGCTGTGACAAGCCTAGACAGCATGGTTTAACTGTGTAACATTAGGCTGTGACAAGCCTAGACAGCATGTTTAAACTGTGTAACATTAGGCTGTGACAGCCTAGACAGCATGGCTAACCGTGTAATATTAGGCTGTGACAAGCCTAGACAGCATGGCTAACCGTGTAACATTAGGCTGTGACAAGCCTAGACAGCATGGTTAAACTGTGTAACATTAGGCTGTGACAAGCCTAGACAGCATGGCTAACCGTGTAACATTAGGCTGTGACAAGCCTAGACAGCCTGGCTAAACCGTGTAACATCAGGCTGTGACAAGCCTAGACAGCCTGGCTAAACCGTGTAACATTAGGCTGTGACACAAGCCTAGACAGCCTGGCTAAACCGTGTGTAACATTAGGCTGTGGCAAGCCTAGACAGCATGGCTAAACTGTGTAACATTAGGCTGTGACAAGCCTAGACAGCATGGCTAAACCGTGTAACATTAGGCTACACACATCATTGTCTAGTGCCCATGACTTTGGAACGATCGTGACGGTTTCGTGACGGAATTCTGATCATCAACTGTCCTGACCGTGACTATTGTCAATAGCCCTGGCCAGAAGTGGCATCTTTACATTGTCTGTCCGGAACTACATTTTTGGCTCTCCCTCCCAAAACCGTTCACTATTCACGATATCCAGTGGGGTGATGAATGGTTAAAGTCCTGTGCAAATCAAGCACTTTCGCCTCTTTCCCTGTCCACCCAGTTTAAGAGCGGGAAGTTTGTGTTTTATTTTTTGTTTTGTTTGTTGGTTTTCAGAAACGCATCCATTACCTGGATGAAGCTCGACTGTGTGTTCCCAGTCTTCCCAAATGATCCACAGCTAGCTCAGATCTGGATTTGAATGGGTTACTGGTGTGAACCAGTAGAGACAAAACAATAATCAAGCTAGAAGAAAACCAAGAGAGGCAAGCTGCATACTGCTGGACTCACATGGGATGGAAACATGCGACGGCAGGATGAAAGGCGCCGGGTGGTTCGGAAAGTGGAAGGGTATACACGCAATCAAACATCACCCACCTGATGACAAGCCGTCAGCGCTTACTCTAGCAGACGACGACTTGCCACCTTCTCACTTCGGAGTATACCCCTAACTCTTCAGCGCCCTAAGGAGTTATCACCCACCCACCCCCCACCCTCCACCCCTCATTTACTCTCACCCGCTCCCCTTTCCCACCGCCATTTTATTTCATTTCACAGCCTCTGCCTGCCCCCTCTTCCTTCCCCCTCTACCCAGTCCCTTCTCCACCTCCGTCTCCGTCGTTCCCCCGCCCTCCCTTCTGTCTCAACTGCAGTGGTCTGAAATGCCCTGATCTTGCTTACTGGCGCTGTCTCTGTGCGAATTACGCGATGACCGCACGTGCATTGCTCACTGCGTGACCGTCCCCGAGATGTCTGTGTCAGAAGGGATGGTCCGAGTTTCTGCGTGTTGAAAACGTGCTTGATCATTGTGACGTAATGTTTTACGTCACGTGCATGACGCTTTACATGTGGTCTAGCTTACTTCTATATTTAGTAATACATTGATTTATATTTCCTCTACTAGCAGATTTGGGGTGAAAGGATCTGGCCTTGACATTATTTCACTGGATATTGTTACTTTTTTTTTTATATATAGATTATCGTTTAGTTTGTCTTTTCTCAGTGGATAAAGCAATACTTCCAAGACGTCATCATTTTAAGAAAATGTTTATTGCAGAATCAGAACTGTAATTATTCGTTAGCATTTTCACACATGCAATGATCGGAATGGTCTTAACAATACAATGCTGCCAAGTTTGATAGTGTTCGTGCTTGCGCGTGCGCGCGCGCGCGCACGCACGCACGCACACACACACACACACACACGCGCGCGCGCGCGCGCACGCGCATAGTTTCACCTGTTACACATGCAAGTCAAAAAACACGACTGCTGACAAAACGAGCCTCCGGCTGTTGCGACAGCCGCCATCATGGCAGGTTGCTTTGAAGAATGAATTAACTTAATCTCTCTGTACTGTAGCATTAAAATATGTTTTCAAAGCCGCACATAACCATAGCAGCTCAAACGTTTTCAATTTGGTTTAAGCTATGAAAAGTAGCAATAAGCACTATTGTTAAAATGAGCCCGATAGAGTTCACCTCAATATCAGGAGGCTAATTCCCTGGATTATAACCAACAGTGTTGCTGTCGTAAATTCGCACAATTGAAACTCTTCCTAATATCTGCCATTCTTGAGACTTTTTTTCCTCCAGTGCTAAACACGATTCCCGAATTATGTACGGTGTTATTACAGCCTTCTCTGTGTTCATCATTCAGCATACTGGGCGAGGACAGCTACAAATGTTTTCTGATCAAAACAACATGTCTGTTCCTCTCCCCTTGGAGTTTCAGTGGTGTGGTGTTTGATGCAACACGCCACAACACGCCTCTTCTATTTTCACAACCAATACATGATGTTAGAATTGCCAAAGATGTACAGGCGACAGGATCAGTATCTCTGTTTTTCACCAGCTGGATTCCTTTGCGCGCTTTACAGGCTATTAAGACTTCCTGATAATCGACTTGCTCTGAGTGTGTCCCCTGTTCACGTCTTCACCACACACCAATCTTCACAGCTGATGGTGTCACACTGATACAGCATAACTTGGTGATTTCCGCGCGGACAAAGGCTAGGTGCAGACAGTTTGCCTATCTCGCTGAGCAGCACACGGCATTCGTGCGGTCCGGCGAACTGAACATTTCTCTCTCCCGGAAAAGGTTAGCTACCTGCGCAAGCAAACGGGACTCCAACAAAGTCAAATAGTGAGAAAGCGCCGAGATGCTGATCCCTCTCCTCTCTACATCCCTGGAAGCACAAACGCTGCTCTCAACTGCTTTTGAAGTCGTTTCGTTGTTGTGTTGTCGTTCGCCAGAAACGAACACAATTAATCACAGACGAAAACTGGCATGTGTTCGTGCGGGCCATTGGCCCTTTAGAAAAGCGGACAGCACTTACAAGGATACTCAAATGAATAATTGTTTGACGTTTGACATTTTCGTTTCCCAGGAATTAAGAATGTGTGTTTTGCTCGCCTCGCGAAGGCTGCATTGCCTTCAGCTTGCTGAATGGTCACATACATCCTATATGTGTGTGTAAGTGCACAAGCCAGCGCGGTGTGTGTGTGTGTGTGTGTGTGTGTGTGTGTGTGTGTGTGTGATGCCTTCAGACCAGTGCCTCCATTATCTTTTAATGCAGCATCCAAAACATCGGCATTATTCAATGCCTTAAGAATTCGAGAGAGACATTCAGCAATGTCGGCACGCTGGACAAGCACTTACGCACGCATGCACCTCTCTCTCTCTCTCTCTCTCTCTCTCTCTCTCTCTCTCTCTCTCTCTCTCTCTCTCTCTCTCTCTCTCTCTCCTCCTCTCTCTCTCTCTCTCTCTCTCTCTCTCTCTCTCTCTCTCTCTCTCTCTCTCTCTCTCTCTCTCTCTCTCTCTCTCTCTCTCTCTTTGTGTCCCTCTTTTTCGATTAAAACTCTCTTCTCTCTGCCTTTTCCAGTTAGGTTCCTATCTGGTAAGTATTGCAGAGAGAGAGAGAGAGAGAGAGAGAGAGAGAGAGAGAGAGAGAGAGAGAGAGAGAGAGAGAACCAATGTAATTCTCAAAGACAGAGACAGACATTTTCAACAAACGCCGTACAAAATTGCATGTTATAAAGTGCCACATCCATTGATACACTCTCAGCCACCATGATTTAGACAACATGACTTCAAAGCAACAGCAACCAACACCATTGCCATCATCATCACCACCACCGCATCGACAACGGCAACAGTAAAAAAAAAAAAAATGCGGCGGGTTGTAGAATTTTCTAATTTTTGTTTGTTTGTTTGTTTTATTTTGTTTGTTTTTCTTTTTTTTCTGAGAGCACGCATCACCAAGAAAGACTTCACTCGGTACTTTTGCCTTAAAAATGCACCTTTATAGTAACAGTATCACAACACTCAAAAATGGGCAATTGTTTCTTTCTTTCTTTATTTCTTTCTTTTTTCTTCGTTGTTTGTTTGATTCATTGATTTTATCATTAATGAAAATCAACCGAGTGACGAAACCACATTCTTAGAAATAAAAGTAAGACTGGCAGCAAATATACCAATAGTATTATTCAGAGAGTTAATGAACCGTTTTTGTACGTTATTGAGTGCTGTGAATTTTTTCTTTCTCCACAAATACGCTGTGGGCAGTGTCCACGACTTTCTTATGGAATGCAGCCAACGTGATGTTAGTATTATAAGAGACGGAACACTGATGTTTGATAAAGAATGGATAGAGGCTAACATTTGCCAGATCACAGATTTGATAAATAATAATAATGTAGCGTGTTTCACGTATATTGAATACACAGGGAAAACTTACCAATCAAATAACTGTTCGTCGATGTTCGAGGACTTGACCAGGGTTTCTATACAATGTCATTGGACAATTGGAATTCACACTTGCTGCTCAGGAAAACAAAAAGGATGGTGGTGCTGGCGCTGTATTTGAAAGGAAAATTCTGTCTTGAAACCCGGTCCTAAAAAAAAAAAAAAAAAAAAAAAAAAAAAGCGTTCATATCAACTGCTGCAGCTCAGTGGCGTAACCTGTTTTCCCTGCTGGGCTGAAATGGAAGAGTGTGTTTTCTTGGTGTCTGAAAACCCAACTTCAATCCAAAAGTATTTTCTAAGTGTCTGAATACTAACCTTCAATCCAAACGTGTTCTGTAAATCTCTACAAACCAGCCTTCCATTCATTTGGTTCGAAGAAGGATTCCTGCATAGATTCTTCTATCAGATGGGGCTTCTCTCGTTATGGAATTTAACATATTTCCCGAATTCAGTTATATTTTAAGGGGGGAAAATAACCTTGTTTTTCAGGGCGACGAAGTCTCCCCCCCCCCCCTCCCCCCCCTCCCTCCTCTGTGTGTGTGTGTGTGTGTGTGTGTGTGTGTGTGTGTGTGTGTGTGTGTGTGTGTGTGTGAGAGAGAGAGAGAGAGAGAGAGAGAGAGAGAGAGAGAAAGTGTGTGTATGTGTGTGAGAGAGAGAGAGAGAGAGTATGTGTGTGTGTGTGTGTGTGTGTGTGTGTGTGTGTGTGTGGTGTGTGTGTGTGTGTGTGTGTGTGTGTGTGTGTGTGTGTTGCATATTAAATGTATGAACTGAGGAGATCTTGTGTTTGAAGAACCAGTCCCGATTTTAGTCTTAAACAGTACCTTGATATTATTTACGTTCCAATAATCTTGCCGAACAGATATTAGGGCCTACATCCGTTTGGTGATACGGACCCGCACGACGGGTCCTCATCAACATTGAAGGGATTCGTCCCCCCAACTACGTTCCATCTTTTAGCCAAACCTTGTTTAAAATCAGTTCAGTAGTTTTCGCATAATCTTGCTGACAGGCAGACAGACAAACAAACAAACTATTCTTGGTGGATGTAACAATTCTATACAATAGTACTACCCGTACAGTAGCTATACTCACTTGCTGAAAATGCAGCTAGGCCGAGTGTAGAAGCAAGAGACAGATATTTGCGGCCACGTTTCGCTGTTGTGCAACAGCCGCCAGAGCTGGTGTGTGAGCTTTCGACAGTTGCTGTAAATGTTGTTGTTGTTGTTTTTATATACAAAAGGTCTGACTCATGTGAACTGACTTAACCAATGAGAAAAAAAGCATTACCGATTAGTGAACTACTTTTTAATTCCATGCGCTTTGAAAGTGCAGCGAGTAGGTCTGTGTTGAATTCTGTTCTGTGTGGTGATTTGCTCTCTCTCTCTCTCTCTCTCTCTCTCTCTCTCTCTCTCTCTCTCTCTCTCTCCCCTCCTCTGTCTTTCTCTGTCTCTGACACACACGCGCGCGCACACACACACACACACACACACACACACACACACACACACACACACAGCACACACATATATATGTGTGTACTACCTGCAAACGGAGAGAGAGAGAGAGAGAGAGAGAGAGAGAGAGAGAGAGAGAGAGCGAGAGAGATCCAAAGGTGTGTTAATGGCGAAAATTATCAGTCAGCAGCCCCGATGAGACTGTTGTTGGATGAATGGTGAACAATGAAGGAAACAATGGTTTATTCTCGTTAACTCTTTTGAGTCATAGAGAAATACAAAACATGTAACAAACATGAGATGGCGGGTACGCAGAGAAGAAGAACAAAGAAAGCAAAATTACATACAAGAATCAGAGTATATCAAATCCACACAACAGCATGAAAGTACACAACATAGGGTTGACTAGATTAGATTGAAAGTAAGCGTCCATAGTTGTGTAGATATGTATCATTGATTCAAGTCATTATGCAAAACAGAGGTAGTTTACAATGAGGTTCATTATATATACAAGAGAGAGAGAGAGAGAGAGAGAGAGAGAGAGAGAGAGAGAGAGAGAGAGAGAGAGAGAGAGGAGAGAGAGAGAGATTATTGTATCAATTGCACACATGCAGAATAGAGTGTTTGACACTGACAGACTTCAATTTACAATGCCCGGATGGATTTGACTAGATCAAATAATGGTTTAATGAATAGGCCTTAGGCCCATGTCATGGTGGGTGGTTACAAAACAAAACATCCATTATAGCGACATGACACAGAGCATTTGACAACAAGTATCAATAAACTTTTTGTTGTCTGGACAGTGAACAGCTATATATCTTCAATCATTTTTAATAGCGTTTCCTTTATAAGTTGAGACACAAATGCCGTAATTTAAAAGCTTTCTCAAGGAATAGAGCAAGCCGAACAATTAATGTTTTACTCTCTGAAGCAAACAGCATTTGTAATTTGTGCTGTGATGGACAGTTGTAATACTTAGCTGGAAATATATTGTTCCCTTAATCCTTGGTATTTTGGACAGTGTAATACAAAGTGCTTTTCTGTTTCAATTTGAAACTCACAGAACGGGCATAACAAATCATTTTCAGTTACATTTCTCTTAAAGCGCATTTTGTGCACATTTAACTGAGACACACACCTAATCGAATTCTGACTAGGCTAATTCTGGGCCTGTATATGATTCACCATTGGTAAGTACGAGGATAAAATCAGGTCACTTTTAAATGTTCTGTATAACTGAAAACGTTCATTGTGCTCAATATCTGAGAGCCAATGAGCTTTGTAGCCATTAACCAGTTTATTTTCTTAAGGCTTTCAAAAAACGACGACTTCGTTACCGACTCCTTGATTTTCCCAAACTTCTTCAAATCCATGTTGGTACAGAAAGAAGCATACAGAAGATGCCCAAGTATTTTTGTTTTTTCTCATGAAAAAATAACAACATTTTGTAAGCTTTCTTAGGTAAACGATGAGACGGCATCTTCAATATCCTTAACCAGTACTTAATGCTCTTCAAGTATAGATTTACATACAATGGAAATCTACCTAACTCTCCATACACCATCACATTAGGAGTTCTTATGCTTACATTTAAAAATCTTTTTAATGCGAAAAGATGCACTTTTTCTACCACATCAACATTTCCAATGATGCCCCATACCTCTGCTCCATAACTAAGTACTGGTTGAATCTGAGCATCAAAGAGTTGAAAAATATAGAAGGGGATTTTTTTCTCCCAAGGACCACAGTACTTTAAATATACTAATAACTCCTTTCTTTGCTCGGCATGCCATATCATTTAAACTGTGCGTGAAGGAAAGTCTGGTAGACATAATAACTCCCAAGTACTTATACATGTTAACAACTGTCATCTTGGGTCTGCCCATAAACCATTTTTCTTGGTCAGAGATATATCCACCATTTCTAAATATGACTATGTTTGATTTCTCCAAGTTAACTATAAGACCGAGTCTTTTGGACGTGTTTACAAAACATTTAACTGGTTTTGAAGACCTGCAACTGAGTCAGATAACAAAATAATGTCATCAGCAAACATAAGTATCAAAATTTCCACAAAATCAGGTAACAAACTGAATGCCATGTTTCCCTTTCTGAATAATATCCACAGCCAGTTCATTAATGAAAAAAGGGAGAAAAGAACTGGACTACACACCTCCCCTTGCTTTAGACTGATGGACATAAAAAATGCATCACTTAAATCCCTTCCTGCTCTAACTCTTGCTTTAACAATGTTATACATGCTAGTTATTGCCCGATACATTTTCCCATGAATCCCTCTTTTTTTCAAAATGCACCACAATTTGCACGATGGACAGAATCGAAAGCTTTTCTGAAATCAATAAACGCAACATAAAGTTTCTTGTGAAGTAACAGTTGTTTCTGAACCATGGCAAACAATGTAAAGACATGATCAATATAGTACTATACTTTTTTCTAAAACCTGCCTGACAGTCATCAATGACATGGTTCTCTTCAATCCATTTGTTCAGTCGTCCATTCAGAATATGGCTATACAATTTACTGCATATATTCAACAAAGATATTCCCCTGTAATTATCAGGTAAATTCCTGTCGCCCTTTTTGAATAGGGGTTGAATAACTGACTCTGACCACTGAAGGGATAAGTTCCAGTAGAAAACAATGTATTGAACAATATGACTAAAAATGGAGCAACTACAGTAACTGAGTTTTTGAAGATTTCTCCGATAATTCCATCAGGACCAGCAGCCTTTTTATTCCTTAATGAACGAACCGCGGCATAAACTTCACTTTCCGAAATGTCACACTCAAGAGAATCTGTGTTATGCTGGTTTGACCCATCATCAACCTGTTCTTCTGACTCGTCAGCAATATCTTCTGACCGGCCACAGTTCACACCAGACTCAAATACTTGGGAAAAATGTTTAAACCATTCATCTTTGGTAATTTTGTTGTCAGTAAATTTATTTGCACGAAAGAGATTTTACTTTGCTCCAAAACCAGTGGGGTTATTGATATTTTCATTCAAAGAATTTATTACCTTTGTGCGGTGGTCTTTTTTTTTTCAGTCTCAAGAGCTCCTTATATTCTCTGCGTTTTTGATTATACAGATTTCTAATCGTTTCGTTGTCTTCTTTATGTTTATAACACTGCCTCAAATGGTAACTGAGCTCTTTTTTATGCTGGCTACATTCTTGATCAAACCATGGATCTGACCGTACTTTTTCCGACTGTAATAATGGTTTTTCTCATGCATGAACTAGCTGTAAGCAATGCATCATTAAACACTTGAATGGCTTTATTTACATCGACATTAACCAGACTGGAGGCCTGCCTCATATGACTTTGAAACTCGTCACTTGATATATTTTCCTTAAATTCATAGACTTTTTCTTCATCCCAAACTATTTTGTCAATTTTGTAAATATTTTGAGCCATGTCATGCTGATCAGCTCTTTCTAATTGACAGTCAAACACAACTTCAACAGGCATGTGTTTTGATTCTGTTCTTGGTGTAACATTCAAAGAAACACAATATTTCAATAAACATCTTGATACTATGGCATAGTCAACAATACTACAGCCTGTTGGTGAAATATAAGTATAGTGACCATAATCTAATCTTCTGAAATTGCACCATTCAAAATGAAAAGATGAAAATAATTGCAAAGATCTAACAGGTACGTGCCGCCGAAGTCATTTTGAATCTTATCTTTTGATGTACGGTATACCTCATGTTTCACAAACTCTGTCCTGAAACATTTCCATGTTCAGATCATCATCATACTCTCTTTTGCATTCTTGCCCCCAGTGCGAGCATTGAAATCCCCCAGTATCAACAACGGCAATTTCCAAGAGATTCTATTAAATCCATGATACATGCATTGCTCCAAAATGGTAATACCATTGGATACATCCATAGTTTGGTAATATGCGGAGGAGCTTGGAGGCAAGTACACACCAACTAGAGTTACCGGTGATTCTGTTCCCAACAAATCCTTAGACAGTTTCAATACAATAATGTTATCATACTCTACATTCACTTTTTCAACATACTTTAAGAGATCTTTTTTCACGAGAAGTGCTAAACCTCCCAGACAATCTTGCAGTAACCCCATCTGACAGACTAACACCTGGCACAATGAAAGCGTGATGATTTGGAAATAAACGTTCCGGAAATTGGGTTGCGAACGTTTCCACCAGGAGAAAAATGTCAAAATCACTAATATAAGCACGCAGATCGTTATCATACACACGCGAGAGACCTTCAATGTTGTACGTCATAAAATTTCACATTTGATATGACATGGGCCTGGCCGAGTCCCTATGCGGTATCCTGTTTTCCATGCTTTTTTGTCGTTTCGTGAATCGTGGTCTGGCGTTTGGCAGGGATGCTTGCGCACGAAGCACTCCTTAGTCTGCCTAGAGGGCCCGTCACGTGCAGCAGTTTTGTTTTCTCTTGTTGCGCGTGACCGGTGCGTCGTGTCCTGGCTGCTCCTCCTCCGCTCAGTGTCTGCCTGCGGTGTATGAGGTTCAGTCTCAATGTCCGTCTGCGGGTGTATGAGGTTCAGTTACAGTGTCTGTCTGCGCGGTGTGTGAGGTTCAATTACAGTGTCTGTCTGTGGTGTATGTTGTTCTGTCACAGTGTCTGTCTGTGGTGTGTGAGGTTCAGTTACAGTGTCTGTCTGTGGTGTGTGTGTGTTGTTGTCTGTCTCAGTGTTCGTTTTGTCTCCTGAGTCCTGACGCGTTGTTTCTGTGGTGTTATCAGTCAGTTCTGATACCCACATTTTTTCTTTGATTTGGGTTGTCTGTGTCGGTATGGGACTGTTGATATCTGTGTCTGTCGTTTGTCTCTGTATGAATCGGTGTTGTTGTATTCTGTCTGATTTAACTGCTGTAACTGACTGCTGACTGACTGCCTGTTCTGCCTGTATCAGTAACATTCTGCTCAGCTGGGTGTGTGTCACTATCCAGAATCTGACCTTGTCCACAAATGTCTGTCGTTTCTGTTGTGTTTTCATTTTTTTCTGCCCCTGTCTCTGTGTTACCATTTTCTGTGCGCTCTTTTTCTTTATCATTTTCTGTCGTCTCTTTGCCAGTACATGTATCCTGTTCTGTCATATGTTTGCTTGTGTGAAATATTCACAGTAGTAACATTGTCAAGTGTCAGAGAGTTGTCAACCATGTCACACTGACCGTGAGGATGATGTTTCGTGCTGGCAGTGGTGGGGAATTGCTGCATGGAGGCATAGAAGGGGGTACGGCTGGGTAACGTTGTTCCAGTCATGCATCCCAGTCCTGTCGTAGCCCCCTCCTTCCCCCTCGTATTGCGCGTAGCAGCCAGTAGATGAGCGGCCACATAGTGGGTGTCACTGTACCATGACCCCCACTGTTGCTCAGACTTCTGTCTGTCACCCCTCCATCTGACAGCATCACTGTAGCTCTCGGCGCTGCTGTGGTCACTTCTGCTGTAACGGTTGCTGGAGTGGTAGTAGTCAGTGTCGTGGTTCTGGGAGTAGCCGTCATCGTGGTGCTGTCGTCTGCGCGCAGTTGGGAGTGGCGTGTCCTCTGCTCCTCCACCACCAGTCTGTTGCCCCTGTAGTAGGCGTGCACCCCTTGCCGTCGGTACTCTTGTACAGTCTCTCTCTGTCTGTCTGTCAGGTCCGCTGCCACTGTCACGTTCTTCCGCCGCAGAACTTCCTTGCCGTGGGTCAGGACTGCCATTTTGTCTGACCACCGAGTGAATGTGACAATCATTGGAGGTGGGCGACCCTTGTTATCATTGTGTCGTCCAAGTCGGTGTGCACGCACGATGTGTCATCACGACACCACACCTTGCCTGGCACTGATCCTTGCAAAACGTCAAGAACAGTCGTGACACAATCGTCGTATTCTTTCTGACCTGGATAGGCGTGGCACATTGAACAGTTTCAGGTTATCTCGTCGGGAGAGAACATTTCCAGTTTTTCGATCTTGCCGTCAAGAGTTGTACTGATCTGTGACACCTTGAATTCCAACTCATTGACGGTTTGTTTGGTGGTGGTGTTCTCCCGAAACTAAACTTGTCACAGCTTGTTGTAGCGTGGAAGTTGTTTCACGTAGCTCGTGCATTCCGGTTTTCAATTCACGTACCGATCTGTCCAACTCCATCGAAAACTGCTTTGTCACTTCTTGAAGTCGCAGAACCAAAACTTTATTCATTGATTTTTCAAAGTCCTCTCTTTGAATCTGTAATAATTTTTTTCATATTTGTGTCGACACTGATGAGAGAACTGTCCTTGTCCATTTTTCAACATTCAAAACGTCGCTAAACTCGAATAATTAACAAAAAATTAACAATTTCTGGAGAGAGCGCTAAATTTGTGACTTGCCTGGTCAGTGATCACGAACTCACCCCCAGAGAGAGAGAGAGAGAGAGAGAGAGAGAGAGAGAGAGAGAGAGAGAGAGAGAGAAGGCACATTTTGACGTGAATTTATCCGGGGTGAAATTATATATATCCATGCACAAACAATAAACAAATGATCAGTATAACAAATGGAAGGTATGAAAAAATATTCCCGTATAAAATCATAAATCACTTACATAAAGGAAAGTATTATTAAGAATTAAAAAATCTAATAAGTACTGTGACATCTGTTCAATCCTACATAGTCACATTTTTCAAGACAGAGATTACATTAGGGTGATCAGTGGTGTAATGCAGATTAAGAAAACAATGATAGCCCTTGTTTGATAAACTTAGCGACATTAAGTAAGTTCTCCTCTTCTCCTGTTGCTTGTTGTCATCAACGATGTATATTATAAAATATTTGGTCGTGATCTGCTGTACCGAGGTAATAATTGATCACAGATATGTTTTAATTCTGGGCATTCCAGAACAAAGTGATATTCATCGCCTATTGATTCATGCTGCAAAGCGGACATAGTCCATCCTCATGGGGTAGATTGATATGTCTCCCCTTTTTCTATTGGTAATTTGTGATTGCTAGTTCTGAGCTTTAACATTGGTAGTCTGTAACACGGTGGGGTAAAACATCTAAGTATTGTTCAAAGCAAATCCGACTTTTGTATAGAGTATAGTTGCTGGTTCGGAAACAACTGCGACAGCTTTCTGACCATTTCTGTGAAAAACTATCTTTCAATCGTTG
>JADBJO010000675.1:597500-600803 GCA_016801955.1 Conus betulinus | reverse complement strand
ACACCTACGATCAGACAGACCTAAAACCAATTCGCTTTCGGGTTCGGCTCAGCAAGGTCATACAATCTTTTTAGGGGGTCTCTGCGTTTTAAAAGTATCTGTATTAGTGGCAGTACGTAAATTTTCGGTTTTTTCTTCTTCCTCTTTTTATTTCTTTTCAGTACATCTTAGCTGGAGGATTGTCAAGCCTGTCATGGCTAGTCATAGCCTTTGCTTTCTTGCTTGACACCTCCCATGTCATTAAGCTTCGTGGCATGCGCCCTATCCTGTGCCGCCACGTACGACGCCGTCGACCAGTCTGTCCTGTGATTCAACTGAACATTCCGCAGGTGATGAACTAACCACCTTGTGTTATGTGTTCACTGCATTCAATGCATGCAAGCTGTACGGTTTCCATATCTGGATGGGCCAAAGCACAAGAGAATAAACAAAATTTTCAAACCCTTCTCTTTTCAAAAGGTTTGCGTAGGTCATCTTTTGTTTTTGTTTTTTCGTGCACCGTGCTCTTTTTCACAGATAAACACACATCAGACGACCAGATACTTGGGTACAGTTCTTGACAATCGTTTTAACATACATTCGTTTACAGATATGGTAAATATTACCACCACAACATTACAACGAACGACTCACTTTGCATACCATGATTAACTAACTTTTCATTGGTGGCGTGGCTTGAGTATAGATCAGCATGGCAAAGAATATCCAAAATTGCCAGATCTTTTTTTTAAATTGTAAAAAAAAAAAGAAAAAAAAACACACACACACACAAAGAAACAATGGAGTACCTTTGATACTTTTCTATACGGCTTATAAAAGGTTACCGAAATTAAAAGATAAATTACGAACGAAAGAATAGGGGGGGGGGGGGGGGGGGGGGGGGGGGGGGGAACACGCTACACGTTTCGACCTCTTTGGTTTTCTTCAGGGAAGACGAACAACGTTCAAGTCAATGAAAACAAAGGACGAAAAGACAGTCACTTCTCTCCTCTGCTCGTCTCGTTCTCTTTGTCTTGAAGGTGTTCGTCTCTTCTTGCCTGGAGAAGACCAAAGAAGTCGAAAGGCATAGTGTTTTATTTTCTTATTTGTTTGTTCTTTCGCTTGGCGGTGCAGTAAGTTTTTCTTTTCGAGTTTGTTTCATTTGATTCATTTTAAGCATACAGTCACCTCACTTCAAAACCAACCCTTATAAAAGGATAACAGTGAAAATTATCTTTTTAAAAAGATAAAAGCGATTGTGATTTTTTTTAAAACTGCAGCGTTTTAAACGGAGACTGAGATCTGATAACAGGGACTAACAATCCACATCAGTGTGTGGTATCTAACGAGGAACGTCACAACAGGCGTGCAGCAGCATACTTTACGCCAGTTTGAAAATAGCTACCGTATATTGTGGCTGTTTGCGCACAAACCTGTTTGGTCTATGCATAATAGGTGATAAGGCAGCCAGCCATTCTTTCCTAAAATCATGGTAATTTTTTTTTTTTTTTTTTTTTTTTTTTGAATGTACCTGTCAGTGGTGTACGTGTATTTCAATTCACTGGTTGTCGAGGCTTTATATGATTCATTTTTCATTGAAACATTCAAAGAAAAAAGATGCCTCGCCCATAATGATATCAACTGTCCGGAGAACGTCTCGTCTGCCGACTTCCCCCCCTTCCCCCCCCCCCCACCCCACTCCTCCTCCTCCCCAAGCCGCCACCCCACCCCCACCCCCTCCAATTCTGTCGGTGTTTGCATCAAGGTCTCCGATGCCACGTTTGGTTTGGTCGAATTCTTTATGACTTCATCAATGCTTTCTTCGTCAATACCGAAGATGGCGATCAGAAATCGATGCCACAGAGCGTGGACACTTCTCAGTCTGACGATCAGCAGGACTGTCCATTTCTGGGTGGGTCATGGCACCCGCATGTTTTTCCACAGTTCACACAACGATACGTAAAGACAGGCAGAGAAAAACGAAATGGAAATAAACAACCGGTCTCCATTATAACTTGAATTTACATTCTGAAGACTACAGGTTAAAAAGTACCAGACTGGCACACACACACACACACACACACACACACACACACACACACACACACACACACACACACAGAGAGAGAGAGAGAGAGAGAGAGAGAGAGAGATGAAATGAAATCTTTATTTCATAAGCCCAAGGCCCTCTTTGGAAGAGGGGAACAAAAACAAATACATATAAACATCATTGCATACACATACATAAATAGGCATTCAAGTTATAGCCATCTGCCGCGCTTTAAAACGCTTGATAAATATAACGTGCTAATTTTCTGACTGTATTACCATTCGTTGAGGCCAACAAGAGAGATAAACAAAAATCATTTGTATTATGAAAGAACTTTTGAGCTATGAACTTTTCTCTTATGCTTTTGTAGAACGGACAACATAATAAGAAGTGCATTTCGTTTTCCACTGCAGCTTTACATAGTTTTCAAAGAAACTCGAAACTCGAAATCTTTAATGAGGGTGAATACATAAGCTGGAAGCTTTTTTACACTATGCCCTCAAAAATAACAATAAACAAAAAGGAACAATTAAATCAATTGACAAAATTAAACACAGCAATAAGAAAAAAACTACATAAAAAAAAAAAGAAAAAATAGTAAACAATCTCACTAACGTATTACACACACACACACACACACACACACACACGCGCGCGCACACACACACACACACACACACACACACACACACACACACACACACACACACACACACACACACACACACAAACTGGACATACGTAAACATCACATAGGCATACATAAACATTTCATAAGTCAATCATGTCATATGGCTTATAGCACAGCCGACCACGAAGGCCAACTCAGGGCTGCTACAACTTGTTTGTGTCAAAAGGAACATCAAAACATAATTTACAAATGGTCTAGGGATTTGAAATATGCTTTTTTAAACGATGTTAAACTATTTTTCTGTTTTAAATGAGAGAGAGAGAGAGAGAGAGAGAGAGAGAGAGAGAGAGAGAGAGAGAGAGAGAGAGAGAGAGAGAGAGAGAGAGAGAGTTTCACACATTACGGCCAGTCGCCTGTTGTTTTTTGTTGTTGTGTTGTTGTTTGTTTGTTTGTTTGTTTGTTTGTTGTTTGTTTGTTTGTTTTAAGGAAGATAGTCAATTAACAAGAGTTACAAAAGACACGCAAGACACAAAAATCAACAAGAAATATAGAAAAAAAAAAACCGCGTGGTTTGCATCACATGCACATTTTGTCTTCACGTAAAGCAACGTAATCGGCTATCGACATTGATTCAGCTCTGAAT
>JADBJO010000675.1:580000-587500 GCA_016801955.1 Conus betulinus | reverse complement strand
TTTGTACTAATGTGGTTGACGCCGTCTTATTTAAGCATTACACTGGTAATGTATGTACCCACGCTGTCTTATTTAAGCATTACACTGATAATGTATGTACCACGCTGTCTTATTTAAGCATTACACTGATAATGTATGTACCACGCTGTCTTATTTAAGCATTACACTGATAATGTATGTACCACCTGTCTTATTTAAGTATTACACTGATAATGTATGTACCACGCTGTCTTATTTAAGCATTACACTGGTAATGTACCACGTACCACGCTGTCTTATTTAAGCATTACACTGATAATGTATGTACCACGCTGTCTTATTTAAGCATTACACTAGTAATGTATGTACCACGCTGTCTTATTTAAGCATTACACTGATAATGTATGTACCACGCTGTCTTATTTAAGCATTACACTGGTAATGTATGTAGGCCTATTTTTATTTTCATTTGTATTCACGTGTGTGTGTGTGTGTGTGTGTGTGTGTGTGTGTGTGTGTGTGTGCGCGCGCGCGCGCGCGCGCGTGCGTGTGTGTGTGCGTGTGCGTGTGTGTGTGTGAGAGAGAGAGAGAGAGAGAGAGAGAGAGAGAGAGAGAGAGAGAGAGAGAGAGAGAGAGAGAGAGAGAGACTCATAATCCTCCCTTCAACAAAAGTAATACTTTAAACCGGGCGTAAAGACCAATCGCATTTTACGTTGCGCTATCCCTGGGATGTAGACGAGTTGTTAGTATATAAGCACTTCTCTTTAAAAAAAAAAAAAAAAAAAAAAAAGAAAGAAAGAAAAGAAGTACGCACTTTATGGCATTATACTGGGCGGCATGTGTAAAGAAAACACACGCTTATCGGAGGCAACCTGGCGATCCACAGAAGCAGACTGGTGGGAAATGGAGACCAACACAACACAAAACAAACAACAACAACAACAACAATAAAAGCGACCAGGGAGCGGTGAAACGTTAATCATATGGCGGGCAGTGAATGGAAGGCCCCCGTCCCAGAGGTCTATCCGGTGCATGGTGACTTAGTCCCCTTTGTGGGGCGAGTCTCGCCGCCAGGTGGCCGTGGATGCCGACAAGTGACCCTTCTGACTCACGAGCGCTGAACAGGTTTTTGTGGTTGTTCTCTCTTGTTCTTTCTTCGTGTTGTTCTTCTTGCTGTCTGTGCTTGCTGTTGTGGTGGATTCTGCTACGCTGTATTGTGTGTTTGTGTGTTTGTTGCTGCTGTCGGGTGTTCTTATACATTGTCATCATTATACTTATTGTCATTACTAGTTGTATCATTCTTGTAGCTAGTATTATTATTATTATCATTCTAATCATTTACATTACTGTTATTATCATTCTTCTTCTTCCTGTTATCATTTTTTTTATTATTATCATTATTATCGTTATTATTATCATTGCTACTGCTTTTGTAGTTGTAATCATCATTTTTATCATTATTTTTCATATGATTATTGTTGTTGTAGTAGTCGTTCGTCGTCGTTTTTGTTGTTGCTGCTGCTGCTGCTGTCGTTGTTAATGTACTTGTTAATACGTTTTTTACATTACGTGACATGTCTGTGTATCAGTTCATTAAATTCTCTTATATTTTCATGCTCGAGGAATCTGAATAATTGTCAGACCTTCACTGACTTCGTGGAAATGTATGCATTACTGTGAGTCTCTCTACAACTGAAATAATTCGAACAAAACCAAATACACCAATCGGCTGATACCCTGCTCTTGTTTCATTGCAAACTAAATCCAAAAGAGCACACCACACACAAAAACAACAAAGAAGGGGGAAAGGAAAGGAGAAAGAACAACACAGAGAGAGAAAGAGCAGCCCGTAATCAAGTGCGGCACATCTCGCCGGTTAGGGGAAAAGCAAATAACATGGAAAATAGGTATTTCAGGGGGGATGGGGATGCTTTAAGATGTTACTGAGTTGTGCGACTTGTGAGAGGGGGGGGAATCTCTACAATGTGAAAGAGCAGGAAAGCGGCCCACCGAACCCGAAAACGCAGGAAAAAAAAAAGGGAGGGCGGAGGGGAAGAAAAGAAACCGCGCAGAGACAACACCGCGTCGCACCGAGTCTTATTGTTTCTAGTGAGGCCAGTTGTCATCATTCCCCACCACAGGTCGGGGTCCCGCCCAGCCGCCCGCAGGGCACCAAAGAAAAGACCGCCCGTCAAAGCCACAAAGTGAATAAAAGTCGACATGGGAGAGGGGAAGACTTGCTGGCCAAGAGCAGATGGCGGGGTCGGGGGGGAGTGAGTGTCGAAGGGAAAGGGAGCAGGGGTGAGAGGGATCAGGTAGAAACAAGGTAAGCTATGGCCGGGGGAGCATCTCGTGAGAGGAGGGTGCGGGAGGGACATGAAGTGGTGGGGGGGTATGAGAGGATCAGCGATCACATGGTTAGAAAAGAAACAAACCTATCGCAGAAAGCAGAGAAAAGCATATAATGATCGCGTGGGAAATCAAACCGGATAACGGCGACAGCGTGGGAGAAAAGGGGGCGGTCAAACTCAGGGAAACGAAGAGAAACTTGGGTGCGGGGGGTATGGAGGTAGGCAAAACAGAAGCGAGCACACACGATGGGTTATGTAAACGACATGAAAAAAGGCCACTCATGAATTATAATGGACAGCAGAGAAAGCGCACACACCGAACCTGCCCGGGCCTCTCAGGTCTGCCTCTGTGTCAATGTGCCCCGGGATGAACTAATCCAGTGGAGGACAATTCTCACGCCAGCTTAGGACCGATAAGAAGTTCCAACAAAAGCGCCTACTGATTGGACGTCAACACACTCGTGGGAGTCATACAGGCCGCTCTCCTGACAGTGGCGGGTCGGCAAAGACTTCCCAAATAAAGGCGCCGGACGGGACCGCGATGGTAATGGGCCGAGCATGGTAGGGCAGTAACTAGGTGTTGTGTTTGGACCTAACCGACCGCCGGAATTGAAATAACAGCCTACGTCATCGGTTTATCAGAAGACCCGTTTGAATAAAGGGAGGGTAGGGAGAGGGAGGGGGGTGGGAGGGGGTGCTGATAAGGGGAGATGGAGGTTGGTGGGGTGGAGTGAGAATGGGGGAGGGGGTTTAGAGAGAGGGAGGTGGGGGAGGGAGGGGGGGGGTGTTGAAGGGGGGGGGGAAACTAGACCGCTGTGATTGCTGTACAAATTACGAAGAGTGGTGATGGTTTCTGTTACGACGTCGGGAAGTTGCCAGCAATGCTGGTGTTGCCGAGAGTAAAGAACGTAGCCGGCCGCAGGGGAAAGAGACGACCGACCAGACACGTTAGCAGCTTGACCTCTTGACCAGGCGTTAGGCGGTGTAGGGGTAACTGACCAGAGACAATTAAAAACAAGTATGTGCTCATGGAGTCCAGCTCTACGGAGACTGTCAGAGAGAGATGAGATAAGATAGAGAAGAGAGAGTGTGTGTGTGTTGGAGATCTAAAAGATGGGAAAATGGGTTGGGTGTAAAGAAAGAAAGAAATTTAAAAGTCCAAGGACAGTGACTGCAAGAGTTCGGGAATCAAATACACTGGGTACTGATTGTAACCTGAATAAAACGAGGTATACCATAGCGTGGGTCTTGGAAGTGCTACAGCATACTAAGCAGCGACCACTATAGGGGTGGAGAATAAAAAAAATAAACGAGGAACAAACCAGACCACAAAAATAAAACCATCAAAAGAAAAGAGGAAATCTCGTCATCGAGTGGGACTAGAACAGGAGACAGAAACATGGGAAGAGACTGAACTAGAAGAGTGAGGGCTGGAATTGTAGAGGGGAGTGTGATGGCGAAGTGAGTGAGGGTGGGAAGGACGACCGGATTATTCCCTAACCGTGTGTCCATATAGCCAATGAGTCTTTCGTCCAAAGTAGAGTCAGGTGCAGCCGAATCACATATTCAAATGTTACCAATTCGATTCAGGTCGGTTCCGAATAAAAAATTGGCTGGTTTCAGTGCCGCCCCTCTTTCTACTAGTGATCTGTCGTTCTAAAGCGAGAGGCAGTTGATAGGTAATCTCTTTGTCTGCCCGGTGTCTCAGGAGACGGTGGGTGGGAATATTCTACACCTGTACACCTGAGGAGGTCTGGACCGCTGAAGTAGAATCAACTCGTTGTCTGGTATACCCAAGTTCTGCCTGAGAACACTGGTCCACACATAAAACACCATCAAAAGCACACAGGAATAAACAGCTTAACAGCGAATGGGGTGCTTAAATTGACTCCAATGACATGTTGTAGCACAGCAAGGTGAGAGCAGAGAGAGAGAAGAAAGAGAGACGAGACGAGAAAGAAGTAGAGAGAGCGATAGCGAGAAGAGAGAGATCCGAAGCCAGAACATCAACAGGAAGACAGACAGACGTGGACAGGCAGACAAACGAAGCACAAAAAACAACAATGATGTAAAAGATGAGAGAGAGAGGGGGGGGGGGTAAAGTCGAAACCACTTCAAGCACTAAAAATTGAGTCAACATACGTTCGGGCTGACAAAACGTGCACGACAAACAACACACACACACAACGCAAAACACACACACAAAGCACAAGGCGAGGGCAACAACACGAACGATAAAGACATAAATGAGGGAGAGAGGCGGATGGATGAAGTAGATAGTGAGAGCATAGAAATCTTACATGCCCTTAGTAGAGCAGGAACAATACAATACAAAAGAAGAAGAGGATATCAGTCATACATACAGAGAACGAAAAACCTAGGTGATAGACGGGACGAGAAACAATAAGAAGGGCACAGTGAACAGCTAAAACAAAACAGAAAAAACGAAGAACACTGACACACAAACAACACAGCACACACACGCAACACTATCAGACCTGATGTACACACCACATAAAACATAAGCCACAAAATCTGTGCTCTGGACGTGCGTGGCACTGACACGACCACGACAGACAAGGGACATACATCAACAGACTAAGGATCAGGTAGCATTAATTTGCTCTTCGTGAAGCATTTTGCTACCGAGTGCTAGGAGATGAGGGAGCATGTAATGTACCATATTGGGCGTTGCTCTATGCTCTTACTGGACATTCCCGTCGGCGATACTCCATCAATGTCTTCTGAATATGTCGCCATACTGAAACGATTTTTTGGTTTGTACAGGGATGAAGAAGCCTAGTATACTGACTATCAATGATCTCAACTTTTTGATATTCGTTGTCTGAACAGTTGTAACGTTTTCGTTTACGATGTACATCAACTTTGACGTTTTACAGACACAACACACTAGACAAGCACTGTAAGGTATAAGTTACACTTCGTTTTTTCAATTATGGTAACGTCGTTTTAAACTCCTAACCCTACCTGGAGCCTCGAAAGAGCCCCTGGGGACTGGCCCCCGCCCCACCACCCCCCCCCCGACCTCCAACCGCCACGACGATCATGGCGGATTAAAGTTACAAAAACTGTCGCCCATTTTGTCTCCACAGCTAAACAACACTAATTAAAATGCATGATTTGGAATCGGAAATCAACACACGCTGTATCCAATAAAAGAATCGTAATCAAGCAAATTTGAGAATTCCAGCACCCTAGCTGGGGACAGAAGATATGCTGTCGCAAGACGTCCAGAGAAAGCCCATGACTTCGATTCAGGGACATAATTTGAAATTTTTTTTTTTTTTTACTATTACCAATTCAGAAATCTGTCCGTGACTGGTTTAGTCCAGGACCGCACCTTTATCCAGCTCCTCACACCTGGCGGCGACGCCAAACGCCCACACACTAGGTGCTAGCACCACACACATTATAGCTGAAACGAAACATTGCATCAACGCACATCTTGGGCGTTTCGAGGTGCGAATTAATAGTCCAAAAAGAGCGGAAAAATTTGAGGGTGAGTGTGGACAAAATGGGTATACAGTAGTGGAAGGGGCGAGGGTGGCACGATAAAAAAAAGCAATAAGTCTATAAACTGAGGGGGTCATTGCAAGGGTGGTGTGTGTTTAGACTCAGTGAGAGGTGGATGGCAAAGGTGCAAATTGACAAAGAAAGGAATTGTGTGTGCGCGTGTTTGGGTGTGTGGTGTGAAAAACGGATACTTGTATTGGTGGGTCGGGTGTGGCCAAATCTGTCAAACGAAAAAAATGACCAGCGCGCGGTGCTCCGGTACGGCGAGGAAAAGCGCCGGTGTGTTTTATGTATACTAAAAAAAACTTTAGCGTCCTGGAAACTACTGGGCTTGGGGAGTTAAGGGAAGGGTGGGTGGGTCGTGGGTCTCTGTGATTCTTTTGGGTACTCTCACTCTCTCTGCTCTGCCTGCCTTTCACTAGGCAGACACGCACACTGGCCCCCTTCTGCAGCGCGCAAACACACACGCACGGGAAGGGGGGGGGGGGGGCGCGCATGCATTATCTCTTCTCTCACAGCTCCTCGTCATTCTGTATTGTTGTGCCTGTGCGCGCACGCGCGCGCGCGCGCCAGTGTGTGGTTTGTGTGAGTTTGTGATTGGCGTGTATTAACCTAGGAACATTCCTCAGCGAGTGATAGCCTAGACACATATTGGGAGGAAGGTGAGTTGAGGGAGGGCTATGGTTTGGTAGGGGTGGGGGGTGGGGGGGGGGGGGGTGGGGCTGGTACAAAATATTGGAAGACGTTGTAAAGGTAAACTATGGCGACTTCACTCTTCCTCCGGTTAGAGGTCGGCACAGCATCTAATACTATGAGGGTCGGAGTGGATTGGTTCAGCTGAATGAAATAACAAGCGCGTTCTTTCTACCGTCTGGTCTGGGCATATACCTGCCGTATGTCGGGGTCGGTTAAAAAATGTTTATATATGCATGTTGTTCTAAAAATATAGAAACGAGGGATCGCGAGGGGGTGTTTACCCCTAATCTTCATCCGGAGAGCAGTGCGCTGGCGTGGTAGGAAACACAAAACAACGATTTAACGTTCCTTAAAGTTAAGAAGGTCGTATCACTGAGGGGGTTGCGGGGAAGTTCTGAAATCTAAAAAATCTCACACCCAAGTCCGTGTATCGGTACAGGGGAGATTTATTCAATTGTCCCCTTAAGGAGTCAGGGGATGGTGGCTATGGCTACCCATAAGATCCGGCTAATGAACCATAAAACAAGGTGGATTAATGCCTTGTTTGCCCGGGCGGGGGCGGGAGGACGTCGTAGGGGAGAAGTCACTTGCACACAAGCGATAGAATCCAATCGACCAACGTTTTCGGAAAAGAGGATCAGTTTAGCCATACAAGTTAAAGTAAAGGCGAGCTCTTCACACCAACATGCATTCGTCGTCCGGTACAGAAACGAGAGAGAAAACAGGGAAAAAGAAAGGAAAAACTAAGGAGGAGAAACACACACAAAAGGGGAAAGACGATAGTCAAGGAGTATGATGGTAGGTCTGATAACTGATTTTCGAAACCAAATGACACGGAGACTGAAATGGTCAGGGTGCTGAACAGATGCATACTTTATAGAAGTATCGGCTCTTCCAGCAGGTAAGGAGAAGGCAACGCTTTTGCTAGCGCGTGTGTGGA
>JADBJO010000675.1:557500-572500 GCA_016801955.1 Conus betulinus | reverse complement strand
GCCCTTAAATACGACATTGATCTTTTTTGCATCGGGGATTAGAGTGAATGTAAAAAAAAGTTTCTGAGCCTCAATTCGTAGAGCTTTATTTTCTCTGTCTCTGTCTCTGTATCTCTGTCTGTCAGTCAGTGTGTGTGTGTGTGTGTGTGTGTGTGTGTGTGTGTGTGTGTGTCTGTCTGTCTGTCTGTCTGTCTGTCTCTCTCTCTGTCTCTCTCTCTCTCTCTCCCCCCCCCCCCCCCCCCCCATAAATCAGACCTGAAGATATGCGTGTAATCTTTTAGTATTTTGTTTTGTTTAATAAAGGATTTTAAGTTATAGAACCTATCATTGCTTACAATGATTATGTATATGTATGCCCTATTTCCATTTGTGTTGGCTTTTGTTTCTGTGTTTATTCTTCCGTTTCTTTTCCACATCCAGTTTTATGTGCATATAACCCTCCACAATGGCCTGCATTTCCATAAACTATTTTGAATGTCTCTCTCTCTCTCTCTCTCTCTCTCTCTCTCTTTCACACACACACACACACACACACACACACACACACACACACACACACACACACACACACACACATGCACACACACGTACATACATGCACGCACGGACACACGCACACACTTTGCTCGTTCTCTCGCTCTCTCGAACAAGCGATTTTTTTTTTCAGAGAGAGAGAGAGAGAGACGGGACGGGACGGACGGTGTTCACAATGCAGTGATTGATGAGCAAGAGTGTGGAGATGAGATGTAATGAGGGGATGCTGCTGGAGGGGATTGGATGCGTTGTCAGTTTACTGCCAGGATGATGGAAACGGGGCCGATTCCACCAGGCCAACAGTCATAACGTGTCCTGGATCTCCTTCCCCATGGGGATGCTACTTCAAGGCTGTTACGAGCTGCATCTTGTAGTCTGATTTACCTCTGTTCAGGAGCAGTTATGTCCCTTGATATCTTAATGGAGTGTCCTGCGCGTGCCTGTACCCATCGTCAACACAGCGCAGGCCTCCAAGGGTGGTACAGGACTGCTCTAAAGGCAGGTGAAGACAGTGTTTCTCTGGGGTCCTCCCCAGCACCTTCGGGTGTTTCTTTTTCTTCTTTGCCTTAACTAGGCTGACCCTGGAGAAAGGTCCAGTGACGGTGAGGAAAGACCCATTGACCACAGGGAAAAGTCCTGTTGACAGTGGGAAAAAGACTACAACTTTGGATTCTCTCTCGAGGGCACATGAGACCGTATGGCGAAAGCTTGGCTGTGTCTGGAGTGGCACTGTCTTCATCTGTCCGTGGGCAGGGGTGGTTGGGTCTGTGGGGTGTGCTCGACAGCTGGAGGTGGTGTTTTTTCGCCGGTGGGCTCTGCAGTCATGAAATATGGGCTGGTACACCCATGGGGATGCTACTTTAGGGCTGTTATGAGTTGCATCCTGTAGTCTGATTTACCTCTGTTCAGGAGCAGTTATGTCCCTTGATATCTTAATGGAGTGTCCTGCGCGTGCCTGGTACCCATCGTCAACACAGCGCAGGCCTCCAAGGGTGGTACAGGACTGCTCTAATGGCAGGTGAAGACAGTGCTTTTCTGGGTCCTCCCCAACATCTTCGGGTGTTTCTTTTTCTTCAGTGTTCAAATGTCGAATATTACGTTCAGTTTACAGTATCAGAAGACGTGTTCTGAAACACGTATGCTTCGGCAAATACTAAGAAAATCATGGCAACAAATCCAATTTCATGGGGGGGGGGGGGGGGGGGGGGGGGGGGGGGGGGGGGGGGGGGGGGGGGGGGGGGGGGGGGGGGGGAGGGAAGATATAGAAATAGAATCCATTTTTATGGACTGACGATTACACTTTTTCCTCCAAAAAGGAAAAAGGGCTATGCTATGAAAAAACGTGGGTTATTTTCTTAAAAAACAAAAAACAAACAAACAAGCAAACAAACAAAAACAAAACCGAGGGTTATGTCACCTTCACTCATCTGTGAAATGACGCAGTCATGTCAAAATACCAGCGTTGACATGCATACACAAATCGATAAAGACCTTACTATGGCACAGCATGATAATCGGAATAGACGTGCTTTCCCTTTCTTATTCCTAAAATTCTTTTGAGTATACATACACATTACCAGTAGAAGTCCCCGCTACAGAAGCCTGACCAAGCGTGACTTCATTTCACGCATGCGTAAACTTTCTCATGCTCGGGTACTCAAAAATGAAGCTGTGCTTTCTGTCTTAGCAATCGCAGAGTCAAAAAGTGAGCGTTTACGCAATCAGTAAACGTTATAACTGTCAAGCTAAATGTTTCATTACACTATGAAATAATCAAATACGTTTGGCTGAAGGGCAGCGCGTCACAGAATGTGGGTGAATGATAAAGAAAGTCAGACCTACATGAGCTAAGTAAAACATACCACACTGTGTTTGCGCGCGCTTTTTTGTGTGGGGTGTGTGTGTGTGTGTGTGTGTGAGAGACAGAGAGAGAGAGAGAGAGAGAGAGAGAGAGGACACATGCTACAATGTTACGAGAAAGCATGTGGTGTTACTGACCGAAGATAATGGAGTGGAGAGAGGATAAATGTCTCCGCGTTTCCTAATTAAAGTTCCATTGTACCCTTGAATGCATTCATCATTTTTCTTCTTGTTTCTAGGTTTGGCGATCTGTTCGCCGATATGTGTCTTAAAGTGGCAAGTTCGAAGCACACACACGGTGGTTTGCTGCACCGGCAAAGGCTACCCCTCGTTTGTACAGTCTGATTTTCCGGCAAGGGAAATACTTGTGTGCTTTTGACAGCAGTTATTTGTGCGTGCCAGCCCGGGCTACAGCAGAAAGGTGGGTATATCATCTTCGACAGATATCACAATGTTTCAACACTAACAATGTCATCACTAATGCTGTTTGCAAAGTAAATTCACAGTTAATCTAACTAACAGAAAAATTCTGTAAAGTAATCTCCACACCCCCACAGCTGTTTCTTCCACTTCCCCCCCTCCCTGCTAGAGTTCAGACGGATATAGAATCAGACGGCCTTCAAGTTTCTCACAGAAACACCAAATACAGTTCTGCAACCTGTACATGTACATCCACAAGCAGATCGCAGGTCGGTGATATTCTGACTTGTGCACTCTAGCAGGGTTCTGGTCTCATGCAGCTCAGTGTCATTACTGTTTGCTACACAAATCCATGGCACTGCAGTTCTACGTTCCCGAACGCTCTGCATTCTCACGCTAGGACTGTCCCACTCATCTGTCTCCATCTACCCACACACTCTCAAACCTTCAGTGAATATTTGGATTGTAGTGGAGGTCATATATCTTGATAGCTTTAGAACTTCTAAGGCAACACTAAGGCTTGTACAGACACGCCCACAGAAATACGGAAATTAGAGAGCACAGAAAGGCCGTCAAGGGTGTGCCCGTGTGTATCTCACTACGCACGCCAGTACCAAATGACTCGCCGAAGATCCATGGGTCTGTCAAAGACAAGGGTATTTGTTCCCTTGGCATTCTGTAGCTGCAGATGAGGTTTCTTACCTTCCCTGAATCGGATACGATAGGAGCAAATATAATCTGTGGGGCGTGGAGGTGGCAAAACAATGAAGATGAAAATGCCAAAGCACCCTGCCTAAAGCGATCAGAAACACAACCAGGACAGATGCTTATAGTAACGGCACTGGAGACGGTTTTTGTTTGTTTAATTGCTTGTTTTTTTTTGTGAACTAGTTTTTGTTTAATTTGTCTCCTCTTTCGTGCTCTGTCAGAAGCCGTATTCCCACGCTGATCGTTTCCACATACACAGCTGTACCCAGAAGCGCGTCACAGCGATCCACAAGGAGCTATGAATATCGGATGGTCAGACATATCCATTGTCAAGTTTGCATGTCAGTAATGTCGCTGCCCGTATTGATGTGGATCTGGCGATGTCAGGGACGTGTGAAAGAGGTCCACTCTCCCCTGTCTGATGAATCATTGAGGTCTGTGGAGTAAAAACAGCCAAGCAATCTGTAGTGGACTGGATTAACCAGGAAAGAATAGGCGGACAGAGAATCGAAAAAGAAAAATGATCAGTGAATACAAATTTCGTGGATTCTCATGTAAAAGAAGAGAAAAAGAGAATTGATTGGTTCTGTGGTTTTGTTCTTTTCTTTTTCTTTAATTTTCGATGCTGATTGTGGACTTTAGATTTAGTACTCGTTTGATCAGTAAAATAAACCAAATCCAAAACTAGAAGAAGTGAGAGAAAAAGAGCATATTCTCTATTTTGTTGTGGTTAGGTTTTGTTTGGTAGTGTATGCGTGCGTGCGTACGTGCGTGTGTGTGTGTGTGTGTGTGTGTGTGTGTGTGTTCAGCCCACAATGTTGGCCTTAAGAAAATAAACCGAGAACCCGTGTGCAAAGTAGACTTACCATGCCCATAGCAGCCTGCCTTTTTTCCTGGGGGAAAAAAATTCTCCAGAAGAATACAGTTTGATCAATAAATAAAAAAACTGCTGTACTGGCAAACAGAAAATAGGCGCACCAGACCGTGGCGGCGCTCTGTTCGTGGGAGAACAGCCCGGAATTTACAGAGTGAAATCTGTTATGATGATAAAGTTACACTCTACAATCTTCATCATTGTCAGCGACATGACATGTCTTGAATGATGCCTTTGTGATTCCACACGTCTATATTCTTTTAGATGTACAAAACGCTAGATGCGGCTTTCCCTCCTTATTCTAGACTTGAGGGAATATAATGTTAAACTAAAATCAGTAAGGTGTGTGTGTGTGTGTGTGTGAAAATGAGTGTATGCGAGTAAAAGTGTTTACGTACAGGTGTGCCGCTGTGTGTGTGTGTGTGTGTGTGTGTGTAATTTACACAGGAATAGAGATCGTGGCGGTGCACGTGATCACGTGAGATTTACATCAACTCGACACTTTACCTCCTCAACAAAAACACCCGAACCTGCTGCGCTCTCCCGCTGTGTTGATCAGTGCATGTAACCAAAAGGCACGGCGAGAGGCGGTGAAAGAAACCCTTTCAAGTTAGTTTCGCCTGAGAGAAGAAATTGAATTGATAACAACTTTTTTTGGGGGGGAAATCACTAAGGCATGCATAACAGACTGAGGTGTTCTGTGGAGCGCTGTGTGTGTGGAGAGGAAGAAAAAACGATCGTCAGGACACGGGTTGTTTTGACAGGGAAAGGGCAAGAGGGGACGATTGTATGCACAATATTTGCCTTCCACATAGGTGGCCGTGGTATGCGAGAGCCGGCCGTGGTATCCGAGAGACCTCTTCCTTTGACGGTAAAAGGAAACACAGAACGGTCGGGGAAATATTTTACGAAGAGCTGAATCATCTCTCTGTTAGTCACGTGGAAGTGGGGCTTTTGTTTGGCCGAGCGGGTAAGGATGCGGACTCGTGTTCCAAGGGCTAAGGTGCGATTCTCGGCCGCTCAAGACAGTCAAGCTGTAAGAGGTTTTCTCCTCGGTGTTAACGTCTGTGTAACCTCCGGTCACCTCCTTGTCCTGATGAGACTGAAAGCGGAGGTCCCGTGCATGAATGCATGTACTGAGAGTCTTGCACGCTCGTTGATTCCCATTCCACCTCTCGGAAAAGAGTTAGCCACCCAATGACGGTGAGATGGATGACTCGAGAACACAAACCACACACACACTGGCGTCGTGTTTAGAATCATTTTCGAGGAAGGCGTGTAGCTACTTCGTGGTGAGAATTAAAAAGCCTCATACGTTAAGATATCACCAATGGGGAAGTTCAGAGGTTTAGTTGAAGGGAAAAAAGAACGCAAAGACGGGAGGAAAAAAAAACGTGACATGAAGATTTAACATCTTTCGCCCAGCAGGAGGAACAAAGCGACAGGAAGATTGGCCCACCAAGGTGAACAGAGCGACATGAAGATTTAACACTCTTCGCCCACCAAGGAGGAACAAAGCGACATAAAGATTTAACATCTACGGACCAAAGAGAATATGGCAGGTGGAGGAATAGCACTCCCTGGGGGAGAGGGGCGCAGGAGACCTATCTTACACGGCACTGGTACCCACCAGCACGACACGTTAGGATGGTCGATGAGAAATGACAAGTATTGGGCGCCAACGGATTTGAACGGCAACTAATCGACGACGAACTAGGTTTCTATCTACCACCGCATTTCTAATAATCATTCTCACCACCATCATGATTTGTTTTTTTTTTTTTTTTTTTTTTTGTTTGTTTTGTTTGTTTTGTGTTATGGGTGGGGTGAAAAATATGCAAGAATGTCAATTTGTGTGCTGAGAGAGAAGAAGAAGAGAGAGAGAGAGAGAGAGTCTGAGGGGGTTGGAGGGTTTGCGCGCGTGCATGTGTTGGAGGGATGAATACTGGCAGTCTCCTATGGGTATGTGTGATAGTGACTCACGATAGGTCTGCGATACATAACTATCGTCATCAGTAAGGCTTAGCAGGTGACGTCCTGCCGTGTTGGTTAAGAACAAGCACCACTAAACGCTAATGAAGTTACTGTCAGCATCAGTGCAGTGCCTCGTCCGGCGGGTTGCCTACTGACGATCCGATACTGACAGCCATCTGCGGACGACTGGAGCAGGACATGGGACCGACTGAACATAGGGAGACGGCTGTGTGGGAGCGGGGGGTGGTGTGAAAATAGAGTCACGTGCCTGTGTCTTGTCCCTTCAACTGTTGATGGGTCGGGTTTGCTTGTTTTCTTGTATGCCTACTTCCATTCCAAAAGCCCTGATAAGCCCCCCTGTGGTCGGCTGGGCTATAAACAAACATGAAATGAACTACCCCCAAGCTTGGCGGAAATAAAATTACCCATGCGAATCCGAGTCAGTGAACAGGAAACTCCTTCTGCTTCTACAGAACGTCGATACACACACACACACACACACACACACACACACGCCTTGTCCTTGAAAGGACCGATAAATCTTCGGCGGGCCTTTGTATACACCTTTTGTGATACTATGACACAGCATTTCTGGGTGAAGGCCGTTTTCGTATGCTAAATTACTTCCATAATTGTAGGGTGTATCTATCTACCTACATGTTTTCTCTTTGTAGATGTTTGGAGCTATTAGTGTTTTCACAACACTATTCCAGAGAATTCTACAACTTTAGACAGTGTGGATAGACAGCTATAGACGTGCAGGACTGCAGTGTTGTGGGATGACGGTGGTGCGGGGCTAGTGGGATTCTGGTGGTACAACACGAGGTCTGTGTGACCATCACGTTGTAAAATTTACACAGCTGCACGGGATCACTGACCTTCAGGAATAATAGATATGGAATATTTTTGTTGGCCACTGGAGAGAGAGAGAGAGAGAGAGAGTTGAGAGAGAGAGAGAGAGAGAGAGAGAGTGTGTGTGAGAGAGAGAAAGAAAAATAGTGTTACGTGCGTGCGTGCGCGCGCGTGTGTGTGTGTGTCGCGTGTGTGTGTGTGTGTAGTGAAGTCATTCAGTCTCAGTGCGCATGATACACTTATGTAAGTAGTTTAGCGAAACAGGAAATACGTCACAGGAATTGCGTCTTTTAGTGTTTTTGAACCAGCACGAAGCATTTTTTTTTTTCGTCTGAAATTCAGCCTACCAATTGGCAGCTGGAACCACTGTCACTGCCAAGTCCGTAAGAGAAACGCTCACACGGGAAACACCGGTACGATGCCCGGCCTTCCGTTGTGGTCCAGATTCAGGAGGCCGATGTGAAGGTGGACTAGGCGCTGGGGCAAAGTAGAAGCCTGGCAAGGTGAAACCGGTGTTACGTGCCGCAGTCACTCCCCACCCGGAAATCATCCCGTGAAATGAAATAAATGCACGTACGCGCCCAAACCTGCCCGCCCTTTCTCACATAGTATGTGCCAGGGAGGCGGCAATCGGCACGGTACCTATATCACTTCTTGAATACTTCAAGACGCGCACCGCAACTATCTCATTTCTTGAGTATTTCTTGACCATATCCCGAATCTTTCACCAGGCAGTGATTATGAAACAGATTCACACCACCCCTCCCCCCCGCCCCCCCCCCCCCCCCCCCCCCCCCCCCCCCCCCCCCCCCATCCTTTACATGCGATGTGCTTTGACTGTCACCTTTTTGTCATTCGAAGCATTTTGATCATTTTAAAGAAGGGGGGGTGATTCTGGATTTAGGCTGCTCCACAAGAAGGGGAAGGGATGGGTGTGTGTGTGGGGGGGGGGGGGGGGGGGGGGGGGGGGGGGGGGGGGGGAAGCACGAGCTCGAGCATATGTCTTTTTCTACCACGTGGCGGGAATATCATGGGCATGGAATGCTAACGGCACGTCACACCTGGTTTCTTCTACAGATTCAGCCCGGAGCTCACAGTTCATGTACGTGACATTCTCAAAAAGTGCCACTACCGATGGCGCATGCGCAAGCCGTGAGTGGCATTCGTCATGTATTAATTGACAGGCAACCGAGAGAAAATTGACCGTTCTTCATGAATTATTCCCGACGCATTGTAAAAGTACAATAGAATGTATGACGTTTCCACAGATTTTGCCCGCGCGCTTGATTTGAAAGCGAGTTTAGATTTGTTTGGCAACTTAGATTATGTTCCCCGACTTTGCCGTCTTGCCATGAACCTGTCAGAGTGTTAATGGTAACCGTATAGTTCTTGTCGTGTTATCTAAAGCTAGACTTTACACTTTCCATATTGTCTGCCAGATCTCGAGCAGATTTCCTCAGTTACACGTACTTTCTTAATATCGTGATGCACTTAGTATTCTGGCGGCATTATGTTTTAAGAAAGTTCTCTAGATCAGTAATCAAAATCTAGTGATTTGGTCACGTGACACGAGTCCAACCGCTCGCAGATTCACGTGTGTTTTGTGTGTGTGTGTGTGTGTGTGTGTGTGTTTCTCTTCTCTCTCTCTTTACAACTAATTTCATGTCAAAAAAAAAGTTTAAAAAGTCTGATTGCACTCAAACATTAGGATACATTACGATAGACTGGATTGCAACTTGTTTGCACTTTTATATACATATTCTAGTGTTCTGAAACTTTTCTTCAGTCAGATATCAGAAGGTCTAGTGCCAGCGTCTGACCTGTCGATTAACCCAAAATTATTTTGCATTCTTCAAGGTTCTTCCACATCAAACTTGTGTGGCGTTCTCACACAGGAGAGGGAGGGAGTTGCTGTGTCGTGCGCTCGGGTAGAGGGTTAGGAGTGTTTTAGGCGCCCTGGGATTTCTTTGTGTACACTAGGATTTCACCACGGGCTTCTTCACTCTTCAGGGGTAGGCGAACGGGGGACGCACTTGGTACAAGTGCACCCCTTTCAGTACAGACTATGCACTGTTTGCACGTGCATCCCATTCAGCTAACACACACACACACACACACACACACACACACGACACACACACACATGTGTACACACACACACACACACACACACACACACACACTCAGGTTTCTATATCTAAGATTATAAGATGTAATATGGCATTGGATTACTAACAAAACTGAGTAGCTTTGTGTTTTTTTTTTCTTTTTTTTTTTCCTGTCCAATTTTCTGCAGGGTGTAGAAAGGTGGGGTGGTGGTGGTGGAGGTGGGGGATGGGGATTGGGGTATTTTTCGGGTCCCCAAAGCAATCGTGGTCGTCTTGAATCCTGGATTTACACTTTAAATGTTCCAAGCCCAACACCCTCCAGCTCCCTCTTTTTAAAAACTAACTGATCCGCCCCTGTCGTTTATGCTCACCGAGTAACATGCATCACGATGTGTTTAACGTATGATGATCGTGCCCTTTCCAAGGCTACAAAAGTTAGCTGCTGACAGTTTCATTGTAATGTGTTTAACATGCGCTTTTTGTGTTCTTGCCTGTTGTAACAATATTGACTGTTGACAGCTTCGAGTGCTTCATTGCAATGTGTTTAACATGTGAGTATTGTGACCCTGCCTGGTAGACTGGTATTTCACGACTGACAGCTGCGAGTATTACCGTGACAAATTCTTAAGGTGTGAGTATTGTGCCTTTGTCACAGGTACCGGTACTGGTTTCTGACAGTCGTATTGTGTTGACTTTCAGTGTCTTACTTTCGGTCGATAAAGAGATTGGTATTGATATCAGTCATAGCCGTGTTCAGTTGTTCCTGCCCAAGTTGTGTCCTTCGTCGTCTGCTGTCTCGTTGTTTCATGATTGTCAGTGTTAAACTGTTAAACATACAGAGAAAACAAGATGCAAAGCATATAAACGTACTCCCAGTTTATCTTGAATACGCGTCAGGTATTCCACAAAGAGGAAAAACCGTTTTGGGCCGTCATAGCCGTTAGTAACGGCTGTTCTGGTAAACATCGGCTATCATCTGTGATCATATGAACATATCTACAAATTTTCAGAAAGATCGGTCAAGTACCTTCTGAGATATTCCATAAAGAAGAGAACCGTTATGGGCCGTTATAGCCTTTAGTAACAGCTATAACGGTAAAAATAAAAACATTGGGTATCATTTGTGACTCATAATGAACATATTTACAAATTTCCAGAAAGATCGACCTAATACTTTCTGAGATATTCCATAAAGAAGAAAAACCGTTATGGGCCGTTTAGCCGTTCGTAACGGCTATAACGGTTATCATCCGTGACCCTTAATTAAAATAACTACAAATTTTCACAAAGATCGGCCAAGCACTTTCTGAAATATTCCATAGAAAAAAAAAAACGTTATGGGCCGTTTAAGCCGTTAGTAACGAATTTAACTGTAAAATAAAATATTGGACACCATCCGTGACTCATAATGAATACACCTTCAAATTTTCAGAAAGATCGGCTAAGTACTTTCTGAGATATTCGATAAAGAAGAAAAAAACCGTTATGGGCCGTTGTAGCCGTTAGTAACGCATATGACGGTTAAAATAAAAAATTGGGCATCATCTGTGACCCAGAATGAACATACCTACAAATTTTCAGAAAGATCGGCCCAGTAGTTTTGTCTGGAGCGAGTGGAACACATTTTGACCATGGACAGACAGACAGACAGACAAACAGACACACACTGACTGAAACCAATCTATTGTCAGATTAACTCAAGGTTGTACTGACAACACACACACACACACACACACACACACACACACATACGCGCGCGCGCGCGCACGCACGCACGCACGCATGCACACAGCATTTCTTCGTTCTCATGGTAAAGTACTCTCTGTTCCGTAAGAACTGGGAGTACAAAAAACACTAAAAGTACAGGTTTGCTTTTTCACTTTCCCAAGTTTTCGATGAGAACACCTCGCCTTCGACAGGGGAGTTCACTGGCCTCAAGCTGACACAGGTGGGCCTACTACAAACGATTGTGACAATCGTTCAACCGAACATGAAGAAAGAAGCAAGAGCAGTGAAAAAGATGGAATACAATCTGTCAATACCAGATCACACATTCATGGGCGTGTGCATATACTGAATGTGCGAATGATGTGCCATGTGCACGAGTGAGTAAGTGCGCGATAGGTGGAAAGGGGGCGGGAGGGGGGGGGGGGGAAATGTACGTGTGGGTGTGAACGTGCCTGTTCATTTTCATTATGGAATGTGGTATAGTAGTAATAGTAGTGGCAGCAGCAGTAACAGTAGTAGCAGTAGAAGCAGTAGTAGACGAAGTAGTAGTAGTAGAAAATGTGATTATAGAAAACGATGATAATCATGATGACATGCGTGAGCGCGGGCACGTGTGTGTATGGATAGTACATTTACTAGTTTTTGAGTGTGAGTGGGTATATGGATTGAATAGATGAAAATGAATGTGTGTGAGTGTGTGTGTGTGTGTGTGTGTGTGTGTGTGTGTGTGTGCGTGCGTGCGCGCGCGCGCATGTGTGTGTGAATGTGCCCGCACACCTCTGTTTTGTGCGGTTCTTCATCCCTACCCCACTCCATCCCACCATCGTCATCATTGCTGTGCGCGCGCGTGCACACACACACACACACACACACACACACACACACAACACACACACACACACACACACACACACACACACACACACACACACACACACACACACACATACACACACACACACACACACACACACACACACACACACACACACACACACATACACACACACACACACACACACACACATACACACACACACACACACACACACACACACACACACACACACACACACACACACACACACACACACACACACACACACATACACACACACACACACACACACACACACACACACACACACACACACACACACACACACACACACACACACACACACACACACACACACACACACACACACACACACACACACACACACACACACACACACACACACACACACACACACACACACACACACACACACACACACACACACACACACACACACACACACATACATACACACACACACACACATACACACACACACACACACACACACACACACACACGCGCGCATTGCCCTTAACTTTAAATTTAACCAAAAAAAAGGGGAGGGGGAGCTTTGGAAGCGGAGGGCAGCGGGAGTGGGGGGGGGGGGGGGGGGGGGGGGTAAAGGGGAGGTAAAGGTCATGCAATTCAGTCTTCTCCAATGGAAGTCACCCTCTTCCCACATGAGTGACCACATCTCAAAAAAATAGTCCCTCCACATCTGTTGTCAGTGTGTTAAAAAGGAATGATATCCAAATAAACCCTGTTGCTTATTTAAGGTTCAGCCATTCACTCATCCCTCCCTCCACTCACCCAGCTCCACCCCCTTGGGACCTGTAGCCCTTCGATTCGCCACTGTTCAAGTCTAGCACCGCTGTTCACTCAATGCCGTTCAGTCCTAGTGGGAAAAACACACACACACACACACGCACGCATGCACGCACGCACACACACATGTATTTATGTACATAGTGTACACAGACACACACGTACGCGCACACATGTATATGTACATACACAGTGTACACACACACACACACACACTTGTACACACACACACACACACACACACACACACACACACACACACACACACACTCACTCACTCCCCTCATATATAATTGTATGAGAGAGAGAGAGAGATTCTTGTTGCTGTCGGTTTAGTTCATAATCACATTAAGCTTCGATGCAAATACAACTACTGTTTGTCCTCAGAGGCCAGAGGTAACAAAAGGAAATCATTTCAGTTGTTGCGCTGCTTTTGTTTTGTACCGTGTGTAGCACAACACCATCCACTGGCACCTGCTGGCACCTGCTGTGATTGATGGCTCTTCTCTGTGCATGCAACGTTTCGCACGTCGTCAGCCCAGCGCCAAGGACAGGAAGCTTCCTGACGCTATTGTCCGAGGCGTCCGGGTTCCCAACTATCCCGATGACAGGTTCTTTCTGAACACACGTCACAGCCACTGCAATTGATAACTTTTGGCAGGATTAAGGGTTCAGTCACATTGACACTTGACTAAACGTGAAATGGATGGTCTCCATGGAAGAAGAAAAAAAAAAAGATTTGAACTCTTTTCAGTTTTGTTTGCGCCTGTCTCTTTCAAAACTCGGGGAGAAGGGAGACAGGGGGAGAAGGGGGACAGGGGGCAAGGGGGGGGGGGGGGGGGGGGGGATAAAAGTTGTGTGGCGGGGAGCTTCAACCGAAAGGAGGGGTTACAGGCTCGGAAGCACGGAAAAACCGTGTTGTCGTGTGTTTCAGCTGTCGAGGGTGATGTTGTGTTCAGTGCTTTAATCTGCCCCTAAACCTGGCTTTGAGGTGGTGAACATTCCACAAAGAGCTCTAGTCGACTCTCTCTAGTTCCTCCATGCCCCCCTCCCCCCCCCCCCCATTCACATTTATCTGTGTGTGTGTGTGTGTGTGTGTGTGTGTGCGTGTTCTTGGAGGAGGGCTGGCACTGACAGATTGAAGGCAAAACACGCCTTGAACATGGCTGGGAGTCATTGCAGTGCGAGGGAAGGCGCACCACGATGAACGCCGAGTGTATAATCACTCACTCCACATTCTGCCGGTTACAAAGGGTGTGTCTCACCCATTTCAGGCTAATAGGGCAGAAGACTCGGAAGGAAGGCGTGTGAGGTGAACACTGTTTCCACCCCGTAGGGAGGGGAGTGAGTGCAAAGTGATTAGCGAGTCAGAGGGTAAACAAGGCGGGATCGTCTGGTCTAGAAATGCAGAAGGGAGGATAGGGGGGGGGGGGGGGGGGGGGGTTGATAGATAGGTTCGGGATTTTATTGTCATAATCCCGAAACCCAAAGCGATTGTGTTTCTTTAGAAAGGATTTTTAAAAAGCTACATTTCTCACAAAAACAGTCATCTTCAATATATTGAGCGATCAGTTGTCCTTCACGAACAAAACAGTATTACCCCCAACCCCTCACAACGGCACCCCTCTCCCCCGCTCCACCCCTGCAGCCTACAACCAATTCGAGGTTGTGTAGGACTCGACCAATTGACCGATCCAACAGCAACGCAGCTTCTACCCTGTCTGCACATTCAGTCAGGCTTGTCCCGTTGTCGACTGTTATTCATCCTCAGGTGTGAGGAAACGTACTAGAGAGACCCACAGACAAATGGTTCGAGCATCTGCCCGCGGAGCTGACGACGGTTACAACTTTGAACTATTCGTGGGGTCAGGTTAATTTTTGGATTGAAAAAAAAAAGCAAAAACGAAAAAAAAAACAAAACAAACAAACAAACAAAAACCCACCCAACCCTCTGTCCACCTAGCAGTACATGGGTATCTGATTCAGTTCAGAGAACGTTAAAGGCGGCAGAGAAGGAGAGGGGTGGCTCCGCATTCCATTATGCCGTGCCTTAGACAAGCTGATGCCTCTGTCAGTTCACTGCCCCGATGGCCGGTAGCTCAATGGGGGTGGGGGATGGTGGGGGAGGGGGGGAGGGGCTGGGTGGTAGTCAGGTGTTAACCAGCAGTGTGGTTCAATGGCTGTGATTACTAAGTTCACGAAATGCGTTTGGCTAGGTAAAACACATCTGTTACAATCCAGTGTCTAAAGGAATAAAGCGCGTTTTGACTGGC